>JAJTUR010000099.1:0-188963 GCA_021399475.1 Hyaloscypha finlandica | reverse complement strand
ACTCTTACCTAATTATATACCCTCTAAATTAGGCCTATATAATAAAACTACCTCCTAAGATACTAGAAGTTTACTTTAATAGAGTTAAACGCGTTTTTTACTAGGATATATTAATAGATCTTAGGGGCTAAGATCCTTAGAGGAAAGTATACTATAATATATAATAGGTTATATGTGATATTAGTATATATAATATACCTTAGCTCTCGGGTAGTATAGTCGGTGATTAGGAGGATTAATAATCCTATTATATTATAGGAATACTACTAATTAATAAGCTAGCTAGTACTTATTAATTACTAGATTATATATACGTTATTCTAGGCTCTTATTTATAAGAGCCTTCCCTAGACCTCTAAGGAGGGATAGAAATTAGTTCTATATTAAATTTAATACTAGTGATTTTAATACTATAACTCTAATTCTACTATTACTTTATACTTACTAATAACTACCTCATATTAAGATAATTCGCTTATTTTTTAAACTATCCCTTATATAAGGCTAGAGAAGTCACACGTAGCTATTATTAGTAGATCTACTAAAGATAATTACCTAGTACTAAATATTAGCTATATTATAGTTAAGTTATACTAAAGTAAGTATTAGATATTATTTCTCTCCTATTATAGAGCTATAAGAGCTATAGAATATTAATTTACTTTTTAACTTAGAATCCGCGTATTCTTTCTTATTACTAATATCTCTATAAAATCACATATAAGATATTTTATATTAAAACTATAAATAAATATATTATAGAATTATTATAAGCTCTATTAATACTATATATTATATTTATAGTATAGTTTTATAGCGTTTTTATATTATATAAAATAATAATAAAATATTTATATTTAAATTATTTATAAGGTATATATATAATAGTAAGTATAGTTAGCCGGATTTAGTAGCTTAATTAGGCTATTATATATATAAGATTACACTATTTAATTAAAGCTAGTACTTCTATATACTTAGTAGAGTACTAAGTTTTATATAAGGAGGTATATAGAGCTTAGAAAAGGGTATTAATTAGTTTAGTTCTAAATACTAGTCCCTAGAATTACTTATACTTTCACGCTTCACGTTATACTTTATTACTTATTCCCTTAGTTACTTATATAGTATACTACTATTTAAGTACCTTATACTATTTGAGTTTATACTTATTAATTAAAGGACTAAGTATTAGAAATATCTCACTTTAGATTATAGGGAGCTTACTAATTCCAAATTACTAGTATATAGTAATATCTCTTTAGAATAAGTTCTTTGAGTACTTTCTTAACTTCTTTTCTAGTAATAAGAGTATCTTTATTATTCTCGGAACTATTCCTATAAGCTTTCTTAAAGAAATCCTTAGGTGATTTGAGCTTTAGTATTATAAAGAGTTATATAGCTATAAGAATAGAGTAAAGAAATAAAGAGAAATAAAGTAACGTGAAATATATAGTATTATCTATAAAAAAAAAAGAGATTAGAAATCGCTTAGTAATCGAGTTAAGAAGAAGGAATTTAGGCTATAAATAGAGATAAGAAGAGGATTCATAGAAGATAGTAGTAAATCTCTCCTTAATAAGACCTTTATACTCTATTATTATAAGCGATTACTTATAATATTAGGTAGATCTATTTTTATGAGAGTCTAGTTTAGGATCCTTAGGAGTCTATTTAGGCTCTCTAGAGATTATTACTAAAACTTAACAAAAATAAAATAAAAAGGGCCTAGTCTATATCTAGCCTAATTAGATATTGAATATGTGAGTAAGTAGTAGGTACTACTTAGGGGCTGCTTAGGGCCTACTCAGGTTACTTAGGCTACTCAGGTGAGCTGGGTAAGGAGAGGGTAAGCTGAGGCGCCTGAGTAGAAGCGGCGAGCTTACTAATCGACCTTGGGGTGGGAAAAAAAAAGATGCGCCATACTACTAGTATAGTCATACTCGACTTTTTCATTTCACTGGTTCCATTTTAGTCTCTGGACGTGAGCAGCGGCTGCTTTAACCTGAGCCGAGGGTGAGCATTCTCCGTGGCCTGCGCATCGCCTGAGCACAGCCTGAGCACCCTGGGCTGCCACCATTTTAGTGTCTAAGGGGCTCGTTTTGGTTCCCTTGAGGCACGGCTATGGCCTTAGTACGAAGGTCACGGCAAAAAGAATGGATCGTTCAGGGTTTAAAAAGGCACGGGCCCTGTAGGCCCTGTAATACAGCCTATTAGTCAATGCGCTGTAATCAGAGGGTGGTAGTCGCTAAAGGGCCTTATTACCGTAGGGGAGGTATCGCTAAAAGCCCTGTAATTACAGGGAGTATTAGCGACTACCACCCTCTGATTACAGCGCATTGACTGATAGGCTGTATTACAGGGCCTACAGGGCCCGTGCCTTTTTAAACCCTGAACGATCCATTCTTTTTGCCGTTACCTCCGTCGTGCCGAGACTAACCGCATTTGTGGGCGGTCCACGGGGCTTACGATTTCTGTTGCCCTTGCAGTCCCGAAACGGACGACCGACATCAATTTCGGGCGCGGTAACCTCATCATCGTTTCAATTCCACCAGCATGCCGCAAATCTCTGCATGCGTCAATATATAACACCAAATGCACACAGGTCTATCGATGTGTAGTACCTTTCCTGTGCTGAATTCTTCTAGCGGTGACATATTGCCGACTCAATTCATCTACCTGAAGGGTTCAGCCTTGCCGTGTCATACAATGAACTCCACAAACATCAAAATGCTCGGCTGATACGCTATTTTGATTGTGGGGGAGCTCGATGAGTTCATCTCACTGCGAACTGCTTGACTTATCCGCTCAGATGGAGCCGCTGATATTGAACATATCTGGGATCGGCAAGACACAAACCCCGACTTCACAAGTAGTCCATTCAGCTAATCGTCAAAGATATGAACGATGTCGTCAATTTGACCTTCTACACCCAAGTTATTCGCTTCCAGATGAGCCCTATGCAAGAGGAGACTCCATTCCAAGACCCTGATCCATTGCAGCAGAAAGCCATCCACACTTGGGCTCAATCTCTGGGTTTCGATTATGAATACTCTCTCGCCACCAGAACTGCGAGGGTTGTCAGAGCCATACCCATTGATGCGGCTGCAGTCCCAAGACTGGATAGTCTCGAATTCTTTGACTTCGATTCGTCCATGGACATGGGAGTGGTTGGCGATGATCTTGGCACCACAAACAATGATCTCAGAAGAATGGATGTGTCGCATATGGAAGGACTGTGGACTGATCCTATCATCTGGCCATCTGTTCAGGCACCTCTAGAACACCATGCGACAAAAGACAGCAGTACGCAGACAGACCACCCCGATCCCTTGGATGAAGAGCAAGTGTTGCAGCACATGGGTCTTGACAAAGCCCAGACGTTGTTAAATGATCCATTGCATATTGACCGAGAAGAAAATTCTTCAATTTTTTGGCCAAGCAGCGTTGAGGTTGAGCGCGGTCTTAAGTCGATGAGGGGCAGGTTTGGCAGGAGGGAGAGCGCGCAGAGCCCAGCAAGTTCTGGATACCAAGAAATTATCTTGAATTCCGATTCATCTCGAGTTCCTAGTCCCGCCACATCCGGGAGACGTGGGCCATTAGATGCAGCTGGTCGTGCCGCAATGAAAGCAGTCAAGGCTGTGCGAGCCTGCTGGCGCTGCAAGTTTTTAAGGAAGACTGTAAGTGTGTCGGGCTCAAATAGTTACATGTTCGGATCGACGCTAATCAGACCAGTGTGGCCCCGAGAACCCGTGTCCCAGATGCCCTGCGGGTTCCGCAAAATCCAAAGATAATAATTGGAGCTGGCCTGCTGTTGGATGTAATCGAGGCTCGTTCAGAGAAGTGTTGCCTCCCTTGTATCTATGTCCGGCACTGGATCCCACAGACAATACTTTATGGACAGTGCCCTTCGTCTCGGTACGACCGGATGAGGAGGAGTGGAAAGTCAATTCCACGCACCGAGTTCAATTAGAGATTCGGGCGGAGGCCCTAAGGAGAGTTTTGGAGACCTCGCCGCAAAGTCAACCAACTACTCTATATTCCTACCTCCGAACTTTGGATTCCGAAACCGACGGAAGTCTATTCAAAGGATTTCAAGTTTCGTCCCTCGTACCACCATCCTCACCCCTACTTGTGGCATTTATCCCATTGGAAGAGTGTATTACAGCCGTGGTCTATGAAGCAGTTCAATGCGTTCCCTACCTCGATGAACGATTCGGCGATTTTCCGCATATTGTATCTTTGCTTCATTCTGCAGCCAAATACCAAGCCAAGATGGACAGCGTGTGTAAATCTGAACTCTTTTTCTACGCTGAATAGCAAAAAATGCGAATGCTAATTTTGAAAATAGGATGAGTTGATTGCGCAATCCCTCATATGTTTGAGGAGCAGTTTTGAGGCATTTCGATTGACGAAACCCTCGAAAATTGCTTGCATGACCCAGCGTTCACATGCACTTTGTCAGCCTGGATCATGTCAAATTGACTGCATCAGAAGCCTTGACGAGAATTTGGGCCTGTACTTAAATGAATTGTCGAAAGTCTTCTTTAAGAAGGAGAATATGCGAGTTAAAGAAGCATGGTGGTTATCTACTTTCTACAGTTTCGCTATTCAAGGCTTGATCAGGAGAATCCTTCAACAGCTGAGTAACACCACAAATGGCAAATCATCGACAGATCAATACCTCCACCTCGCGATACGGCTTTTTGTTGCAAGCTCTGGAGATTATGATCCTCTGATGAGAGATTATGTGACCCCTGCGAATGACAAAGATGTGGATTCCTCATTTATTCAGGATCTTCAGGAAGCAAAGAGAGCAGTAAAACAAGACACATGGGCGGAGAGGGGCATTGTTTCATCTGCCAACTACTTGAGAAATGTTTTTGAAGACAATGGAAGGGAGATATGCTTAAACAAGGACACGACCACAAGACGGGACGGAGTACCGGCCCTCCAGGGATCATCTCTTGGAGCAAACTCTATCCAGTCTCATGCTGTGTTACAAAAAGAAGCAGCATCTCCCGCTTGGCCCTTACTCTCTCAACCAACGTCTTCTGGATCTAGGCCATACCGTGCGTCTTCTCTATCGTCTGTCGAATCGTCTGCAGACATCGTTTCTCCCTATATCGCAACTCCCGTAAAGAATGATAATGCACACGCCACATTCAAAGGCTCGCCAGGATTCCCAAGTGCCAGTCCCACGACATCGATTACTTCGCAAAACGCCTCAGCTCGAGCATCGCCAGGGCCATACACTTTCAATGAACCCGCTCCGCCGCAGAGTTCCTACTACCCAGGATCAACATTTGGCCAAATGTTAACTTTTACTACTCCAGTAGATATCTATCATGTACCTGTAGACGTCCGTGCAGCATCACATCTATCAGATGAAAAACGGGCTCGTAATGCAGGTGCGTCAGCGCGATTCCGGCAACGGAGGAAGGAGAAGGAAATAGAAGCAAACAATACTATTGAGAAACTCCAACAACAAATCAGGGAGCTCGAGAAGCTATTGAGCAAAGCAGAAGCCGAGAGGGATTTCTTTAGGAGCGAAAGAGATCGTTTTCGCGATCAGATGTTCACCGATGCTTGGAGGAACGACGCCGCCATTGAACCCGGGTAGATTGAACTGATGTGGTTCTAGTTCGAGATCCCTAGGGGCTTAATTTGGCAACCCGGGATAACCGTTAAAACTTGACAAAAAATATTATCATATGGGTACTACTTAGGAACTGCTCATGTTGCTTAGGTGAGCTGGGTGAGCCGAGGGTGATTAGCGCCTAAGTTGAAGCGGCCAGGCTTACTAACCGACTTTAGGAGAAAGAGAAAAAACGTCGTGTGAGACTGCCACAAAAGCTCACATCCTCTGAAGTTCTTTCCATTCTCTTAAACACTTAATGTTTCATCAATCATCGTTGAATTTACATTCTGTTCCTCATTATTCGCGCATCCCTCCGTAATCAAGCCTCCTCTTACCCCAACAACATGCCAGCAACACTAGCAACATGGCAGACTCAAAGCGCCGCCCCTCGGTTACCACAAAGCACACTCAAATCCGCGCCCAGGAACACCTCGAGATCCCTCCCACTCATAATCTCATGGCTTCTCGATTTCTAGATAGTTTGGTTGTAGGTACGAAGGCGATCTGCTAGAAGGCGAGGAACACCAAAATCGCTACATTTTAATCACACCAGATCTGAATGCAGAGTCTAAACTCTTTAAAATAGCTTTGTGGGATAGAAAAGAAGCAAATGTAACTTTCTTAAAATTTTCTTAATAATTAAATGTAATACGGAATTAAGAGAATTTCTATATTGGGAGTCAAGCCTGCGGCCGCCCTCCCTTAGCTAATTGGACGATTTTTAATGCCGCCCACCTTCGTATTGGCTACGCAAGCCTCGCCACCTATCTCTGCACACGGTTCCACAAATTCTCGCCATGGGAGCTCGCCTCAATCTCGCTGGGATCAATGATTCTCGGATATAGGCTATTCGATCTGGGGAAACGAGCCGGGGTGGTTCAAGGAGCAAGCTACACTCTGCAGAATGGCGACGGAAAGACTAGACAAGGAGAAGGACAAGACTGGAGAGGAGAGTTCACGGGGATGGAATATGAACAATCAAATACCTCAGAGAAGATCGTTTGGCTGAAGAAGGAAGAAGTCAGGATAAGAGAGATGCAGAGTGAGAAGCAATTGAACTGTGGGAAGGCGTATATTGCAAAGGAAGAAGCATATGTTGCGTATGAGAAACATGGAGGGTATGGTGGAACAGACTGGAAGCAGTATGTGCGATCTTATGGCAAGAGGTCTTGATGCTGATGTATTTGCAGGTATTCCAATGCGGATGGTGTGTGTCAAGAGATATATCAGGAGTACGAGAAGCAGCAGAGAAGGTTGCGGCAGATAAGGGTGGAGATTAATGCTCTCAGTGCCTCCCCTCGCTTCAATTAAGGCGAACTAAGGTATAGATAAAACTTTCATTTTATATTCCACTCAATCACCCAGCTTGTTCCAATCATCTGGTCCTGTTCGATCGTCCCTGCTGACTGTGTCAGGGTTTCAGTTTGCGTTTGGGAACCGATGCGGGATACAGCGGCCGCCGACCTCCGCCACAAGCGGTGTTTCAATTAAAGAGAAGGATAATAGAGGGAGAGAGAGGGAGAGAGAGAGAGAAGCTAAATATCTGCATTTTGCGCAAGTTTGCGTCTCAAGTCACATGATTATCCTCTGAGATAAGAAGGACGTGATGCTGAAACGGCATGACCCCGGTGATTAGAGCAAAATAATAGCTGACTCGAGAGTGTAAATACCCCTATAGTTTTAGAGCTGCAGGATTGAGTTTTAATTCACTTCCTTTCAATTGGAATTTGTAGTAGGTATGTCCATTTGTATAAAGATCTTCGGTTCGAAAGTAGAAACAAGCCGGTTTTCCGATCCCTATGAATTGTGGGAAAGGGGAGAAAATAATGCGCGAGATGAAAAGACTTCCTGCCGCCGAATGTCTTGAAGTCCCGACAATAACGTCACTAATATCGCTCAAATGGAAATCCTCACATAATTCTCACCATCCATTTCCCCCAACTTCCTTGGCTCCCCAAGAATGCGAGGTTGGTCCCCGCCGTTCTGACGCCCAGGAGCCAGGGGTTTCAGAAATTCGCGCCGATTTTCCCAGACCGGGCCGAAATTCAACGTCGCACGTGCCCGTCAGACAGAATCGGAGACCACGCCTCTGAACCGGACGATCACACTGGGTAATACGCTGTACAAACGATTTAAACAGTAATCATGCCGAGAGAAGGAATTTTTTTAATGGCTGCTCCGTGATCGGAATGTACAGGTGCGGCTTCGGTGCCGGAAAGTGGTCGACTTTATATAAATACAGGTCTGCGATTCAGTGAAGTGTATTTCATTCCTCAAACAAGCTTCGTTTTGCGTGCTTCATCGTTCCCTGATCTTGCCGTACTCCGAGACATTTTAGAGCATCATCCTGACAATGGGTTCCGTCGGCTCCCCTCCCCACGAAACCGCAGCCACCAAGCTGCGCAAGTTGATCTCGTCCCCCGGTCCAATTATTCTGGCTCCGGGTGTCTACGATGGGTTCTCCGCTAGAATAGCGCTTAGTGTGGGGTTTGATACCATCTACATGGTAAGAGAACCAAATAATTCCTCCGTAGGAGATTTCGTTCCAAGGTGTGGCTGCTGATGGCGGGGACAGACTGGCGCCGGAACAAGTGCCTCAAGAATTGGCCATGCGGATTTGGGGATGGCAAATCTGAACGACATGCGAGCGCATGCTGAGATGATTGCCAACCTCGATGCTAGGGTTCCTCTTATTGCGGATGCGGATACGGGGTATGGAGGTAAATCCAATGCCATCCCCATTCCATCCTGACATGTTCTAACGAGATAGGTCCCATCATGGTCACACGAACAGTTCAACAGTACGCCCGTAGCGGAGTAGCTGGGTTTCACATTGAAGATCAGATCCAGACGAAACGTTGCGGTCATCTCCAAGGCAAGCAGATCGTGTCGACTTCTGAATTCTTGACTCGGATTCGCGCGGCCGTCGCTGCGCGGCATGCGGTAGGCTCGGATATCGTGATCATTGCGCGCACAGATGCTTTGCAATCTCTTGGATATGATGAGTCCATTGCTCGTTTAAGACTCGCGAAGGAAGCGGGGGCCGATGTTGGCTTTCTTGAGGGCATCACGAGTAAGGAGCAAGCGAGGGCTGTTGTAAAGGATTTGGCTCCTTGGCCGATCTTGTTGAATATGGTGGAGCATGGAGCTACGCCAAGTATAAGTGTCTCCGAGGCCCAAGAGATGGGGTTCAGGATTGTGATTTTCCCGTTTGCGGGGTTGGCGCCGGCGTATAAGGCTATGAAAGAGGTATACCAGAGACTGAAGACGAAGGGTATTACCGGTGCTGAAGCACAAATGACGCCAGTACAGTTGTTTGAGGTGAGCGGGCTCAAAGAGGACTTGGAGATTGATGCCAAGGCTGGAGGAACCACTTTTGCAGGAGGCGTGTGAGAATCCGTGGGCGGTCAGCAGAAGACAGTAGATTTCATTCCGTAGTCGTTGTTGGAATTGAATTGAATTGAATTGATAGTTCTCCTCACTTCCTATTATGAAAACCTTCTGGGGGCGATATCTCAAAGGAAGATTATGACGTATCATTAACTGGCCAGTATGCATTTGGAACGTCCGAGACATTCTGGATTATCCCATTTAATGGGTAGAAGTCGTCAAACATCAGGTAGTCGAAGTTAAATTCTTGCGGAGGTGCTGTTCTGGGGCTTGAACCGTGGCTCCTATCTAGGCTTTGACGTGGGCTAGGGGTGATGTCTATTGAGGCAGAAGGCCCTAGTTCTGCACTCCGTCAGCATCACGTCAAATTTATAAAATGGGAATATGAAATATTGCGCACCACTTGTGGGTTTACTTCCACTAGATTCAAAACCCTTTCTCCATTCCCAAAGAGAGTCAAATGTGATACTCATGCTCATTCTGCTTCGCACATTGGGCTGAAGATTTTGCCAGTCCCTCTTCTCTCTATTTCCTCGAGCCTTGAGTTGGGCTAGAACATCAGCCAGGCGGCCGGGAAGATCGTTGTTGGACACACTGATCTTTCTTATAGCAAAAATTGCAGAATTAAATGTTGTTCGACTGGATGCACTGTCTATATATTCCGACATTGGGCTCGTGCTCAATCTCAAAACAGCAAAGCCGGATGCGAGGATCATTTGAAAAATGTAGTTGGGACAATAAATCAAGATATCTTCCTCTCGATCACGGACTAGTGAAATTAGTTCTCTGCAAGCCTCGAAGAGCGATAAGAGCGATTCGATGTAGTCGTGAGAATTGGTGTTGCTGAACAACGTATATAAGCGTAGATGAAGCTGCGTGCAGCAAAGGTACACGGCCAGGACGCCTGAGACAAAATTAGCTTTAGCACATGAGAAGCATATAAGAAGTGCCTAAAAATCTCCCTACCTCCTGTTTCCGATTTATCCATGCCCTTTTGAAGTTGAGATAAGTCTTCCTTCAATGCTTGCATAGTTGTAACCACTTCGTCGTTTGGGACAGCTTCACGACTGTGGGACATACAATCTAAGGTTTTTGCGATTCTTTGGCAAAATGATTCAATTTGCAAACGGTCCCTGAGCTCCTGGGACATTTGTTGGGCATGAACATTGTGCGCCTGAGAAATGAGAACGTCGTCGAGCGGAACGAAAGATGGCTGGCCATATCCTGTTGCAACACTTAATGCAGTAGTTAGTATAACCGGCATCGTTGAATTGCAACGGTAAACAAACCTTTGAGCAACTATTTTACACGCATTCCAAGTTGCCATACGGTCTTGAAGATCTTCGAAAGGAAGGGCGACCTTGAATTTCGAGAAATCTTGAGCGTGATTGGGTCTGTGGAGCCCAAAATGAAGACAAAGATTTATCATAGTCCCGCTGAGCATTAGTGTTGGGTCTCGAGATGAGCTACTTAGTGGGAAAGGCCAAGTACAAAGTAGGCAGAGAGCTTTTACGTCGTGGTAACTGTGAGGGACAGGTTGCAAAACTGACCACAGCAGTCGAGGTACACTTCTCGACAGAGAGGTCAAAAGAGACAAGTCCTCGTTATAGCGACGCGAAGCAACAGCAATAATAGCCCAGAATAGCAAATGAGAGCACCGATAATAATAGTCGGGAGGCTTCAAGGGGTTAAGGAATGGTAAGAATTTGTGGTAATGTTGAAAATATCTATGAAAAAATACACGTAAGTATGCACACATTCAAGAGCGTTAGGGAGGAGAGAAGTGAAGAAGGGAATATATTTCTTACCTATTGAAAAGACCTTGGATCTCATTTACGGATAGCTCTATGGCGTCCAATGTTCGGGTCACGGGCGTTGCTGAAACTGCAGCCGATGGAACACTCCAGTTCAAACTCTGCACTTCATTGGTGCACGGTGATTGAAGCCCAGAAATTTCGGCTAGTGTTGGATGTGTGGGTGGAATGGACGACGAGTTTTCTGAGAGCGGGAGGTCTTCGGGCCGTGTCGGAGGGGCCGGCGTAGCTGGGTCGCTGAAGGCACGAGTCTCGGGGATCGGTCGGGGGTCAAGAATGTCGGCAAATAATGGCAGACTGGGTTGAGATGCATGTGAGGGCGATCTATGGGTCTGAAGAGGACGACTCTCCACTCGTTGAAGCTCTTGCTTGCTCCTGAAGGTTGTCAGAACTGCTCTCAACGGGGATGTCTTTGGCGAAGGGTGGGTTGCGTTACTTCCTTTTCTCCACTCGCTGAAATGATGCCTCGATTCTGCAACTGAGCCCAAGTCGCTGACATCGCGAACAAGAGGAAAACGGTTCTCTCACAACGTCACATCGGAGCTGACCACAAAAGCCAGATTAGCGAGTGACCCAAATAAAATCCGACAAGGGGGTCGGGCCTGCCTTCTGTTGTCTGCACTCGTTACATGCCCTTTTGATACCCTCCTGCTTCCGCGGTCCCTTGTATCCCCTGGTCTTATTCGCTGTTGGGGCATCGTCCCTGGTCACGGGACTAGCTTGAGCATCACCGCCGGAGAGGTGATTGTGAGGGCCATAAGCTCGATGGGCGTCGAGGTCGTCCATTGTAGCACATGGCCTTTCGGTAGGTGTTCTCTTGTGGTTTCTTTTTTCAAGGCACATTACAGAAGGCGTTCTACCGAGGTCTTGGTTTGACTTCAAGACGCCACAATGGGTTGTGCGGTGTGGGCTGCGGTTGGCTGACTCAGCTGCCCTGGTACACGTCCGTACCTTCCACCAGTGGTAACTTGCGGAAGGTACGGACAGGTACTCCGTATCAACAGCCATATGAAGGCAGGTGGCGTTGATAACTGTGCAGCTGCCTGCAGCTGCCAGCAGCCGAGGAATGCCAAAATAGCTACGTTTGGAAAATCACACCAAATCTCAACGGAACGCCTGAACCTCTTTAAAGTCTTGCTATGATAGAAACGAAGCAGATCTAGCTTTTGCGAAATTTTTACGAGAATTACATATAAGGGGGAATTGTGAGAAATACCGTATTGTGAGGGTCAAAATTGCACCTGTTCTCGCTTAGGTTCTTGACTCGTGGACGGATTTCAATGCCGCTCGCCTTCGTAAAGATCACGTAGGTCAAGCGTTATGGAAGCCGTAAGGAACGTGATGTGTCAACGCGAAATGCAAAACCCGCACCCGGCTTACTGGTTCACCGTGCTAAAAAGAACCGCCCCCATTTTCCGCGCTCACGCCCACGCCCAAGCCAAAGCCCACAACCACGCCCCTCCCCCTCTCTAAGCTCTACTATAAATTGAAATCTTTCCCCTCTCTCTTTAATCCTTATATATAAGTATAGGGCAGGGGAGGAGGGGGAGGTGAACTATGAAAGCGTGTTTTCGGAAAGTTGGCCTAAACTAGTGATCCTGGTGGCTTTCCGACACACCGGTGCGCCTTTCCGACGCACTGGTGCACTGCGGGGTTTCTGATTTCAGGAAGCATGGTTCCGTTCCGTTGCTGACTTGAGGAAGCAACTTTCCGTTTCAACCTCCCTATATCCAGGCTTCATTCACCGCCACTCTAAGGCGTAGAAACTTATGCCCAGTCCTTCTGTGGTACTCCCCGGATTTCCTTGCGCCACCGAGACCAGCCACCGATACAAGAGCATCCAGGTGACCAGGTCCAATCTGGGCGGTCCAATGGACTTGGACCGGAGATGGGGGAGCTGTATCGGCGCGAAATTGGCAGTCGGCGCGATGGGTAGGATATCGAAACGACAAAATAATTCGGAGAAGGCTTCATTTGAAACTTGGGGTACTCTTTGAGGAGGTCCTCTCTATATAAAAATGCCATCCCCATCTCTCTCCCCGCATTCCTCCACACTCCAGACTCCAGACTCCAGACTCCAGACTTTACTGCCCCGCCAGCGCCAAGGCTGCGAGATACTTCTCTCTTCCATCGCCATTTCTTCAACGACCAAGTCACGTACCATCCGGGAATCAAGACAATCATGGCAGAAAAGGCAGAGCAAACATGGACGGATGATATACCCGCCTCAGAGTTGAGTGAGCCAAAGAGAAAGAAGTCTAAGGAAGAGAAACGTCTGTTGCTCAAGATGGACTTGGCAATTGTCCCTCTTCTGGCATGCAGTTTCTTCATAGCATATATGGCAAGTCACTTTGAACGAAGCTCAAACAATACTAACTTCAAAAGGATCGAAACAATCTTGGGAATGCTCGGATCATGGGAATGCAAGCAGACCTCAAGCTGTCAAATGAGCAATTCTTCAACTGTCTGATGATGTTTTGTACGTTCAAACAAGGCTTCTGCATTTTACTTACCAGTTGAAGCTGATAGCATTAGTTGTTGGATACATGGTATTCATGCTTCCAGCAAATCTCGGAATGCGGATTATTGGCCCGCCGCGTCAACTAGGAATCGCAGTCATCTTCTTCGGTGCGTGCGGGACGTGTCTATCAGCTTCAAAAAACTATGGCACTATCATGGGCCTGCGAGTTCTCATTGGCATGGGAGAAGCTTTTGTCCAAGTTGGCTTGCTCTATTTCAGTTTCTGGTATGTTATTCTTTTCTGAGCTCAGTTTGCCTCTCCCATATGTTTTGCGAGGCGTTTCCACTCTTCAGACTTGCCTTAAGAGGGGCAACACCCCTGAAACGTTCCTCCAACACTCACATTTCTTGTTGATTGGGCTTTGCTGACTCCGAGACTATCAGGTACAAAAGAGATGAAGTTGCTACGCGAGCTGGTAGGTGAATATCATGAGACTTCATTTCCAGCTTCTAACTTTCCCTCTAGCCGTATACTATACTTCTGCAACAATATCGGGCTGTTTCAGTGGCCTGATTGCGTACGGAGTTGACAAAAATATGGATGGTGTCCACGGCTTTAAGGCGTGGCAGTGGCTATACATCGTTGAGGGTATCCCTGCTATTGGCTTGGGATTCATAATAATCTTCTTCCTTCCATCGTTCCCAGACATCATCGCCAAGCGTGGGAGTAAGTATTTTACCAACGCAGAGATAGAACTGGCTCTCCAACGGATGGCAGAATGTAAGCCCCCTGCTAGAAATACGTAATCTGGATTCGCGCTGAAAAAACCCTTGCAGCCAACAGTGTAACGGATGAGAAAATCGAGTATTCTCAAATTTTGATCGCTCTGAAAGACCCCAAGTCCTATTTCACCGCTATCATATACGGTGCGCTGTGCCTAGGCATTGCGTCAATCACTTCGTTTCTCCCCACATTCATTTTACAATTCGGCTTCGACAAATGTAAGTCTTCATAATTCCGAAAACGCTTGCGTCTAACTAATATCACTCAGTACAAACTCAACTCTTCACCATGATTCCCTATGCATTTGCAACTGTCACTCTCCTCGCCGTATGTTTCATCTCAGATCGCATCAACACCAAAGGCCCAGTATTATTCATCTGCATGGCTACCTCTTCTGTCGGATTCATCATTCTAATGTCAGCCACCAACAAAGTCGCTCTCATTGCCGGTACATGTTTTGTAACAGCAGGGCTCTACCCGGGCATCATCCTAACAGTGTCTTGGATCACGATCAACCATTCTGGCTACACCAAGCGGAGCACCGCGTGGGCGATGGCGCAAATCACGGGCCAAGGCTTGAGCATCATTGGGACGCAGGTTTACAGGCATCCACCTCGGTATCTGAGCGGCCACGGAACCCTCTTGGCATTCTTCACGCTGGCGCTTTGCGCTATCGTCTGCAATTACCTTTGGATGAGGAGGGAGAACAACAAGAGGGATGCGAGAGCTGAAGAGTTTCGAACGCTGGGCACAAGCGACATAGAGGCTGAGAAGAGCACAAGTGATTTGTTGGACTTCCATCCTAATTTCCGGTACATCCTTTAACTATGTTGAATGGGGTTGAATGCTAGGAGAGGTGTTTCCAGGTGCTGTCGTCTGATCAAGTTGAACTTCTCCGGTGGTTGTTACTCAAGCGGGCAGAGCTCCGAGGCGCAGCTTCTGGTGGGGAATAAGCGGAATGCCAGTATTTGGGATCTGACATCGCTCGCTCCTGTTTTTGTATCACGTAACCTATTTGCATCATTACATTGGAAGTTATGCTTAAGCCTCGCATATTTTCTCTGTCTGTCCTACCTACAACGCTTTACATTTGTAGGCAAATTCTGTACTGAGCATAAAATATGTCGCGTGATATATATAGCCCCCCTTTCCAAACTGCCTGTTAAGCGAGAGGAAAATAGGAGAAGGCCACGACATATGAAATTGAGATGCAAAAATCGCTAGTCTAATTTTTGCGGACAAGAGTCGGCCGCGGTCATGCGTTCTAATCAAGCCAAGAGTGGTGTTATATCGGTCCGACAGTTATCCCTTGTTGCCTGGGCTTTCAAGACCCTGTCTTAGGCTCCCTTCATGTTGGACGATTTGAAAAACAGTTGGAATAGGATTGAAGATTAAACTGGTGTCTCTTGGAACATTGAGATGTTCTCGGGGGTTTCGCCCAAATTGATCCGAAGCCTCTCATCATCTCCGCAGTGTGTGGGCTCTGATAAATTATTATCGATAATTATCGATTAGTAATCGTTATCGCGCAATTGATAGATAATCGATAATTATCGACAATACTATCGAGAAAAGTGGGTCTAGGCTTAGCGATAGCTACAGGGCCAATGCGCTGCATTTATAGGCCTTATACCGCCTTTACTAAATCGGAATTCTGCCGTATTAAAAAAAAAGGCAGCATAAGGCCTATAAATACGGCGTATTGCTAAGGCCCTGGACAAACTATTATCGATAATTATCTATTATCGACTAATTAGCGCGATTATCTATCGATCGGTTATCGAGCCTATCGGAGCCCACACCGCATCCCCGACTGGCTCACCTCACTATTGAAAATCATTAAACTCATACAGTTTCGGAGCTCACACTCTCTTCATACAGCCAATTTTTTATTTCCTCCCTTACCCTCAGGACTACATCTTCTTTGCAAAAAATATTTCCCACATCTCGTCAATCTACCTAGTACAATGGGCTCAATGGGCAATTCGAAAGCTCAACCCCACATCCCAAAACATGGGGTATGGTGTCCAGCAATCACATTCTTCGACAGAGCCACAGACACAATTGATTGGGTTGCACAAAAGTCGTACTTCTCCTACCTAGCCACGACCGGTTTGGCAGGCCTAGTTATCTTCGGGACCAACGCAGAAGCCTTTATGATCACAACCAAAGAAAGATTCCAGCTTATAGCCGCTGCGCGTGAGGCCGTTGGACCCGAATTTCCTCTGATGGCAGGCGTGGGTTCGCACTCGACAACGCAAACACTAGAATTTGTTGAAGATGCAGCAGCAGCTGGCGCCAACTATGTGCTCTGTCTTCCACCCGCATATTTTGGGAAAGCAACAACTCCAGCCGTCATCGAAGGATTCTTCGACGATGTTGCGACCGCTTCACCGCTGCCCGTTGTAATATACAATTTCCCTGGCGTTTGCAATGGTGTTGACTTGGACTCGGGCCTCATTACCTCAATAGCGAAGAAGAACCGGAATATAGTTGGAGTGAAACTCACATGCGGGAGCGTGGGCAAGATTACGCGCTTAGCTGCCACATTCCCACCGTCCGAGTTCGCCATCTTCGGCGGGCAATCAGACTTCCTGATCGGTGGCCTGGCTGCTGGTTCAGCTGGGTGCATAGCAGCGTTTGCAAATATTGCTCCTCGAGCTGCTGCCGAGGTGTACAGGTTGTATCGGGCGGGGGAATTTGAGAAGGCATTGAAATTGCAGCAGGAGATCGCGCTGGCCGAGAGTCCTTGCAAGCTGGGGATTGCAGCAACAAAATATGGGGTTGCTATCTCTTCGGCTGTAGTCGCAGGCATCGAAAACGCCGCTGAGAAGTTGCTACCACGCAAGCCGTACATCGGCCCAACGGAAGCAGTAAAATTACAAGTAGCTGAAGCACTTGTTAAAGTGAACAAGATGAAATTTGAAGTTGTTGTTGTGTAGTAGACCCGCTTCATCAATATTTTTGTGTAAATCCTCCTATTAGGATTGGCATGCTTCCATATAACGAAGGAAGAGAACACCATCTCATTTCGTATTTCAATTTCTCTCCCTTGAGTTTGAGCCACACCCTTCGTTTTTTAGACCCCAAAAAACGCCTGTTATGTGCGTAAAAATGCCGGCCCTTGGTTGACGGCTTTCATTCCCTCCAGCCTTTTAATTGTTAAAACTTTGATGCTACTGACAATGCTTCGGTGATGAACAGAATTTACAAACCTCCCAGCTCCTCATGGACTGCATCCATAAGGGAACCTAAATGATGCCAGGGCGAGCAAGACTAATGAGCATTACAATAGGAGTCGAACCCCAGCCACCGCCTGAGTTCCGGTGGCGTACTGTAGTGATGGGCAGTCAGTGGTAGCAGGTCAAAAATGAGTGAAATTCCTCCTCACAAAAACAATCGCAATTTTGGATGCCTTTTCTTGTTCAGAGCTTACACGACCAATGTTCGCCGAATAGATGTAACCTGTAAGAAAATTAACTCTTTCCACGCCTTATGTACAAAGGAGTAGATCTGAAGTGAGTGTAGTGGCCAATGTGCTCGAAATGTGCGATGCATTTCACAAGAGAGTTGATAATCCTTGAAGATAGATTAGCAATGTGTCCCAGGCTGACTATGAGATGAGAGTAGTGCAGAAATTAATGTTCATACACAAACCTTCACGTAGAAGCCTGTCGCAAAGCCGCTCCTATGTCTCTGCTATTTTTTTCAAGCTCCATGAAATTGCGCGGTCATACGCGCTGTTAGTAATACTAGGGAGATTACGGCACAAAGTATCGGGAACATAGGGCGTTTTGACCCTTGGTGCTCTACAGGGCACAAATTGAGGGCAAGATTTTGCTGCCTTGATCTGTACGCTAGAAGGTCTAAAAGTCTCTCAATGCCCTGTATTCTTAATTCTTTATGCCGCAATCGCCGTAGTCTTAGTGAACCCTTTCTGTTTCTAATAGCCGCTGAGAATGAACTAACTGGAAAGAGGGTATCTCGGAATGGTGTATATTACACGGGATGAGATTCATTCTACATTATTTTATTTGGACAATACAAGACGAATTGCCCTAAGTTTTAACAAGAGGAGGCAAATCATATGGCCCTCTCTGCAGTCATTCAATTTGAGCATGTTTAAACGAATGATGCTAATCTGGCATACCAGAAACGGGATTCTCCCACAGGTAAGATTCGGGAATGGCTTGCCTCGCCTAACTTAGACGACGAGTTTGCCCCCCTCGAAAGCCCTAGCGGCTACTTTGCTCGAGGCGGCGAAGAAGGATGGAGGCCCCTCCCTCTGCACCTGCCACTGGAGAGGACGGATGGGAGGCTATTTTTAAGGAGGAGTCGCGGTTGGTAGGAAGCTTGAATGGGCAGTGCGCTGGACGTTTGCTGCCTAGCAAAGGAGGTACATTGAAATTGATGTCCGCAATTTGATTAAATGGTATATTTGGATAAAGTTTGAAAATGGGTTCTTGATCCTAGCCTAGAAAAGAATGAAATTCAATGCATTGAAATTTTGCGATGTCTTTCGCTACTCCAGGATTATCATTTCCCCCTATTTTAGCGAGGAAATGGCCTTGCTACAGAGCAGCCACGTAGTAACCTAACCCCTATGAATCTCACCCGGCCAAAAATTCGTGTTGCAAGGCCAGTGAATACTTCTTGAGCCGTCCCGTCAGTAACTAAGCTAAATATTTTTGGGTAGTCATATTCCGTTCATTACGATGGTAGTGGAAGCGCATTCTGTTTCCCCACGGGCTGAACTTCTAGCCGACATGCCTGCCCACTTAGCTGCCACTAGTATGCGAAAAGCTTGGCCGACTTTTAGTTTTCGGTCGGTCGAAGTCCTGGTGACACAGCCGAAAGTCTAGGATGCAAAGCAAGTATTCCAACCTCTCATGCCAACAGACCATTCTTGATGTCTCCTATGTTACATCGTAAACCAAAGATCCCTAGCATTTGCTACAGATGTGCGAAGCACTTTCGTGTTCAAAAAGTGGCGACGGCTTAGTCAACAGAATTTTCGCCGCACATGCCCCGTCTTTTGGTAGAGCTACTATCCTATACCAGTGACTTCTTGGATACAGTGCCTGCATGATCAGACTCAGGCACTATTGAATTTCCCCTGTGTCTGGGGAAGGATGGTTGGCCAATATCGCGTCACTGCTGCGGGAACACTGTAAAAACGCCATCGGGCTGAAAGCTGAAAGCTCAATCACGTTAGCGAAAACTGACCCCTCTTCCTCGGCTCGCTTCCCGAGATTTTATTCTTTGCGAAATCAAAGGTCTTTCACATTTCATATTGTTATTCCATCCAATTTATTTTAATAAATCATATTTTCACTTTTCCAAATACTTTATTGTCACTCCTTTTCCTTGGCAAACAGTCCTTCTCAAACTTGGCTTTCCGCGATTTGTACTTCTATTCTACCTGACGTGGCTGGATTCAATACGTCTTAGGCCGGCTGTAGAAAGGACCCACATGTCGACGCTTATTTCTCAAAATCTTGGAAACTTCCAGATCTAGTGTAATAGTTTGGGCAGTCACCCGAGGATGTTCTCCCTCTTCGAGACTTATAAAAGACCTGCACAATCCGCACTAAAATTCTGTTCCCATTTCACTCACACGTCCAGAATATCTCTTAATTCCTCCTCACTCGGAATCTGCCAACATGAGATTCAGTTTCTACTTTCTTTCCCTGGCGACTTGCTCGTCAGCATCCATCTTTCAAAAGAGGGGTTGCAATGCCGTGAGTATTTTCTCCTGATGTCGTCTGATTTCAATCTGGAAAATCCATTAGCCCTTGTCCAGGGACCAGGAACTCGCTCATAGAATTCTCCACGCGCATTATGCTTACCCTTACCTCTAACAGGATAATTGTGCTAGAGCTGTCACCGGAACCCGTTATGCTCTAGATGTCCAAGCATCCCACATGGCCGATTGTACCAGCTTCTTCATCAAAACCATCACCCCAGCCACACCGTATGTTAAGCACAAACCTTCACTTAGATATAATTACTGCTCATCCATATCACCAGGAAATCAACAGTGTACATTACACCAACATCATACTCAGTCGTCGGATCAAATGCAAAGCGAACAGCAGGAGCCTTTGCGAAGAAAGAGGACGTTCAAGCTCGTGATGTCGCCCTGGACAATCTCCTTCTACCGGCTGCTCCTGCCACAACCACCGCTGCTGGTGTGAAGGCCCGACAGGTAACTCAACTACCCAACCAAGTTCCCATCTACGCCTCTGCTTGCAGTGGCACCGCAAGATACTCCTCCGCTTGCTCGTGTGCAGGTGTGACGATGTCCACCACATATGCACCTACTCCAGTAAGTGTTCCGTGGTGTAAATGGCAATAAAGCAACACTGACTTACTTTGCCCAGGCGTCCACCACCACCACCCTCTATGCACCACCCTCCATTATTCCAGGTAGGCCCTCATTTCCTGGTCTGTAGCTTTCCACAACTGACAATTCTTGCAGTCTGCGATCCAGCCGATAACTACGGCTACCGTTACCTCGGGGGAAACATCGAAGCAGGCGTCGGTCTCATACAAACTGCAGCCTCGTTGAGTGAACAATCATGTTGCGCAGCCTGCTTCGTCGAAGGCAGTTCCTGCTTTGTTTACGAGTTCTTCAGCAATGTTTGCTACTTTGTTACCGAGACGAGTGGAAGTCATACTCCTACTGATTACTGTCCATATGGACAATATCAAATCACGTCTCCGGGGAGTGGGAGCTTTTATGGGCTTGGGCCTTGCGCTGTCTTCTAGGCTGGAAGCGGGCTCAGGGAGAAGATAAACATTCGGTGTTGATGAGAAGTCGTCGTCTGTTTCTAGATAGAAGTTACGCCTTCATCGGTTCTGAATAAACCTAGACGGGGGAGAGTGTGCGTCATGAGCAAAATTGCTGGTTTACTCTGATTACACCTAAGACCAACCATTTCACCAGTACGTGCTTGAAAATTTGTGTAAACCTAGTTTATCCCTATGGACAAAAACGTTGAGATGTTCATTCCTATTCCATCTTGAAAATATTTAAATAGAAATGAATTTGAACGGGGAAGGGATACGCTAGAAAGGGCTTGCTTGATAATTTCTAATTGCGTCACACTGTCAGTCTGTCAGAGAGATGACGAGTCACAATGATTCAACAGTGTACCCGTGACCTAGGAATTACAACAAAAGCGTCTACGGAGTTTGAGGTCTAGAGAGCGGATGTAGATGGCCTTACTCAGTGCTCAATATTCTAATTTGCTTCTAGAATCTAGGGTCCGGAGAGTCGAGGCATGCCACAAGTTTGCGGTGGCAGTCCCGACAGAAGTTGGTACGGCCCAAGCGCCAACAGAACGAAGCCGACACAACGTACACGAGAAGCTGGCTGTTGACTGGCCTCCCATTCGGGTCATGATATCATGCTTGCTGGACTTAAATAGACGGAACCAACCCCAAATATTACCATGAAGGCCTTGATTGGACTTTGCAAGATGATCGCGGATGAGCTAGGACTGAGGTGCCTCAGCCAAGGGGAGGTTCTACCATCCTTAGGTCATCTACACTTCGGAACCTCCCCAAAACAGGGTCTCTAGGAAGCTTAGGATTTTGCAAAAGCATCACCACTTCATGACAATCTCGGCTAGCCGCTTTTTTCTGTTTACATAATGAAATTGATTTTCACATAATCGGCGCTCACGTGACAGTAGCCACTAAGATCATCCTACTCCTCCAGAAGGGAGAGTTGTTTGAAAGTTTCCAGTTAAGGTACCCTGTCCATAAAACAATGCATCTAATTTCATCATGGGAGAATATATGTACAGTATTGTTCAATTGGTTACTGCAGGCGAAAGCGAAGCCAAAAGGGGGCGGCCGCCGGCTCGGAGAACCTCCAAAAGCGGAGTTCACCCGGTGGGCTGCATCATTGCAGCTATCTTCTTGGCTGTACCAATCGCGGGGAAGGACCACCAAAATCGATGCAGATCTAGACCCTTCAGTCTTGAATTTGAGTAAACGGACCACCAATGATCTGCGCCTATTATGAAGCCAAGGCGACAATTTCGGCGGGCCGCTGCAGAGTTCCTGGTCGATGGAAAGATAAATCCCCTCTTCTTAAAAAGAGGGTATGTGGTCCACTGCGCAATGCAATGCGATTCATCACCTCCTCTCAGAATTTACGAATTTGTTGAGTTCTGGGAAGTGTGTGCTACATGAAGGTTCCCCGACCTTCCAAAAACAATGCTCACCCTTATCAGCGCCACCCCCTCACCATACGCACGCAAAAACCGAATAGCACTCATCGAGAAAGGCATCCCCTTTGAGCTGAAATCTGAGATCCCCTGGCACAGCACCACCGAAACGCCCAAGTACAACCCGCTCGAAAAACTACCGATCCTGATCTTCGACGATGGGCGAGCACCGATATATGAGTCATGGTACATCCAAGAGTACATCGTCCAAAAGTACCGCGGCAAAGGCCCCGATCTGATGCCAGATTCATTAGACGATCAACTCCAAGTCCGGCAAATCCAGGTTCTGGCCGATGGCGCTTGTGATGCCATGAGTCTTGTGTTCTTTGAGACGGGGAGGGGAGACTCGTTGAGTAAAGAGTGGCTTGATCGTCAATTACGAAAGGTCAATGGTGTGATTAAGGCGATGGATGAGCTGGTGCAGAAGATGGAGGGGAAATTCCTTGTTTGTGACGAGTTTTCAGTGGCGGATATTGCGGCTGGTGCGATGTTGGGCATGATGGATATGGTAGAGACGAAGTTTGGGTTGATTCATTGGAAGGAGCAGTATCCTGAATTAAATAAATATTGGGAGATGTTGGAGAGTAGGGAGAGCTTTAGGGATGCCCAACCAGTCATGTTTGAGCTGACGGAGAAGGTTGCATAGGGATTGTTGTTTGTACGTGTAATGAATGCATCGTTTAGTGTTTTACTGAGAGCATTATCTGAGCATACATGTTGGCGTGCATTGAGTTCATCTTTGGCATATGAAAAGCCACCCACATCCGGCACAAACCTTGTCCGATGCGTGTACAAATCCCCTAGCACTTAATTCCCATGTGACCAAGATAAAAAATTAAAATAATTAACAAGTCATTCTCAGCTCGATATCCAGGGTGACTCCTTACGTTCTCATGACATAATGTTAGATCAGCAGTACCTAAGTAAATCAGAAGGCTCAGCGACGACGAACTTTAACTTGCTCAGCCAAACATGTTTTCGCAACCTGTCAGAGATAGCAAAAACGAAGACAGCAGCAGCGAGATTGGGGCAATCCCGGAAACAGATGACGTTACGCGATAAGAACTAAAACTTGTACCCTCCTCTATAGATCCCTTTTTGTAGGTAATTGAGTTGTTTTCGCAGTTTAGCCGGTAAATCGTTCAGATAAATATCCACATGAATCACTTGACTTAAACAAATACCCACCCTCATAGACTAAATACCGTGCAGGAATCAAACGACCAAACGTAGAGGCCAAGAAACACTTTCTTCCATGCCACAAAGAAGAGATAGGCCAATCAATGAACGACCATAGTAACTTTATCGTGGTCAGATCACGTGTCTGTCACGTGGCTATCATCAAAGACATTGCATTAGATCTCCTTTCACAACAGCACACTTTCATTTCTGTTGTCAGTCCCACCCTCTACCCACTGCCCGGGCCATTCAGCCCGACCGCCGTCCCATTCAAACTAAACCGATAACTAGCCTGCAAGACATACGGCTCATCGCCCGGCCCAAAAATTTGCTTCTTGCCCCTCCCCCACTCCGGCTGATTAATGCCATCAATCCAATCCTCGACCTCCATGACCACACACCCATACTGCTGGATCGTCCTCTCTCTTCCCTCCACCCCATGCAAACCCTGTGTGGACTTCAGCGCCATGGAGCCGTTCTGCCCGCCACAGCTGTAAACCTGGAATGCGTCCTGGTCCGTGAAGACATCGACTTGGATTCCACTCCACGCACTCCTTAACCTGGCAACCGGCCCCTTTTCGCGCCAATCGTAAGGTCCGTCCGCGGCGCGATCGGTGAGGTAGCAGGTATCATAGCCCGTGCAGTTGAAGCCGCAATTCCCAAGGAGGTCTGGATTCGAGAAATTCGCACCGATTTGCTTTGGAGAGGACCAGAAATCGTTGAGCGAGTATTGCTGGTTGGAGAGAATATCGCCGGTGGGGATGAGGATGTTGTCTGTGCCGACGCGTTGCCCGGCATAAGGCATCCAGAGGGAGTGGTTGAGGGCGGTGGCGGTCTCCGTGTTGGCGAAGCCGTCGAGGTTCCAGTATGTCTGTTTTGCTGTCAGCACCATCTTCTTTCACTTCAATTGTCTGGAGGTTGGGATGGAAGGGGTTGGGAAGGCAGTCGTGGAGACAAGGAGAGGAAATTCACATGTGAACTCAACATAATCGGCGTCTTCTTCGTCGTCGCCAGCGCAACCATCTTAAAGTCCCACGTCATATGGCCCAAACTATACGTAACGTAACTAACCACTTCTCCAGGGAAGCCTTGATCGCCATCCGGATCAGTCAGTGAGAAAGTAATACTATCTCTCGTATGCGCGACAACCGTCCAGTTTCTCCAATCCCAGCCATCTGGGCCGCCATGAAGCGTATCTGCCCCAGCAGGCGCGGCCTTGGTCGGGTTCTCATTGGGAAGAACATGGTATGTTTTTCCATCGATCACGAAACTGCTATTCTTAATGCGGTTTGCGTAGCGGCCTGGAACGCCGCCGAAATGAGGATGTTGACGGTCCTGCTCCCGTCAGCCTTTTCCCGCCCACACTTCGCCCATCCCCTAAAAATAACCTCCCAATTTCCAATCAACGAGATGAACAACGAAATGATGAGAACTTACGATCCCATAATAACTAGCATTATCAAAGCCCGTAACGACATCCCTCTCGACACCACTCGTATCATTAATAAACAGATTCGAGATGCTCGCTCCATATGGGATGAAAGTGGCGCGGATGCCTACCCCCTCAATGACATATTTGCCATTGCTGTCTGGGCCTGCGCTGGATCCAGCAATCGTCGTGTTGCCCGCTGTGCCTGTCAACGTCTGACCCGGGATCTGTGGGCGTGCAAGAATCGAGCTGCTCCAGAAGAACGCAGCGAGAGCTGCAGACGATGTGCGCATCCTGTCTGATCCGTCCTTGTCCTTCTTCCAAACCCAACAGAAGGGACCCGAGCAGAAGAATCGAAGTGCAGTAAAGTGCGGGAAACGGCGTAGAAAAGCTCGGGACCAGATTGCGCGAGGAGGGGTAGCTCTTATACTTTTTACATCATCTCACCGCGCACAGCTAGTGCAGCACCGACGCAGGAACGAGCCTGCTACCCCTCTTGATGTGAAATTAAGACGAACTCTGGGTAACAGCCAGGCAGGCTAGCTGACGTTCTGGCGATCTCCGCGGTCGAACTGGACCGAACCTCGTACGAAGATTCCCCGCCCTGTACGTGCTGCTGCTCCACCTCTCCCTAACCCCAGATTTCCCTTCTTCTTCCTCCCGTCAGTAAACCTTTCAACCAGCCACAGAATCGCACAGATCAATGGTCGGATTACCCCATAGTCGCAGGTTCAAGTCCGTATATAGAGAAAAGATCCCAGGCCCGCCTGTCCGGTTGTTGTGCATTGAGTCCACGGAATATTGAGAGGACGTCGTCCGTCCAAAATGACGTTAAAGCCGAAGAGGCTGATTGGCGCGTCTGGGGCGTTGCTCATCCCTGCAATACCCCCCCCCCCCCCCCCCCCCCTGCCCTGCCTCCTGGTGGCTCACTTCCCCCTTCCCCAGTTCTTGCCGGCGGGGTCACGGACTTGCAGCCTTCCAGATGGATTCAAGCTTTCCGGCGCATTCACGGTCCTACTACCCTTGATCTTCAACGCTGGGTCATTGGCGCGCATGAGACCTCGTGGCTTTCTTCTGCCGGAATATTTGGCGAAGGCAAAATGTATTCCATGAAAGCTGGCTATCCAACTTGTAAGTTGACCCGACTGGTGGACATCGAGAATCTTGGAATTTGGTCATTTGATATATCAGGGGACCTTGCATGTGCTGGGCATGGAGAGAGCATGGAGAGCGCAAAGCTTCGTGTTAATACAGACCGGTGCCGATGCAGGTAGAATGATCCCCGATCATCCCCGGAATGGAGCATTGAAGAGAAGGAAAGGAATCAGCCACGTTCAAAATGGGAAATCAATTATCCGAATCCTTCCCCGCGAGGCAGGTATCGTAACAAAGTCTATCCCGCTATACACTCCCTACTTACACACCGCCCTGTCATCAAAGCAAAGCATTCATAAGCTCACACACTCATGCAATCCGCTCAAACACTCCTCACCCGATCCCTCACGCATCAATAAGGTTCTCCTCCCCACCATTCGCCTTCCCCTCCTCACTATTATCTTTAGTGTCCTTCGTCGCGCGCCCCTTGCCTTTACGATCAGCAGATCTCGCATAGAACTCGGCGAGGATCTTGGACGGGATACGGTTGAGGAGTTCCTTCGGGTAGATACGCAGTAGACTCCATGCCTGATCGAGAGATTCGTAAATAGTTCTTGACTCGTATGCGGACTGCGAGATGAAGGTTCGCTCGAATTTCTCTAGGAATTCAAGGGAGAGCTTGTCTTCGGAGGACAGGGCTTCCTCGCCGACGACTGCTTTCATTGAGGCTGCGTCACGACCGATGGCGTATTTGGCGTACAGTTGGTTAGAAACATCACCGTGATCCTTTCGCGTATGTCCTTCACCGATGGCAGACTTCATGAGACGGGAGAGCGATGGAAGGACGTTGATCGGTGGGTAGATACCACGGTTGGACAGTTGACGATCAACGAAGATTTGCCCCTCAGTAATGTAACCAGTCAAATCGGGAATCGGGTGGGTGATATCGTCGTTGGGCATAGTCAGGATAGGAATTTGCGTGATGGATCCGTTTCGTCCTACAACACGACCCGCACGTTCGTATATGGTCGACAAATCCGTGTACATGTAACCAGGATAACCACGTCGACCTGGTACTTCTTCACGAGCAGCTGAGACCTCACGAAGAGCATCGCAGTATGCTGTCAAATCGGTAAGAATGACCAAGACATGCTTCTCCAGTTGGTAGGCATAGTATTCGGCGGTGGTAAGGGCAAGACGCGGAGTAATGATACGTTCAATCCTGGACTCAATTAGCAGCTGTAACATTCCCGCACAAAATCCACGTACGTAGGATCGTTGGCCAAGTTCAAGAACAGAGTCACACGTTCCAAACTTCCGTTCTCCTCGAAATCTCGCGTGAAGAAACGGGCAGTTTCCAAGTTGACACCCATAGCAGCGAAAACAATCGAGAAATTCTCCTCATGGCCATCATGTGTACCCTTGTTCGTGACACCCTGCTTCTGAACCAAACCAGCCTGTCGACAAATTTGAGCAGCAATTTCGTTATGCGGGAGACCAGCGGCGGAGAAAATAGGAATCTTCTGTCCACGAGCAATCGAGTTCATCGTATCGATAGCCGAGATACCAGTCGAGATCATTTCTTCGGGGTAGACCTGTATATCTCAGCATTCTGCGTGTGTCCGCAGGAGGAATTGGCTTACTCGAGAGTAAGGGTTGATAGGACTGCCATTGATGTCCAAGTAATCCTCCGCAAGGACCTTAGGTCCTTTATCGATAGCTCTTCCCGATCCATCGAAGATACGTCCAAGCATGTCCTCCGACACACCGAGCTTCAGACTCTGGCCTGTGAATTCGACTTTCGTCTATATACCATCAGCACATCTATCCCTTTCCTTCTCGCCCTGTATGCCATACCTTCTTAACATCAATGCCAGGCGTGCCTTCGAACACCTAATCGCAATTAGTCTCTGCCTACCACAACCAACCAGCTCAAGAACCTTACCTGCACAACAGCCCGATCACCTATCCGCACTCATCAGCATATACGCAATTGACTCATTGTAGCGGGCACTTACCTCTCGCCTCCAAAACCTGTCCAGACCTCTCGGTGCCATCAGGCAGCGTCAAAGTAACAATCTCATTGTACCTAGGGAATTTGACCTATCCACTGATCAGCACACTCTCCCAATCCCCTCATCTCCTCCCCTACTCCTCCCTTCCGCTGTAGCTTGTACTCACATTCTCCAGAATCACCAAAGGCCCATTGACACCGCCAATAGTGTTATACCGGATCCTGGGCGTAACGCTGTACGACGACGATTCCCGCGGGTCTCCCATGGCTGCTGCAAACTAGCAGATCAGTGCGGAGGAGGAGAAGAAAGGTCTATCGGGAGCTCGGGGGTGGTGGCAGAGCTGGGAGAGCTGTTGTTGGGGAGCAGGAGCGAGAGAGGAGGAGGTTGCAGCTCGAGCGTTGCTTGCTTTCGCAGGCTGGAGCTTGGGAGCTTAGCTGCAGAAGATTGGAAACTGCGATAAGCGAGGGAGGTCTTGGCCAATCACGTGGCGGCATGTTGCAGCTTCCCCCTCAAAGCTTTTTATTCAGTTCTCTATTTGCTGGAAGATATTTGGGACAATGTGATTTTCTGATGTTAGAATTATTATTCAAGAAGTTACTGTTACATCTTCTGCAGTTCCCTGTTTCCATATTGGAGATCTCGTGAGCTTGAAATGGAGTGGTCATTTCACCAGGACTCGACAGTTTCAGGCCAGGGAACCTGAATTCGAAACTTTCTGAGAATCTTATTGTTCTCTAGTTACATGGTGTCCTAAACGCAAAGTAGACCGGGAGCATACGCAAAAATAGTCTCTGAAACCTGAGTTGGCCTGAGACTTTTGACCCCCAATCACCAAACTCTTTGGGCCCCTAGCTCGCCTTTACGCTTTCCAAGAACAAGTTCAAAGGGTGTTCACATGTACACACTTCTTTTAAAACTTCTTATTTACTCACTTTCAGCAGACTCTATCTCTCTAGCCTCCTCTTCGCCAACAACGCCTTCCCAACACTACTCCCATTCTCCTTCCCAATCTCCTTATTAACCCACTCCCCAATCTCACAAAGTGCATCCAAATCAACCCCCGTCTCCATGCCCAAACTTTCAAAAAAGTACACCAAGTCCTCCGTACTGATATTTCCCGTCGCGCCCGGACTATACGGACAGCCTCCAAGTCCTCCCACGCTCGCATCAAACCTCCTAATCCCATGCTCCAAACTAACTGCGGAATTAACCAACGCTTGTCCATACGTATCATGAAAATGCATCGTGATATCCTCATTACGTATACCGGCCGCTTGCATAGCATTCAACAGCGCCGCCGTCCTCGGCGCGGTTCCCATCCCCGTCGTATCACCGAGATCAATCTCATCAGCGCCCATCTCCATCAAATCGCACGCTATTTCCGCCACTTTCCTGGGATCAACATCGTACCCTTCGAATGGACAGCCCAGAACCACAGAGATATAAGCTCGTATTCTCAACCCATGAGCTTTTGCCCCGGTAATCACTTCACGGAATCGCTCGAGAGAGGTCGCGATACTGCAATTTAGGTTCTTTTCAGAAAACGATTCCGTCGCGGCGGCGAAGACGGACATCTCGATGAACGGGGGGGCACCTGTCGGTTCCCCAGCGGATTCATTAAGGATCCCCGATTCGTCTGGTTCGTAAGGTGTAGATTGCGGGGAGAAGGTTTGGTATGCAGAGGGGTGTGCTCGTAATATCGAAAGCGCGTTTTCGAGACCGCGGGAGTTGGGCGCGAGGAAGGAGTAGGCGATTGGGTTCAGGGATGTCGGAGGGTATTTAAGGATATACTCGAGGATTTCGCACGAGTCTGCCATCTGCGAACGATCAGCCACTTGCTGTCTTGTGGAGAAATGGGAAGGGTTGTCAGACCTGTGGCACCCATTTCGGAGCAACGAAGGAGCCAGCCTCGATGTCGGTGAGTCCGGTCTTTGATAGCTTCTCTATCAATTCTATCTTGGTCGTCAAGGGTATTGTCTTCTTCTCGTTCTGCAATCCATCGCGGGGACCGACTTCGACGACCTTGACGAAGCTGTTGTTTGTGGCGTGATGTTGCTGATTGTGATTCGAAGCTGGCTCAGTAGCTGTGGCCAGGCCTCGCAGATGACGGATCCGCAGATCAACATGGCCGCGTCGCAGTATGGGTCGTAGGAAGGACATTTTGAAAGCTCATATTCGTGTTGGAACAATGTGGATCGTGTGAAGGTAGGAAGCTCGCGGCTACAGTCGGAATGCGGGGAAGCTTGTAAGCCCCGCACGGACCAGATTTCGGGACTAGAAAGGGGGCTCGACTCTTCCTCACTCTTTGATATTCATCCTTTCGTCCTTTCAAGAAGCTCGTATCTCGAGGCGAATTGAATTGAAAATCATATTTCAGTAGTAGGGGGTGCATACAGTTTCTCACAACCTGTGGTCTTCACGATAAAGTGCCTCGGCGAGAAATTTCAGTCTTAGTTCTGTGATATTTGTTGATTGTCGTCGTCTACACATTTGGCATTGTTTTATACAGTCCTCAAGCTTTCTTTTTGAAGATTGAGATCTCTCATTTTTATAGCTGTACAGTCAATTGCTTCCAATTTGATATGCGGAAACTTGCCCAATGCTGCATGGGAGTAAAGGGTCTCTCCGAATTCGGTTCTTCCTGCTACCCTTTGCCTCAAGATATCCACCTGGCCACCCCCGTCCCCTCAAGCTTCCTATTCAACATCTGATAATGCAATGTAACGCAAAACTCAATATAGCTCCCACGGCCACGAAAGAAACATTAATATCATGGCCCAACCTATACAGCGGCTTGTCCTTCGCTTCCAGTTGAGCAACAGCCAGTCCTGGCAAAAGGTGTCTAGGGTCCCACACCTGAAGAGAAATATAGGCCACACTAGACCTGGATGGTTACAGAGTTCGAGTGAGAGGTTCCAGTATCCTCGTCATCGGTGTGTTCATCTGGCAGCCCTCTATGTCGTCGAAGGTTGCCCCAAGTCTCGTGAATGCTTTCTTGGCAATGTCGGAATGGGGAAGGTTCTACCATGCTATAGTAGTCGATGAATGTTAATAAAGTGCGCCCAGAATTCAGTCGTGTAGACACTTCAAAGCTCAACCAGCTTGGACACGATGGCTTTGCAGACTACCTCTTCGAGTTCCTCCACCATGATGTCCATAATTCTGGGTCTGTGGCTCGACAGATTTTGAAGCTCCTTTTCGAAGCCTCTACAGGCGTTGGCAACTTCAAACTCACCGTCGACAGCATTGTGAGTACGGCGATGGCGATTGTGGAGCCCAGTGCGACGGCAGTAACTCTGGGAAACCAGATGCCACTCCAAAGGCTGGTTGGAGGGCCGTGGGGAAGACCTTCAACTTAATATTTTCTTGTCATATTCTCTCTATCTTAAATCTCTAATGAGTTGCTCTCCTGGCTTGTTTGGCGTGCTGGATTGCCTTGAACCCAGTGATGAAATTTCCTTTTCCATTGCATCCTCATCCAACTTTTCCTCTGACATGAATTCGTTGCCCTCGCCACGCCTCTCAACTTGCTGCGTTCCAAATCTATGCTGGAGCGAGACTTCCAGAATCTTTGGTGATAAGATCTGGCGTCCCCCAGGGTGTGGCGCTTTGGCACCGAGAGAGTTTAGCCATTAAAGGAGGCATTTGGAAGCTGGCGGAAGCGCCGTCTTGGAAGGCGAGAAACCGGCGCATATTGAGCGCCAAAGATGGTCATCATTTTTGATCTTCATTGATCTTCGTCGAAGTCGGCTATTCACCTAGACTTGGACGGATTAAGACTTTACTATTCTACCTCTAATATACGATACCTCGAAAGAACATTTGGACCACATGCAGTTGAGGTGAGGACGAGTCGTAGAGTATCAAGTAAAAATAGTTTAAGCACCCTAGGAGAACTTCATTTTCAACCTCTTTTCCTTTTATAAACGTCCGTCTACGAACTTTTGTGGTAACTGCTGGATTGGACGAAGCCACTAGAAGGCTAGAAGGTCAAATCATTACCTCATGTTCTTTTCTCCTACACTCGATATCTATTCTAGTCTTCCACGTTTCCAGGCCTCACAGGATGTGTCTCTCTCTCATATCTTCTTCCATTGAACAACGAATGAACCTCTATATCTGTTGCTGGCCCGATAAGGACTTTAATATGGTTTTCCAAAATATAGTACAGTTCCCCGTGGCGTTTGTACCACGGGCCACTCTTATGTGCCCTCTTCAATTCTGAATCTGGCACTTCCGTGAAATCGGATTCAACAGTGCATACCAGTTCTGCGCCATCTGATTGAAGTTCTTGATTAGCAATTTAGGTCTGATATCAATTGAGTAACATACCTTCTCGGATGGTCTTCGGCAGAAGGTGTTCGTCGAGATCGGATATAACGATAGGATCTTCGACGATCCGGCTTGGCGCGTTGGGGAGGTAGCGTTGCTTCCAGTCTCGAAGAAGAATGGTGTCATCCGGAGTAAGCAAAGCACCCTCGAGGAAAGTTCAGCGCAACAGGCACAAAAACATTAGGGCACCACTGACCTTCTTTACAATCCATTTAATTATCCCGTTTGCGTAATCCTTTTGGTCTACCTCGTCCTTCACCTTGTCTTCGACGTTGTGAACCTTGGGGTCGAACGGGACTTTGCAAAGAACGCCATAGGACAATCTGGAACGCCTGCTCGCAAGTACAGGTTTTCCGGTTTGGATCTTCCGTAATCGGTCAATCACTAAGCCTTTCATTACAGCCAGTTGCCTTCGATATCGATGGTTAGCTATTACTTCTAGACCCAGTTGCCTAGAATGGGGAGATGCCTACGGATCATGAGAGACAGTGACAGTCAACACTTGTGCTCTTGGATGTACATTCGGGTTCGAATTGCCCGTTAGGCAGGTTTCGAGTTCCCTACGCACATATGGGGAACTACCAAGGCCACCGCAGAGCACAAGATGATCCTAAACATACTTAGCAAAGTTCTCGCCAGGCGGGGGATGTCACTCACAACCTGCTCCATAGGGCGAAGTCGGCCAAACTCGTCAAGCTGTTCTCTAACTGTCTTCTCAATTTTCTTGATCTGAGGATCAAACAGTCCCTTGAGCTCGTCACTGCGAGATCAATATCCAATATCATGAACAGCGTAGTTGAGAAACTCACTGAGTAAAAAGCATTTTCCCATTCGTAATACCTTGGCCCGCATTGGTGTAACCCTCGGACAAATCTGGCACTCCTATCCATACAGGATGTGTCTGGTCGCCATCCTCGCCAAATGAACACTTCTCGTAGTCAAAATCCTGGCCTAAGGCCATTTTCCAACCGCAGTTTTCAGGATCTTTAATGTTCAGTCCACTGCTTCGAATCTTCCTGCTGGCCAGAACGCTGAAGGCTTCGTCAATGTTGGTTGACCCAACGTCAATACCCCGGACATGGAGTAGTTCTCTAAATCTAGGCTGTGAGATGTTCCCTTCCAATTCAAGGACACAGACATCGGTGGTTCCACCACCGGCATCCACAACGATCAAGATCTCCCCCGCTTCAAAAGATTTATCCGAATTAGTTACGGCATCTACAGCAGCTGCTTCCGGTTCTGTGAGGCCTAGCTCGGCCGTATGGTAGATGCCTCCGGCGGCGAATCCAGCTTGGTGTATATATTTCCGAAACTTTTCAGCTGTCTGCGGTGAGTTTATTGTTGAAGGGAGACTAAACAAAAACTCGACTTTTGCGTTTCGGAAGTTGGCACACTTGGTGTTGGTGCTCGTGGTGATCGTTTGCTTGATCCAGCCGTACAATTTCGTGAGGAAGTCGACGTAGAATCGACTGATGGCTTGAGGCTTATACGCTTGGCCTGGGAGTTTTCTTTCAAAGTTACTCAGAACGACTGGATCGAGGTATCTCTTGAACCATGCAATATGCGGGCGCCCTAGATCGCATCCAAACCCCCATTGTCGAAGTTTCCCTCCCCCGTTCAAGTCTCCATTCTCGTAAGAGAGTATGGTCGGCACTTTGGAATTGACTTCTCTTGGGTGTTTGCCTTTCCATTTCTGTATGACCCGCGTGGCGCTGTTGTTCCACGAATAGGCCACTCCTGCCACACCTCAACGTTAGGAGTTCCTACAACGCCGTACGTCGAGACAAGACAGATACCTGTATATGTCATCCCAATATCCACCCCTACAATGAGATGACCACATTCGTTTTGCTCCATGGCAATCCACCAATGCTCAGTCTCATGCCATAATTAGACTGTTTTGCCTTGCTCAGTTCAGAATGTTGGCTGATAGCAATTAAGAGCCTTGAAGACGAACGTGAATGATGCGAGATTCGAGAAGTTCGAGATGGGAGGGTGACAAAGTCGCGAACAAACAGACGACCAATTGGACTCCGGATAAATTATCGACTGATGCAGGCAGATTACAAGGCAGACTCGAGCCGGATGTCAGGAGCGGGGCCCTATTTGACGCCCACAGTGTTTAATTACCGCTAGCTTGACGTATATGCAAGCCATGACACGTCGACAGACCCCAAAAAGGTTGTAGACGAGGTGTGGTACGACGAGGCTACAGATATGCCACTTTGTGAGAACAAGAACGCATGGAAGAAAGCGCATCATCGCAAAAATCGCCTTGCTTTGCCAACTACTGGAAGTCAATCATATATTCGAAATGGGAAACTACTTGTCGTTTACTGAAACACCAAAACACTTGCAAAAGTCGTCGCGAACTAAGAGCGTTATCTGGACATACGAGGACTTCACCGAGGACGCTCCAGAAGATGAGAAAATAAAGAGGGGCGTAAAAGGTCTGCAGCAAGGAATCTTCCAGCACGCCCAGATTTTCTACAGGAAAGAAGAAGGGGTCTACACGCCAACAGACATCGAGGAAATCCTGAAGAAGGATTTACAAGTTCACCCGAACTTCTCAAGTTCGGAGTTTGCGCATCTCCTCTGCGATCTGAGAAGTCGGCGCTCTGCAATATGTTCTTATGTCTCGTATATGGTGACCGAAAACATGGAATTCTCGGGTTCTCAATCCAATACCCTTCTTGTGCCTTCTGTTTTAGGGTGCATGGCAGAAATGGGGATTGGAGATCCCCAAGTTAAATTCTCTGAAGGTAGGTCTCGTTTCTATCTAATCTCGATTATGTGACTGATACTGTATTCAGAAGATGAATGGGCATTTGCACTGTGGCGAGCAGTCACAACGTACTTTCTGTCAAAGAAAGGCCAGAATGCCGAGCGAATACAAGAGGAAAAGGAGGAAAGAATAAAGCAGCTTATCCACAAAATCAACGATATTCTCGTACATTTCGCTTTACCAGACGACGATGAGTCTTCACGCCTCCAAAATCTGCGCAAAATTGTCACGAAAGGGGAAGTCGTCGGGCAAATGATGTTTGCGTCGCCGACCCGGTGGCTATTCGATTGGAAGCCAGATCGTCAAGTTCGCGTCGAGAATGCTCGAGAAAGTGACGGGCAACCCAGAAAGTTGCAACGATCACATGGGTCCCAAGGTGGACGGAAAAGACGCAACCGGAGAAAATCACGCGCAATAGTACTGTTCCCAGGTCTCCACCAACGCTTCACGCAAGACTCCGATGATAAGCAAGCATTCGACACCCACCGGTCACCTGGAAGCTATGACCATAGCGAAGAGGTACGTAACGCGGTCAGAGACATCCGACGACTCGGGATTGCGAATGGAGGACCAGGGACAAGCGACGGGTTCATGAGCGAATCGTCTCTAGGAACCGTGATGAGTCAAGAACCACCAACTTAAGAGCCCCATTTTTGAGTAAATTGCCGGCGAGCCACAAGTCGAGTGTCCAGGTCGCTCGAAAGCTCCAAGAGTGATGATGGCAATGAGAGGCCGGCAGAACCACCCACAAATAGAGGATTTGCGTACTTGCGGGACGGTTCTTCTGGAGTTCTGGATGGGAGGTTCTGGTCATCCCCTTTCACCAAAGCGGGTTCAGTCGAGCCTGAGGACAGATTAAAGTCAGTAAATTACTCGGAGAGAGATAGCATTCCCCCATACCTTCTGAGTGCAGATATACCCATTTTTGACTCGGGCTGAGCCACTTATCCAGACTGTTTCTCTTGTTATCGTTGTACGGGTGGGGCATCCTCTGTGCAGTACTTGGTCGAATTGAACAGCTATTAGTTCTGGTCTTGCTCTGCTTCTCCTGGGTGCCCGTAAAAATGGCTTCGTTGTAGGCTGGTGGCATTGACAACGAGACGAGATCCCTTGACATTAAAGACTCCATCGTGGCGATGACCTGAACCAGAGCTTGGTGACAATAGTTTAATCGTTTTTCTCGACTCAAAAATGCCTGCTTGTCGCCCATAACCCATTGAAATCGCCCTCTGAGCGGGACTCGGCCATGCCTGGGTACGCACACCAGGCTCGTTACATCATGTGCTGCACCTTGAGTGTCCCGGAGGACTTCGACGGCGCGTTGCTGCTGTCTGCATGGTTGTCTTTCCTTGGGATAAACGAGCTTCCCTAGGTCTTCTGCGGCAAGAATATCTCGATTGACGCGTTCCAGCAGCATAATGCAAGTCCTCGTGTCGTGGTCCACATCTGTGAGTTTCATGACGAACTGACCCAGGATGATCACTCCATGCACGACCGTAAAGGCCCCCGACAAGATTTCGAGAGGGATCATTGTTTGAAATGAGAACTCAAGTAAGAAATGAAATGCGTTGATGCGGATAGAATGGCACAAGTGGGAATCTCGAAGTGAGGGGAAGAGTATGGTTAGTTTGGAGAGTTGGAAAGCGTTGGGAACATTGCGCATGTCCATGGCCTTTAAAAGTGAGCGCGGTTGCTGGTTCTCGAGAGCCCATTGATGGCAACCAATACGTATACACCATGGTGTATACAAAGAGTTCTGGGAGCACGGTTACATAAAACCCACACCCCCCCTGGTCCCCCACCAAAACTCACTCCCACGACTAAAATGATCGTGCATCGTAATCGTATCCCTAACTTATAGCGCTCACATCGCTAATTCATAGTACTCATATTAGTCAGCTATAGGGCCCATATTACTAATCTAAAGCGCTCACATTAGTAAACTATCGCGCCTATATCACTAAGTTATAGCGCTCGTATATATATATATCACTAAATTATAGCGCCTATATACCTAAGTCCTAGCGCCCATATCGCTAAACTCTAGTACTCATACTACTAAGTTATAGCGCTTACACCGCTAAACTATAGTACGTGCATCACTAAATTACAGGGCTCATACTTTAAGCTTTTGTACCCCCTTAACCGGAGGGGGAAGCGGGGAGGCGCTAGTACGAGTAATAGAGAGGCTAATATAGATAATGGAATATCCATAATTACAATGCAATTTGGCTACGTGCGTATTAATTACCAGCAGAATTACAGTGGGGGTTAATACGATGAAGATATGCGATCATTTTGGTGGGAGTGGGGAGTAGGTTTTATGTAAGCGTGCTCCCAGAACTCTTTGTATACACCATGGTGTATACGTATTGGCGGCCTTGAACGGACAGCTTGAATAGGTAACCGAGGATAGCTTAAGCGATAGTAGGGTTCAACTAAAACCCCCCACCACTCAATGTAAGACTTCCCCACTAAAACTCGTCGCCTTCACGAGAACATCAAAAGTCGGGCACGAGTGTTTACTTCGGAGGCCATCCTGCCCCTACGTTTGGTTCGCACAGCTCACAAACTCCAGGAGGAGTCCATGGCCACCTACACTCTCTAGTCCGCTGCGCTGGCAATCCAAAACTCTCCTCTCTTTTTGAACAGTGTGCGCACAAACTTGGTGCTGTGAGTGAGTGTGGGCGGCCTTAAGCGACTCCTTTTTTATTTATTTAGGCCTTTCACCGTCCCATTAGCAATCCCTAATAATAATCGTCTGTCATCGTCTATCTGAAGAAGAGAACAACGCACGTGGCTCGTTCGCGTATCCACCCCCTCCCACGCATTATGCCAACACCAGCACAATCTTGCAACGCGCCTCGTGCGCCAAACTGAGAATCCAGAACTAACCAAAACGCATCGAACCAGCCCCAGAACTCGAAATCCAGAAGTCGAATACAGGAATAACAAACAAAAGGTCAAACATTGAGAACAGGCTCCTCCATCCCAACCTTCTCACTCAATCCCTCCTCGATACCCTTCTCGCTCTCAAACTTCTCAAATGTCACAACACGCTTCTCGGCAGACTTTTCTAGTCGATTCTGCAACGTAGCCGTGGTACCAAATCGGAGCGGGATTTTCTCCCATCCGATGAATACTTTGCACCCGGTCAGCCAGTTCTGGTCTTGGGGGAGCAGCTCGAAGTCGTAGTTGAGGATTAGCGTGGAGACTAGGAGGCGGACTTCTGCGTGTGCGAGGCTGCGGGAATGGGGTGTTAGTGAGGGAACCGAGTGGAAAGCTTTGAGACGGTGGCAAGGGGGTTTGGTAGATAATTTAAGGCTTAGATGTCGTTGAAGAAGGCAGGAATGGGGCTGTGTTGGGGGGGGGGGATAAATGAGGGTTCGGCGTACGTTTTCCCAATACACGACCGGTGACCTTGCCCAAATGGCTGTGAGGCTTTCATGCGCGGATCCGCCGCTATGTTTTCAGGGAGCCAGCGCTCGGGGTCGAAGAGGTCGGGGTTGGGAAAGTTGCGTGCGTCGCGGGAGATGGCGTAGGCGCCGATGGAGACGTGTGTCTGTTCATTCGCAACGACGTTAGTCTCAGATCTCCTTCGTCTTTATGAATGGGGTTAACTTACGCCCTCCCGCAGATACTTTCCCATAATCACCTCTCCACCCTCAGGAATGAGACGGGGGAAGATATCAGCAGCAGGTGGGAACACACGGAGTCCTTCGCGAATAACGCGGTTGAGATAATCGAGCTGAGCGAGTTTTGCTAGAGTAATGTCGTCTTGGCTGGTGAAGGCAGTTCGGATCTCGGCCTTGAGTCTTGAGTAGACGGCTAGGTTCTTGGTGAGGAAGTAGAAGAGGCCTGCTGAGAAAGTTGCCGTCTATTTCCATTTGTTAGCTATGTTCTCGTAAACGAGGGGTAAAGGTCGAAGGGGTGGATACGTACAGGCTCACTTCCCGCCGTAACCATCTGCACAGCATTTTCCTTGATCTCATTCAACGTCAACGGCAACCCCTCCTTCGTAGTCAAATAATGAGCCATATCCGGCCTATCCTCCCCACTCGCGATGCGTTTATCAATCAAATCTGCCCCATAGTTAAAATGATCAATCCACTTCTGCTTGATACTCTTCGGCAGAAAATACAATGCCTTTAAACCTATGTACGGCACCCCCGGAATCTCTCTGATGACTCTTAGACACGGTAATGCTTTGAAAGCACCGAATACTACCTTGATCCATGGGTGGAGGATCCCTGTTTCTAGGCAGCCGAAGGATTTAGAAAAGGCCAAGTCGCCGATTAGATCGAATGTTGCCATGGATAGCCATTGAGCGACGTCAATCATGCACTTGTTGGAGGGTTCTAGGAGCTCGCCGTTAATGCCAGCGATGAGCTTTCGGGCGTAGTCGAGGATTAGGGGCTCCTGGGCTGTGACGGCTTTGGCGGAGAGGGCGCGCATGAAGCGCATTCTAAGGCGGCGGTGTTCGGCGTTGATGGCGTTGGTGCTATAGCAGTACTTTGTGTCAGCAAGTTTATATTTCGTGGATGGGTTTTGAGGTTAATGAGGATCAAATACATTTGTAAAGCTCCGGTGAAGGTGAGTCCGCCGCCGAATATGGCGGGATCCATCTCCATGTGCTTTCGAGTGCCTTTGTAAGGGCCGTAAATCTCGTCCCACGCCTCGGGATTGGAGTAGACGACACCATTAGGAGAGTAACGAACAATCTGTCCGTAATTTTGGTGCAATTCGAGGAAGTGAACTGCCGCTGAGCCACGGAGTGTGTGAAAGTTATAGGGGATTCTGGAGATTGCCCAGAGCTTTGGTCCTGGGATGTCGGCAAGGGGGTGGAAGTAGAGGTTGTAGATTATGTAGAAGATGTAGTAGGGAACCGCCTTGAAAAATGTTTGATTAGGTAGATTCCTAAAGATGGTTTCACGAATTGGTGGGTGGAGCGACGGGTGATACTTACGGTTAGCAATAATCCGAGGAGGATGAGTTGAGTGGTTGAGGCTTGGGGAAGTAGGTCTCTGAAAGAGAGACTGGCATAGTTGCGAGGCTTTCCTGAAATACAGTAACTAAGTAAAGTGTTCGAGGGATGAGGGAGAGGCTGACGTGTGCTGGTAGTTTCAATACCTTCGAGACATGGAAGGTACTTGAAAGCCCTGTTTATTGCTTGCTTGTTCTTGGATCGAGCCTCCGACAGACCCGAGGATAAATAACACCCTGCCTAGTCAATGGACTTCGTCGGATTGAATCATTTGTCGTCTCCTCGGTGGGTAGGTAAATTGATCCTTCACCGGTGGCCTCATCAGCGGGAGACTGTTTGTCGCGGCGAAATACGCGCTTGAATTGAATTGACTACTGGGATACTTACTCCCAAACTCGGGGCAAAGGTCCCACAACCCCCGCGATTTCCCCGCGAATCGCGGGGGGTTGCATATTGATTACCAGCAATGGTGATTGGGATTGTACAACAGATAGCTTGCATGCTGAACTAAACCCTTTACCCGGAGTCGGGAATAGCGGTGCACAGCCATGCATAGCGTGGTATATAGGGCAGTCCCAAAATTACTATTTATTTCGGTAATGCCATGGCTCTGTTGTCAACCACATTCTACATCTCTAAGATCGCACTGGTGCAAGAAGATTAATAGCAAGTGTTAAAGGCTGAGTATCATTACAGTATCTTGTGCTGACACGTTCTGTTTCCCCTCTGCTGCATTCAGCTGCATTCAGCTGCATACAATGCGGCCGGCAACATGACACGGCATCGTCCCGTTGAAGAAAGAACGGCACGACCCGGGCTCCAAAAAGTTAAATATGTGGGTCAGCTTTTAGGCTAAAGCCACCCTACTAATCACTCCTGATATCGCTATTAGAGGACGGACTACCCTACTCCTAACAGCTCTACTTTAGCTTAGTTAGTACAATAGAATCGCTTCAGCCCCACTACATGGTCAAAAACCCTGTAATCGATTACAAAACCACCCAGAGCCAGCCGGTCGGGGCTAGAGGTCGAAAACGAAGACTACCTCCGAAATTAGAGCAAATGGGCAAGGTCCAAGGACATCCACAGTTTGATAACGTAGAGAACTAAACAATTGGATAGATCATTTGACAACTGACAACGCAGAGACAGGTCCATCAGCACTAGTTGATCAACCCAATCAAGAGGATAGTTGTCCATCACCCGATAGATCTTGAAGAATGTGAGGCCAGCTGGTACTTCAGCTCACGCGCCAATTCGCCACTCAAGAGCGCCTTGGCTCGTTACTGAGATGCGTTATCAATGTCTTCAATGAGTTCTTATCCAGATGAATTACAACGCCACTCCCATTGCAAAATGTTGTTGATTCGCTGCTAGTACTATCCGGATATAAAGCAAGAAATATCCAAGGGGGAATTAAATTGGAAGGCCTTCCTGCCGCATATGGTCTAGAACATCTACTTTTCTGTCATTAAGATGGCGGGCAGCCAGTCGACCTTGCCTGAGGGCACTTCCCGAGTCTTGCGGACTTGCTCGCGGTTCTTACCAAAGTATCGCTCGGTTCGAAAGCTGCATCGCATTAGCGCGATGTTCTGACAAGGGAAAATGCAAGCCCATTTATACCTCCAGTGGGCATTAGCCAATGCGACATCCTCGATGCCCTTGATGTAACGTTGGACTTCCCGATCGGTCTGCTCACCCCATGTTGGCAGATGTGCATGGGCAAGATACCACTGCTTGTAACGTTGGCGGAGAAGGGTCTGGACCCGGTCGTAAAATTCTTGCTCCGAAAGACCATGATGACGGAGGAGGTGGATAATATTATGAGGGCAACCATTGTCCTATGCATGTCAGTGGCCGTTCCGATCGACGATCGTTTTGGCGGAGCAGGGCACGAACCTTCTCCCGGTGATAGGATACACAGTCATTGGCACAATTGGCAGTCAGAACAATAAGCCTAATCTTAGATGGGGTCAAAGCGCATACAGCATCTGGATTTCGACACCAATTCGCTGAATCTCATGCATGAAGCTATCTTCGAAGACTTCGTCGGGTATCTCGAGACCACACGCGTACCTGTTCAATCTCAGTAACCCACTTAAGATCCGGGGTAGAACCACGAACTCGACAAAGGTAAACAAAGGAAGAACGCCAATACTATGGAAGCGATAGTCGATGTAGCCTTTGATGGTCTCCTCCAAGGTGGTAGAAGGCTTGTAATTGATGGAAGCTCGGAGAGCTGCCAAATAATACTTCATGTTTTGCTTCCAACGGACTTTGGCTCCTGGAAAAGGTTAGTGGAGAGCACTTCAGAATGAAGGATTTAAAGGATTTTACCATCAGCACAATCGGGATCCTGGTTGATAAATTAGCTTTATCTTAGTGACACCAAATGAGATGCAAGTGCTTACGGCATTGACTCTTCCCCAGATACTCTTCAGGACATTTCTCAATGGCTGAGTAGACATGTCGGACTCTGATCGATTTTCGCCATCGAGGATCGCAGCCATGCTATCGATGTAATCAAGAGCCTCAGCAGCCTTTTCCTTCCGACCAAGAGGCCCATCATCAAGCTCTGTGATAGATTAGATACTGATCTTAGTTGGCGAATTTGAATGACTTACGATCATCAAAGACGAAAACCTAGTTTACATCAGTCAGCTGAAAGAGTTTCAAAGAGGTGTTTTTCTACAGGATTCACATACCCAATTCAACCAATCTGTGACTGTTCTCAGTTTACTTGCCTCGGCATCCGGTACAGAGATGGCGGCAAAAAAGGCAAAATCCCCTCGGCGCATACGCTCAACCTCCTGCTTGTTGTAGTGACACATCCTGATCCATCAGTTTCATAGAATGTGTAATTGGGTTTGAAAGTCCCTTACTTGCTGGCCCATTCCAAAGCTTGGACTCGAACATTTTTATATAACGGATTGAGGGTAGGAGGGCGGGACATGAACAACTCAAAAATATCTGGTATCTTGATAATTTCAGCAGTATCGACCTTATCGACCGAGGCTATGCTTGCTCTTGGTGAAGGCATTCCGTTGTAGGCCTGACTGTTGTTGTCTGACTGAATGGTATTGGTTGATCGTTCAGATAATGGTGAAGAAAGAACAAAAATTTAGGTAAGAGATAAAGGCTGCAGAATTAATAGAGACTAGGGAAAGAGTTGTGGCGAGGTGGGGTTTACCGAAAGCAGGACAAGAAGGTAATTTTGGGCCAATAGCAAACTTCTAACAACTTATTAGCCAGAACTAATCCACAACTCCGTGGATACCCGGCCCCGCCTACTAGAATTCAAAGCCTTAACGCGTCTTGCAGCTTGAAAGGGAAAGGGACTAACTGTCTATGAATAGTATAAGGAGGGCTGCCTATAGGTTTTTTATATAAGCGGCAGAATCGGGCCACTTAACCGCCTTTACAGATTCTGTCCACTCCTAGTATTCCGTCGGTTACTAATTAACTCTAGAAGAGTATCTATTATAAGTCTAAGGTTAGACCCTAAAGATTACCTCTTAAAAGAATATAAAGGTTCTTTATTCTTTAAGGGACTTCTTGTAATATAAATCAAGTATTTAGAACTTGAGAAGTTTCTCTTAGTTTAATATTATTTCTAAGATATTATATAATAGCTCTTAATAAATCATATTAAGATTATTCTTAAATCTTATCTTATTAAGAAAGGGAGTGAATTATAACCCTATTCTAGGCACTTCTCTAGTAAGAATTACTATAGAGAATAGAGTAGACTTATAAGTAGGATTTAGAGGAGATATAGTAGACTTTAAGGTATTCTAAAGAGTACTCTTATATTATTTTGACCAAAAGATATATTAATTAATTATATTTACTAATTCTTGATTTTATTAGAGTACTTTAACTTTAACTTATAAGATTCATTTTAATAGCTTAAATAATAGTAACCTAAGTGTTTATTTAGCTTTTAGCTAGCTTTTAGGTGGGTAAAAACTGTCAACCTCGGACGTCATGTGACACCATCGGGTGCACGGCTCATCCCGTAGACTAGACCCAATTAGGTATAGCAGAAGCTGGGAGCGCAGTTCAGGAGGTTGATTCCTTACTTCTAGAATATACCACTTCACTAACTACAAACGCAACTAGCATTCCACGACATACACGTGACGGTGCTTAGCGTTTCTGGTGAGCCGACACTAAGTATTAATTATAGTATTAGAATAATTATTAAGATTATTAGAGTTATTAGAGTTATTAGAGTTATTTTAAGAGTTTCTTAAATAGCTTTATTAAAAGTATTAGAAGAGCCTTCGTCATTTTCTTTATTTGAATTAATCTAATTGACTTTTTTTTATTTTTTAGAAGCGGGGTTAATAATGTAGTGGGGATCTACTGGACGCGGAGCAGGTTGCGTGTTCACACGTGATTCCTTAGCTTCTCGCTCCATACGCAGTTTGGGTTCTCGGTCGCATTTTGGGCGTCGTGGAATTCCCGCAGAATGCAATACACTATTTCCTAATCAAACCTTTGGTTTGACGAAACGAAGGTAATAGGAACTTACTTTATAGCAACGGAAATAGTTCTGGCCGAGCCAAGGCATGCTGAACGTAATGATGGATACAAAAGGAGTGTGCCCCTCCTAATCCCTGTACCCCCGCTCCCCCCCCCCTTATACTGCTCGTGTAGCATTCCTAAAACATGGGTGTACGCTCAAAGCGGTAATTTTCGATCTCGACTCTCTTTTGGATGCATAAGCACCCATTCTAGGGTCTTCCCAGAGAGGGTGCTTATGCACTTGAGAATTGAATTTCACTCTAGCCCCCTTCCCCGACACGTGCTAAGCTAATTTTTGTAATTTTATCGTAAAGTAAGGTTTTCTTTTTCGGCTATTTTTTAGCCCATAGCGTGTGTATAATAGGTAAGTAAGACGCTCGTCCCTCTATCCCTTACTTATAATCGCTTAGGAAGTATATCTGTTAAACTGAGAATCGATTTATATGGTAGAAATCGATATATTAAGGGTTGATAATCTATAGATATACTAATTACAGGAGTGTACCACCATAAAAACTAAGGGAATGACTTCTATAGCTATATTCCTGATTCCTAGCGTACTATGTGATTTACCCCGTATCTTAGTAGTGATACGATTACTATACTAATACCTAAACATAGGTTTAATAAACGTAATCGAATAGAAATACTAATCGAGCGATTAGTGCGTCTATACGTAAGTATGTTCTAATAATAGAACGAATTAACTAGTAGTTAAAGCTAGAGTGGAAGGAATAGATAGCCTAAAGTAGCTAGCTATTTCAACACGCCTCCTCCTTATAGTCGAGGTTTAACGTTAGTGAGGCTAATGATACTAAGCTTTGAACGTAGTAGTTGAAAAGCAGGTCTAGTGTGGGAGGGAAAAACGTAGTAAGACAAAAACCCACATAAAACGCTATAGAGTATAAAATCGACTAATGGCAAAAACACCAAAAAACAATAACTATAAAACAGACGTAAAGTAGTACAAAATCAGTGTACAAGCGCGTAGAACTCAAAGTATGAAAGTGATGTATAATTGTTGCTCTATAGCTACGGAAACTCTAGCCTTCTTATGCGAAATGCTAAAGTCACATGATCTCGGACATGTCTGTGGTCATGTGATTAGAATGTCAAAACTACCTAAAATCGCGAAAATCGACAGTGTACGGCTAGCCGTACCACACTAGCTAGGGGCTTAGTGAGAATATTAGCTGTCATTTCTATAGTAGGAATATACTTGAGCTTAATATCCTTAGTATTAATATAATCTCTAATAAAATAGTGTCTGATATCGATATACTTAGTTTTCTAAGAAAAACGAGTATTCGTAGCTAAATCGAGAGCTCCCTGAGCGTCTGTTTTTAGGTTAATTGCTCTTATAGGGATCGATATTTCCTTAAATAATTACTTAAGCTATAGGGCTTCTTTGACTACTAGAGTGAGGGCGATATACTCTGCTTCGATAATAGTAGTTACTACTGTTTTTTGCTTTGTACTAGCCTAGCTAATAGCTCTACCAAAGAGGGTAAAAACCATACCGGAAGTCGATTTACGATCTTGTAAATCGTCTCTATAGTCGGTATCTAAGTACCTAATAAGTCCTTGTTTAGAAGTAGTATTATATAGAATACTTATATTAAGGGATCCCTTAATATATTATATAATACGCTTTTGTGTAGTACTATAGGAAGCTTTAGGGCACGAATTAAAGCGCCCTAAATACCTAGCCGTATAGCAAAAATCAGGTCTAGTTACTAGGGATAGCTATATAAGTGATCCTATATAACTCTAATATTTAGTAATATTAATATCCTCTCTTTTAGGTAGTGACGTATACGCTATTAGTATAGATATAGGAGTTAAGCCTCTTATATTATACCTCTAAAGTAGATCTATAAGATACTAATCTTAGTATAAAAACACTGAACTATCCTAAAATCGTACGATTTCTATCCCTAGGAGTGTCTTAATTTCTCCTAGATTAGTTATATCGAATTTCTGACAGAGTTCGTCCTTAATTTAGTCGATTTCAGTTATGTTTTTACTAATAATAATTATATCATCGATATAAATAGCGATTAAAAGTAGTAGCTAATTAGGTTCATATATATAGAATATATATAAAGCTAGATTATAGAGTAATCTCTAGAAGCTAATAGTAACAAAGAAGCTATCGATGACTTGATTCCAGACCCTAGGAGCTTGTTTTAGACTATAAATACTCTTCTATAGACGATAAATAAGGTTAATTCCTTTAATAAAACTAGGGGGTTGTTTTATATAGTACTCCTCTTCTAGATCACTATATAGGAAAGTTGTTTAAATGTTTATTTAGTGGATATAAAGCCTATATTTAGCTACTAGGGCTAATAGGATACGAATAGTAGAAAGCCTTACTACTAGAGTAAAGGTCTCGAAGTAGTCTATACTATATAATTAAGTATATCCCTAAGCTATGAGCCTTAATTTATAGTACTTATTAGACTTGATTTTGAATACCTAGCGATATCTAATAGTCTTTTACTATTTATATACTACTAAATCCCACGTATAATTATATAAATAGGATCGTAGCTCCTTCCTAATAAAAGGTCTCTATAGATGAGTATCTAGGCTAGTGAGAGCTTCTTTAATTAATGATAGAATCTTAGAAGCTTTAGTGTTCTAGTTAATAGTAATTAAAGCACGGTAATCGAGGTTCTTATCTATAATCCTAGTTAATTTATTACGAAGTAGGATGAATTTACCCCTTACTTAAACTATACTAGGTAATATAGGTGCTCTCTGAGTAATAGAGCTTAATTCTAAACTACTAAGTAGTTAAGGTTCTAGCTATTTAGGAGGCTCGCTTATAGTAGAAATGCCCTTAATTTAGTTATATGACTTACTTTAAGTAGTATTCCCCTCTAAATTAGAGTAATTTTCTGGATTATCTTCTAATAGAATATTAAGTAGTTGATTTCTAGTATTAATAATAATAGTATCTCTATGATTTGAGCTAAATTCGTCTATATTACTACTAGAAGTATCGTTATAATTATTATTGGTACTAATAAGTCTTCTATAAAGCTAGGAGGCTTAGTTTAGGAGATATACTCCCTTAATATATTCTTTAATAGTATAATAGTTAGAAATAATAAACGAATACTTACGGGGTTCTAGATACGATATCTAGAACTACTATAGCTAGTGAAAATGCCCCTAAAGGCTTTAGCTATATACTTATACTATAAAGTTATCTCTTTAGGTATATAAATATATACTAAAGAACCGAATACTTATAGGTTAGAAACGTCTAGTTTAACTCTATAGAAGGCTTTATATAGAGTTATACCGATTTTAGGGAGGTAGTATTAATTATAAGTATAAATCCCATATATAGCTACTTCCTCTTAGAAATCGTATAGTAAGCCCGATTATTCTAGCTCTATATACTCTAATTTAATAATTATATATATACTATATTTAGAAATACTATTCTATTTAGGTATATAGGTAGTTATTAGTTCTAATCGAATACCCTTTACTTTATACTAGTTCTTAACTTAGCCTAATACAAATTCAGGAGTATTATTAAGGCGTAGGTATTTAACCTTATTTCTAGTCTATATCTCTATAAAGGTGACTTGATACTAGAGGTCCGTAAAATAGCCCTTTTAATTCGATAGGTATACCGCTATATGATATTTGGTACCCTTATAAGTAGTTAATAGTATATAAGTGTTTTTACTAAGGGATAAAACCCTTAATAGCCCTTATAGATTAATAGTGAGATATTCCCCTAGAAGTAGTTTTTCAGGGTATAAATTAGTTATACTAGCTCTTGTGATCTTACTTATATTATATAGATTATAGTCGAATACGTTCTAATTTTTGAACTATAAACTATAGATATAGTTTACTAATTCTAGGATATACTTCGTATTTAAGTATCTATAGTACTAGTACTATACCTCTAGGGAAGCTAAAGCCTCTATTTTCGACGTTTTAAGAGTATGTCTTAAACTAAACTAATTAAGTTAATATAGCCTTATAGATAAGCTAAAGGTACTAGTTATAATAGTAGTACCTTTATTAATAATTCAGATATTCCCCTAAGAAAATATCACGTCGCCTCTTATACGAGTGATTTTCGGAATTAATAATAAGGAAGTATTCCTAAACTAAGGGCTATAAAGTATATTAGTGAGCTGTATTTTCAGCTCTAGCTTAGTAGCTAAAAGGATAATTCCCTTTCCCTTAATTAGAATCGTTAATTCGTTACTAAGGGTAATTAGAAATAGATTAATCTCTTCGTATATGAGAAAGGAGCTTTTATTACTAGTAAAATAATCTATAGTACCCGAATTGATATACTAGATATTCGTAAAATCGTCGGGTAATTAGCTACTAAGTAGTGTACTAAATATCGTTTTTCTAGTAGTATATACCTTAGGGTATATAGTCTCCTTTAAACTAGAGAACGACGCCTCCTAATTAGTAGAAAAAGCGTCTTTTCCCTTAGAATTAAAGAACTTCTAAGCTTATTTATAGCTTATATAGTCCTTGATATTATACCCCTTATATTCGTAGTAGGAGTAATAAGTATTCGGATCCCTAGGGAGCTTCGGTTTTTTATCCTTATTTTTTAATTATTTCTTACTTAATTAATTCGACTAAACTAATAGTGCTTTTAATATAGAATTAGAGGTATTAGAACTATTAGTTCTAAGCTTCTCCTCTTTAATAGTCACCTCTACTCTATATAATTCTATTTTTGGTCTAGGGAGATTATCTCTTATAGAACTAATATAGGGCTTAAAGTTAGAGAATTCCTTATTAGGAAGCTCGCGAAGTAGTATTCCTAATATAGTAATATCTATAATAAGGCCTCTTATCCCCTTAATATCTAATACCTTATAACTAATACGGTTAATAAAGTCCTCTATCCTTTTATTAGAATCGTAAGTGAGTATCTCTAATTCCTAAAGGCTAAGTGACTATTTCTAAGCTTTTAGCTAGTTCGCTTTAGCTTTAATATACGCCTAAATCTGGTATAGAAGCTTGAATTCGTCGAGTTCTAGCTAGAAATCAGCGGTAATAAGGAAGCTTAGTACTATACGAGCGAGTAATATTTGACGACTAATCGTTTTATTATCCTTTGGAGCTAATTTAATAATTATAGAGGCTTGATCTAGATCGATATATTACTATAGATTATCAAAAATGAGGATATTCCTAGTATAGATTATCCAGGAGACGATATTAGTCTCTGTGAGTAGTAGGATCTTCGACCCTTTATAGGTGATATATTCTAGTTTTTTGATATCTAGTATAACGGATTTCGCGGAGAATTTATAACCGAAAATAGCTGTGTTTTCGGCGAATTCATCTAATACGAAGCTAAAGGGACAGGTGCGATTTAATAAAAATCGCGATTTTGATGATATCGGAAATAGAGAAAGTGAATAAAGAGGTCACGTGATCTGAAAATCACGTGAAAGCACTTAGTGTATACTAGCCGGGCTCAGAACCTATTAAACTGAGAATCAATTTATATAGTAGAAATTGATATATTAAGGGTTAATAATCTATAGATATACTAATTATAGGAGTATACTACTATAAAAACTAAGGGAATAACTTCTATAGCTATATTCCTGATTCCTAGTACACTATGTGATTTACCCCGTATCTTAGTAGTAATACGATTACTACACTAATACCTAAACATAGGTTTAATAAACGTAATCGAATAGAAATACTGATCGAGCGATTGGTGCGTCTATACGTAAGTATATTCCAATAATAGAACGAACTGACTAGTGGTTAAAGCTGGAGTGGAAGGAATGGATAGCCTAAAGTAGCTAGCTGTTTCAATAATATCCTTAAGGTATACGCTCTATACGCTATGACGCTCAGCACACTGTGAGGCGCCGAACGCCGTGCCCCTAGCCTACTAAGGTCCTAATATTAGTAGAGATAAGCTTTAGAACTCCCAGAACTAGCGCTCTGGCTAGTTTGTAATGGTGATGTTCTCTGAGTTCCTTTTGCTTCTGAATTTCGCTCGTCTTGGGATTTACTTTGAGTTTAAGCCGTGTGACCGTGACGAGCGCGATTTGAGGTTGGCACTTTGAGTTGATATCCAAGGAGATATAGTTTTGAGTGTTTTTTGTAGTAAGTAATAGGAGTCTGTGAATAACAAAGAACAATAGAAATCGCGAGACATGCCCCCGATCCGTAATAATTCAAATTTAAGCAAAGAATAACCCACGAGACGAGAACTCGAGGGAAGGCCTGTTTGGAATGAGTAGGGAGGAGACTAAATTAAGACAGGACGGAACATAACCTGACATTTTGTGAAGCCATACCATAAATTCAAGATATCTATCTATTCCGTTATTCTAGTTTCTTGCCTCTCCAGTCTGTGTGCCACCACAACTGCAGCAGAGTTATCAAAGATTAAAGCTAGATTCAATCACGACAAGACTGGTGGCTACAAAGATGACAGTTCGGAAATTGGGACTCACTTTGGGGCGGTCCGTGTGGATAGCACTGGCTCTGATATTAGACATATGGCTTAAGGAGGGACGAAAATTTACCTGACAGTACCGAAAGTAGATTGGGCCCAGATTCGGCATGCTACGGGGCTTGAATTTGCTGGTCGGTAGCCTCCTCTGGTGTTTCTGAGTTGTTTCTTTGGCTTGTTTAGTGTTTAGGTATTGGGATATAGTTGCAATGATTCAATGTGGGCATAATTTGGGTTGGGTTAAAAGAGAGAAGGGAGTATGTGACAGAAAACCATCTTCTTTTATAACAATTCTTAAAAGCTTACGAATCAATATTGCTTGTGGAAGGCCATACGATCTTAGTTTGACACAATGATTGTCCTGAAAGTGATTCGATATAAGATAATTCAAAGACAGGTTAAAATTTTCGTATCAGGCAAGATTGGTTCGGAAGTAGATAATATACTTTGAGAAATTCCAACGAGTTTGCTCCATTCTTCCGGTAGACTTGCATCCCCGACCTTAATCTTTGGGAATGTGGAGAACTGCTCTGCCCTCTCCCTCTAGCAACAACGCAAGGATCTCTCCGCCATCTCTCCGCCATCTCTCGCACCATTCCGAGAACATCCTTCCCTGACCATCAATAACCGTATACACTACCTAAACAGCATGATGTTAGTAACAACGCTGCGACTCTTCCGATCGACAGTGCTACTGTAGCGGGCCATACAGGTTGTCCCTTCCTCAGTGGCGGTGAATAGCCTGGGTGGTCCTAGCTACTGCGTTTTGAACGAGAGGAGAGGCTTGAGCTCATTTCTAACAGTGCAGGCAAGGCTGGCGACGGATGACCGATAGTTGCGTGTAGGTTGACGAGGATGAACAAGGTAAGGCCAAGCGTAGAGACAAGCGTCAAGCTTAGACTTTCGGTTGGAACTTCATGATCCTACTCTAGTATTAAGTAGAAGGGTATATGTATGTGAGTATATGTATATGAATGCAATGGTGTGTGGTGGATCTTTTGCTTAGTGTGAAGGTAGAGATGGAACTCCACAAGTTGGAAATTTGTGGTCTATTTATAAGAGTTGATAGAAAGTTGTAGATCGACGAGCCTGTGGAAGAGAAAGAGCCAGAGTATCGTTATTCAACGGAATCACGCCAAACCGAAGTATTGGTTATTGGCCTTTCTGGAGAGTCTTTGATGAGTTTTGAGCGACTCAAAATTAATATGCTAATAGCGGTGTTAAGACCTTGTCTCCCCCGCACTTTGTATTGCCTGATCTAAGAAACCCCACTGCTGTTTGATCACTAGAAGATGTATCTACTCCCAACAGTACATGGAACCAACTTCCCTTTCATCTCCTTCTCGATCTCATACTTGACTCTCCACCCTGAGCAATGACCAGGGACGAGGACATTGGGCTTCAAAGCTTGCAGATCCCTGACCGTATTCTGGACGTTCACTTCCTGATCTGCAACTAAATGGTATCCACCAACAACCGCGTGCAACGGAACTGAGCGCCCCAGAAGCTCAATCGCATTCTTAGAAGCATTCACGACAGCGCCATGACTGCAGCCCGTGAACATCACAATTCCCTTCCCTTCGTGGACCCATCAGATCATCAAGCCAAAACTTAAGGGTGATCACTTACCTTTCAGATTACACATCAAAAACCTCTCATCAGCAATCTCTTCATCTTTCACCCAAAGTCCTTTCTCATTCTCAAACCGAATTCCGTTCGATACTCCCTTCTCGTAGCTCGTGACTCTCGGGATCATGCCCGAGACAAGAAACATGTCATCGAGCACGGTATGAGTATCTGCATTCTTCTCAATCTTCCCACCGGCTGCTTCGATCTCAGAAAACTTCGGGTCAGCTTGCATTGAGATGGGATTTGGTCCTGCCATAAATCCGCGATAATCCGGTCGAGCAGGGTGGAGATCCACGATCACGGGCTCAGATCCAGGTCCCCTGGCTTCAGTGATCATTTCGATGGCTCGTTCCATCCCACCTACACTGTTGGTGAGTATGTTTTACTGTTGGATGGAAAGAAGAACTACCGGAATGGTCGCGATGCCAGTGCGAGAGTTGTATTCTCTCAATAGAGGCGACATCCACGCCAAGTCTCTTCGCATTCCTTTCCCATGCCTCACCTTCGGGACCAGCGTCAAACATCATTGTATGCTTCGAGTCTCCCTTAGTAGCAGTCTATTCCATACTTAGTGGCCCGAAAGAATTTCCGGGAGCACTTTTTGCATACAAGAAGGACAGATAGGCCGTGAGCTCCGCAGCAAATATCCTCCATTTGAAGTTCCTTCATGCACCCTCCGCGATTCTCAACCGTGGCCGGAGCTGAAAATGCAATATTCGGCAAGCGACCATTATTAGTGACTGTGTTTGGCTGCGTTGTGGATAGAGAATCAATCTCGTTATCGATGATGACAGTAGCTTCCAAGCTGCCGATCTCGACTAAGCCACTCATACTGGTCGGTGTTCTGGGTAGTAAATGTGGTACTTGTTATTTTCCGATTTTAATGAGATTCTCCAACTTCATTCAAAGGGTAGTGAATTAGCATGAAACGTGTCCCAAAATATTGAGAACAGGGCAATGAGATCGAAGAGTAAGCTTGTTAAGCACTGTACACACTAAGCTTCGCCACTAATCCGCTCTATGCTTCGGCTCTCCGAGGCGACTTCCTAGCCAAAGCATGCTCTCACCTAAGCAATATGATGAAGCCTAATCATAACCATCTATTAGCAATTGACTTCAAAACCATGCAGAAGAAAAGGAACAGCAGATGTTAAGATACGGAGAACGCGACATAAAGTGAAGGGATTACAGGGCATTTACGCTCGCGTGGGGGTCTTAGCGGGCTCCAGGGTGTAATTTAAGGTACTGCGCCCGCTATAAGCCCTGTAACTCTAGGCCAGACGCCCTAAAACAAGGGCTATGAGACATTTACAAGGTTATAGAAGATCTTCAAGGGTTATGGTATTACTGGTAGGTCAACTATAGCGCTCGGACGCTATTAGAGAGCTATTATAGGGCAGTTTAGTGACTCTTCCCCTGTAAGTACAGGGGACGTTCCTTCTGAAGTTATGGTACCCCTTATTTATACTTTATAACGTGCTTACGGGGAGAGTGGCCTGGAAATATAGAGGTCTTTAGTGGGTAAGTGTGGTAGAAAGTGGCCTGAAAGTGAACTTGGGGTACAAATGCCCTGTAATCCCGTCACTTTATGCCGCAATCTGCGTACCTTGAATTCACCTGTCTCCCCGGTCAATTCAGACTTATCTGCAAAAAATATCTGTGCAGCTCAGCTGACACGGATAACGAGAAGTAAAAGTGTATTCCTTGTGCAGGTGATTAATAACATTAATAGCGTACGGACGGGTATTTCAACTTGTATAGTATTCAACGAGGAATCGTGTGAATAAAGGTATAACCTCAGTTCTCTAGGTTTCTAGATTATATAAGTCAAAGCGAACTGTAATAAAGAAATGTTTAACCATCTCAAAGCTCCCCGGTCGGCGGAAACATATCGACACATAAGTGAGTTAGCCATAATATAATTTATTGGCGATTCTCACATCAATTATATCATTTTATCTTTTTGCCTAATCTCCTTGCTGCAACACTGGCACAAATGGATCAAAAGCAGTGAAAACTAGTTCTGAACGGCCAAACAACTGTCACGATGAACTCTACCGCGGATCAACCTCCTCTTCCCCGGCTTCCACTGATTCCTCCGGTTCCTAGCGGGATTTCCATACCACTGTACCAAAACCGCGTTTAAAACAACCCTCACGATTTCTGCGGGTCGCTCGAGAATCATTATAGCCTGTAACAACTGGGAGACTCTCAATTGGCGGCTTTTCGAAAACCCAATTCGATGTAGCTATTATTTTGCATAACCGGGACCTTACTCCGTACCATCTTCGGGCGTTGCGTCTCATTCACCAAGCCTTCGTCATCGCTCATTAGCTCCTCTCCATTGTACCCATCGCTCAGTTTTGGTGGGACTCTAGGCTTATATCCCTTGGTTAGTGTGGTAGTGTTGTTTTTACTGCCAATGGTGCTCTGGAATATGCTGGGTATGTAGTGAACGAGAAGTGGTCGGATTGTCGGGAGGCACGCACAGATCTCCGCAGTGGCGAGTTCGATAAAGGACCACATAACAACATCAGTATTGTCCCCTGACCCTCAGATTATTACTTTGTTTTATGATAAATTTAAGAGGGAGAGGAAATGCGAAAGAGACAGGGGCGGCTTTACAGGTAACGTCAAAGCTTGAACCGAACGCTGCGAGATATTTTAGGCGTATGATGCTTGTGATGCATGCGCTGGGAAATGATGTCAGTTAAATAGTTCATGGTAAGAGATGAAGAACTCACAAGGATCCAACGCTGAACATAAGACCAAGAGTTATCTTTTTCCTCAAAGTCAGGTTTAGAGTCTTCAGCTCTGAGATCGGAAGACAGATGATAACAAAATCCATGATGATACCGGTACTCGCGCCGGTGTAGATGATTGCTGGAAGGTTCAAGCATTTTCCGGGCACGCTCCTATCCCAGACTGAGCGTACTGGCAGGCACTCAAAAGCAGGCACCAACATGTAGACGATGCCGTCAATTATCAGGACTGCGATTGCGATGTACGTTGCCAGGCGGAATTTCGGCCGAGGAAAGATACGGAGGTAAAGAAGAAGGATGGACAGTTTGGCGAGGACTTGGGCGAGGCTGTAGAGAATCTGAGCTGCATAGAAATACTAAGTCAGTTAGAAAAGCAATTCGGAACTTGAAACACGGCTAGGGTATAAACCTTGAGAAGGGGAGTGGAGTCCACAGGACGGACATTCCACACATGTCTTCCCAAGCCTAGTTTTGCCACTAGAATGCCGTTAGTTCTCCAGGTCGGCATAGAATGCGATACTCCTTTCGTCTTGTTCCGCGGAGAAGTATCCTTACTTAATACATTAAAGATAGCCAAGATAAGAATCACAATCTGCATATAGCTCATTAGTATCTGTCAAGTACATCCAACGTTGTTGTAATGGTGACCTCACCCCTGCCAAAACAGCCATCCAATCATCCCACCATAGTTGGCGCGTGATTGACCAGCGGGAGAAACACCTCAGACATAGAATTGGAAAAGTAAAGGCAGATAAAACGATGATAGTGTGAATAATTTCGTTACTGCGAGATGGCTGTGGGACCCCCTCACAAATGATAGCTTGGAGATTTGACGCAACTGCGCATGTCAGCATTTAATCTGTACTCATTCTAGGAGATAGAAATCAAAATAGGGGCATTACCGACTTGCTCTCGATAATTGCATTCTGTTAGGACGCAGATAGAGACGTTTGCTTGTAGAATCTCATTTGTGCAAAAGCAGCTCTGGAGGTTTGTTGTATCGCATTGTGTACTTGCTAGTGCTGTCTCTAGACAGGCCGTCTTGAAAAGACCGCAAGATCAGTCAAATATCTTGGGACTTCAATTAAGAGGGACTCACTGAGCAAGCGGGCGGTGTAATGTTACTTTGAGCAAGTATCGTCACAATGAAGCATGTACCAGCTAGTGGTAGGTATTCGAATCGCATGGTTGATGAAAGGATCTCCTCACAGGTTACATTGAAGAATTGTGGAGGAAGGAGCGGCGACGGCTTCTAGAACTAGTTTTATCTATTAACATGCCTGTCAGTCTGATCTGTCTCGGGGGAAGACACGAACAGAAGCACACGGACACTTGGTGGATGAGGGGGAATGTCGCGTATCGAATCCTCTGATTCGTTCAATCGGAATTGAGATCTCAGCTAATGCATGAAACTTTAGCCTCGAAACACCCCTGAACATGGTGGTTGAAGTCAAAGCGTGCGTGTTAATCCACCCTTCAGTGGTGGAGGGCTAACGATAAGGATAAGGTCATAAATATGAGGACTGAACCCTCTTTCGTAGGGCCCAGAGTTAGTTATTGTCTTGGATGGACCAGTTACTTCAAGTCTTCACCACTGTGGCTTTCACTTCTTCACGTTACCTTTGGTTCCCTAGGGCTCGTTCCTAACAATTAGAGGCAAAGGGCACATAGCTCCTCTTCCCCAGACTCCAAACAAACACTCTTCTCCCGAAATAGCAACAGCGGCCGATGCCAGTGGTGATCAACCTTGGCCGCGCTCTTTTCCACGATGGCGCCTGCAATATGACATGGTCAGACTCGGGGAGAATTAAGGACGACGGCTTCGAAGGCTTCGATGGCGGCCCGGCCCCTAGATGAGAAAGCTAATGAGAGTGGTGCAAGCTTATCAAACCTGAGTCACTTCAGGGAGCCTATCACCATGTTCAGGATGTACTGCAGAAGCGGATATCAAAAGCGGAGAAGTGGGCAGATCAGGCGGACAATGAGGCTTAGAACTAACTGAACGATATGGGAAATGTTGACTGTGTTTGTAATTAGCTGGAAAGGAATGCAAGATATAAAATGCTTGCCTGGAGTACAGTACCTCACATTAGTTTACGTCACGAGAACCTGCTGTTTGGGTGCCCCTCCACAAACCAAATATTGAATAACCCTTGGCAGAACTTGAAAGATTGCAGACATTACTTACGCAGTGGCAAATCCGGTAAAAAAGATTATCTCTTATGCTCCCCCAAACTCACTCTTCATTCTCTTGGATCTCTCCTCCCAATACTTGTTCCTCTCCTTCTCAACCTTTCTCACTCTCACTCTCACTCTCTCCCTCCCCCTCCTCAGTATCTAGGGGTAACCGACCGAGAGCAGAGTCACGAACTTCGTATGTACTTAAAACCCACAGGCTCGAACGAGCCGTCCCATGATCTTGGATTGATTTGAGTTCTGAGCACTTCCTTGCCCACCACCCCAGAGAATCCCACGAATTAGGATTGCCGGGCTCCTTTTAAGGTTTGTGCCAATACTTTTTGGTCGATCTTCTGCGACAGAGGGGGAAGGGGCAAGAAAAGCTATTTGTATTGAAGTCACAGTGTTTCACACAGTACATAGCTACAACACCGAGCATTGCCTTGGATTAGTTACTGCGATGTCTCCTCGGAGACAACAAAAGCATCTCATCTGCTTAGCGATCGCTGGTTCTTCAACCTTCAACACCGTAGGACCCCCCCCCCCCGCCCCCCAACCGACGGTTACCCATGTAGTTTTACGTGGCAGTGGCAGGCCCTTGCATTGCTCGGTCGAGTTTCATAACTTTTTTTTGGCGTGGCGATGACGTTTTTCAGCTAGCCTAGGTAGGGTGAAAAGCGAACGGACCAACGCTCTAGTGAAATAAAGTTAACGCTAAACGAACATGAAGCCTTCTGGAACCAAACAGTAAGCTCGGCAAGTGAAATTAGCGTGATCGAAGACCGATCCGAAACGGAGGTCAAAGCACACGACTGATCTATCCATCCACTTGCCCTACGAGGAATGATGGACAGTCGACAGTAGAGGTGGCCACTTACTAGAAAACATTGGCTCTGCTAGTCCCTGCGCTGATTATTGAAATGAGAACACTTCATTGGTTGTCATCCATATCATCTATATATAATTGTATAAAGAAGTCTTATATACACGAGCATATGAAACGATGATTCTCAACACGAATTGGCTTTCAACCCTTACCTGAACGTTTTGCAACGCGCATTATCACCTGAAGTGAGGAGGACTAAAGGGTCGTCATCTTTATCGGACCAGAACGTTGATCAGATGAGGCCGTTAACTTCGCGTAGGCTCTAACAGTTTCACTGCGAGTCATGAATAAGATCAGTCGCACAGCATATATTCATGACTAGTTCAAAAAAGCTAAAGAAACTAACAGCTCTTCGTTTCGTAGGTAATCCAGTGGTGGACAGAGGGGTTTTACTGATGGGGGAATTCTTGGGGATGTGGGAGGAAGAGGTGGGAAGAGATCAAACTTTCACGCCAGATTCAGTGTTGTTTCCGGGTTGAGGGGGGTGGGGGTGGTGGGAGCGGTGGAAGAGAGGGAAGAGAAGGAAGCGGTAGTCCTGCCTGATACCAATTGCAAATGATATGGTTTTCAAAGTAGGAATAAATCAGCCTTAATCGCCAACCTTTTTAAATCCAGACTTCTTTAGTTGAAATTCTGCCTTAAGTTCTCTGGTATTGGTATCTAGTATCTTTCGTTGGACTGTGTTGCGTTAGACACCCAACTGCGCTCGCCTGCACACTCGGTAGCTGCCTCTCTATAGATCCACAGCGTCTTCTAGTTGAGGGTGTCGAGCCTTGCCGTCCTCGCTACCTCCATCTCCATCCCCTTCCCACGACCCATCCCCACTATCATCCTTTTATTACCTCTCGACTACTTGCAAAACAGAAGGGGTTGCGCCAGGTATATACAACGACATCGCGTCCCTGTCTCACGGTTTTGGGATAAGAGCATCTCAGGGCATTGTATTCCCACTCCGCGTTACGGATCTTGTGATATGTGTCTTTTTTTTTGGGACCCTTTGCATTACCCAATTTGTCCTGTCAGGCCTCTCTTCTAGCTTGTGAGAACTTGAGACATTGTGTTAACGTTTCCCTTCCTCGACGCTTGCATCATCTTTAGCATCCCCCTCTTAGCTCCCTATCTAGTAGCCACAACCCTAGAGATAATATGGGATAACATTGGAGTCGCTAACTGGTCCTACATCGAGCTCAACGCAGTCTCCCAAAGTACGCTCAAACCCCTGATCTCTCGGCTCTTCCCTAATTTTCTTCCCACCGCCGAACATCCAAATTGTGACAATTTTACTGTCGGCATTAATGTCGAGATCGGCAATTTTGCGCTGGAAACGGTTGGTGGGACACAAGTCAAAGTAATAGTACGTGGATGTCGGAAAGCGAGACGGACATGATTTGTAAGGAGGAAATTTTCGGGGTTCTGGAGGTTAAGGGGAATAATGTGGTTCTGAGACTTAAAGGGGCCGAGGATAAACAGGCATAACGTTGAGCTGTGTGATTTATTAGCGGGATATGTTAGAGTTTTGATACGGTATTTGGCAAATTTGGCATTGGGAATAGTGGGCTGCACTATTGATTACTAGATTAAAAATCGTAAGATATGGGCGCATTGGAACACGGACTCAAAAGCGGTTTACTTGAGGCAATAATACATTGACTATTATTACCAATCACCACGTTTCCGTCAACTTTCCTTAGCTTTGGATGGCGTTGTCTCGACCAGATCAAGACCACATCAAAGACAGCGAGAAAGACACAGCGGTATTCCAATGCCCCCTGCCCCCATGGAGCTGTTCAGGTGATATTAAAAATCCTCCGAGTTGCTTAAGCCACAGCACGCGACAACAGGAGCTGTTCCTCCAACCGCTTGATCTTGGCTCGTCCCTCAGTGAGGTCTTGCTCCAACGACTGCTGAACAGCAGCAATATTCAACACCTTCTCCTCAAGTTCCTGGTTCTTCTCCTTCAAGGCATATTTGTCCTGAAACAATTCCCGAATGTTCTTCTCGTCACTCTTGCGAGCTTGCTCCAATACCCACTTCTCATTCTTCAGGTCGTTCAGTTCAATCTCCAGCAGCTTGATGCGTTCGTCTCTCGCAGCAGTAGCTCCCTCAACAGATTTCTGAATGCGGTCTTCCTCAACACGTTGGTTGGTTCGACTGGACAACAGGCTTGACTGGGCTTCCTCGAGTTGCTTTCGAAGACGAACAACCTCAGCTTCCCACTCAATTCTTCCTATGTCTAGTTTGTTGAACTGCTTGCGTGTTTCCTCTAGCTCATTCCGGGCCCCATTAGCATCAAGTACGTTAGTCTCGAGCTCTGTTGTCTTCAAAGCCAACGCAGATCTCGTTTTCAACAAGTCTACTGTGAGATGGTCAACCTTCTTCTGTAAGTCCTTTCTGAAATGATCGGATTCGGAGGCTGCCTTCTTGGCTTGATGTAGAAGACTAGTAGCCTCAGTCTCCTTTTTGGCCAATTCTTGAATATGCTTTGCTCGATCTTGATCACGACTGTCTTGGGAAAATACCAGCGCTTCGGCTTCTGCGGTGAGCTTCTTCTTCAACTCGGCGATTTCAGACCGCAAAGGGGCATTCAACTTGATTGCACGATCCTTGGCAGTGACCATTTCTGTGATTCCCTCCAGAACAAGACCAAAAATCTCCTTGGTGGCATTATCCGGGATACGCTGGCAGTCAAGTCAGTCTCGAATGACTACTGTAAAGATATCAAGGACTTTAAATGTAAGATTACAGCTTATCAAAAGCCATGGAACACGATATTTGGGCGAGGATAGCCACCAATCCATATGATTGAGTGAATAAAGAAATTTTTACATACCTCATATCTCTTCTGCAAGTGAGGGAACCGTTCCATAGCACCCGCGCAGAACTGGTCGATGATGCCCGCGTCGTAGTATATCTTCTCCATGGCTAAGCGAAGTTCCTTGTTCTCCGTGACGAGATTGTCTTTCTCGCTGCTCAATGTTTCGATGCCAGTGAGAAGTCGTTCAAAAATTTCCTCCGCCTCCAGTCTTGCAGTAAATCCTGGAATATATTGAAAAGCTCGTTCACTGAATCCCTGGACTATGTCTATGTGGCGCAGCAGCGTGTTTTTGAGGGCTTTGGCTTCGTCACGCCATTCTTGGTCGGTCATCAGCACCTCTTTGTCAACCTACAAGCCATGAGTTTAATGTTGAACTTCTTGAAGGTCTGAGATCTTACCACAGGCTTTTGTAGCGGGGCACCCTTTGCGTAGAAATGGGTCTCGAGCTTATCCCCGTCGGAAGGCATACGAATGTAGTATCCATCATTGGACTCAGTGGTAACCTCATTACTTGGTGTAAAGCGTTCGATGTATTTATTGAGATCTATTCTGTAAAACTTCATATCCTTGAGGTATTCGCCGACTTCAGGAGAGCGAATACCATCGCGTTGAGCGGCGATTGCCATCAATTTCATGTGGCCAACGGTATTGATGACAGGCTCTGGTCCTTTGAGAACAGCTTTCTTTTCCGCAGATGTCAGCAGGCGAAGACAGTACTCCTTTCGACCTCCTCCAAGGGATACGTAGCTGATAGTGATATTGCGTGGGAAGGCGCTCACGATCTTTCCCACAGCTACAACACCGTCAGCTTTTAGGACGGCGTCGGTGTGCTCCCGCTTTGCTCTGGCAAGCTCATTCAGTGCTGTAGACTGCGGGTTCAGAGGGTCGACTTTAACGTCGACGACGATCGACTCGTTCTGTTCCAAAAGCCCTACACACAGCTGTTGCGCTCGAGCGACATCATTGTATGGAATCCTGGTGCCTTGTCTGCCAGAGCCGGAGACGATTTGCTCGATCTCCTTGATGAAGCGTGTGATGAAGTTGAACGAAATACGAAGCTCTTCTGAGCAGGGTTGGAGGCCACGAGAGTTTGGAGTGGTCGACTCGACGGGGACCTCGGAGTCACCCTCGCCGGTTTTGGCGGCCTTCGCGCCCTTGCTCTTCTTGTCTTTCACCATGATGCTGATGCTGATGTTCGCAATTGCTATTGCAATGTACCAGAGTTGGTGGATGATTGAGGAGATGCCACAATGGCAACGTACCAGAACTTGTGGGTGATTGGGAAAGTCGATTGAATGCGGATGTTGGTTGCGGGGTTGAGGTCAAGTGCGAATGCGCAGGTCGATGTCGCTCCAAAAGAATCGCCATCGCGGTCGCCATAGAGTGAATCTATATTGAAAAGTGAACCATAGCTTTTCAACACTGCCGTAGCGGTTTAATGGAAAAGTGATACATCGCTCAATGTTCGAAAGACAAATGGTAAGATTACATTGACAATTTCCTTAACGGGGAAGTAATCGAGGCCACTTGGCCGTCCGAGCCTTGCACCCATTTGACATGATGAAGAGCGGCAAAGGTGTTGGGGGCTGTGTAGTATGTCCTTAAAGTCTTACCGGTACATCAATAGTAAAAGTTGTGATGGGAGAGAGGAAGAGAGTTGAGAAAGAAGGGGCGAATGAAGAAAGTCGTGATGCTAAATTTACCCGGGGTGTGAATATCATGGAGGGGTAACCTCGAAGAAAAGTTCTTCGCGACCTTAGCAAAACAGCAACGACACACAATGGAGGACGATCGAGCCCAGGTTGATCTGGGTGTTGCTGTGGACGTGGAAGAGAGGTTGGAAGAAGCTGCTGCGCAAAGACAACCCAAGAAGCGCTTTGTGGGTAGAAGGGCAGCAGCGGCGGCTTCCAGGTCTGAGACGAATGGGAACGTGGAGCACAATGGTGCTATCGATGGCGAGAGAATCCCTTTCTGCACTGCTCCATAGGTGTTTGCTAATTCTCCAAAGCATCGAAACCGAGACGATTACCTCGAACCCTGAACCAGGTCCCTCCTGAGATCCTCAACGATCCGGACATTAACGCCGCCATTGCTCTTCTTCCCCCGAACTACTCCTTCGAAATACACAAGACTATCCACCGAGTACGAGCAAATGGCTCGAAGAAGGTGGCTCTGCAGATGCCGGAAGGCCTTCTTCTCTTTGCGACAACTATATCAGACATTCTCACACAATTTTGCCCCGGCATCGAGACCCTGATAATGGGCGACGTGACCTATGGGGCATGCTGCATCGATGACTATACTGCAAGAGCTCTTGGATGTGATCTTCTGGTACATTACGCTCATTCGTGTTTGATTCCAGTCGATGTCACGAAGATCAAGACATTATATGTGTTCGTTGATATCAGCATTGACACGACACATCTTTTGTCTACATTGGAGAAGAATTTCCCATCTGGGAAGACGATAGCAATGGTTGGGACAATACAGTTCAATGCTACACTACATGGAGTTCGAGCGCCTTTGGAGAAAGCGGGCTACAATATTCTCATTCCTCAGATTTCCCCTCTGAGTAAAGGAGAAATTCTTGGGTGCACATCCCCCAGACTCGCATCTACAGATGGAGTAGATATCATACTTTACCTTGGAGACGGGCGGTTTCATCTGGAGAGCGCAATGATACATAACCCTACGATCCCAGCATACCGTTATGATCCCTATTCGAGAAAGCTCACGCGAGAGAGCTACGACCATAAAGAGATGCACACCCTGAGAAGAGAAGCCATCACCACTGCCAAGTCGGCGAAGAAATGGGGACTGATACTGGGCTCTCTCGGTCGTCAAGGTAATCCACATACAATGTCAATGATCGAAAAGAAACTCGAAGATCAAGGAATTCCATGCATTAATCTCTTGTTAAGCGAGATCTTCCCAGGAAAACTTGCGATGATGGATGATGTGGAATGCTGGGTACAGGTTGCATGTCCAAGATTGAGCATTGATTGGGGTTATGCATTTCCGAGGCCGCTGCTGACGCCATATGAAGCTTTGATTGTCTTGGGTGCAAAGGAGGATTGGGCGAAAGCGAATGATGACGTGTACCCAATGGACTATTATGGAAGAGAGGGGCTTGGAAGGACGAAGAGTACTAACATGATCGCAGCAAAAGGCTAAACCTCAATGTGCGATCCCAACTCGAGTCCATTCGTGGCCAGCTTCATGGCTTGCAGGGAGTACTCTGGGGGTTCAGGAATGCGGGCCGTGACCCACTGACTTGGTAAGCTCAGGACTTCTCCGATCTCCACGAGAGTCTTCGCCACCGGACAATGTCCAAAAAGGACAGGAAAGTGCCAAATCACACGGAAAAATGAAGTGCTAGCTACCAACAGAGGCTGATTTGAAGTGGGAGTGCCACAGAGGCAACCCTTGTTCGGCTATTTGCAGGCATAATCTTCAACGGAAAACAAATTTTTCATCCACCAGCAGTGTTTTTCCCCCTGAACACTAATGTCACGCCTGGACTTTAGCAGTACCATTGACCTTCGTCCCGTTCATGCCATTGCCCAAAGTCTTCGAGCGACTGTCATCATGGTTTCCACTCATACCATTGCTCAAAGTACCGTTCGTCTTCACAGCTCCATTGACTTTCGCACTGCCATTCAGACTCCCGCTTGTGTTTCCGTTGGTGTGTCCGTTAACGTGTCGGTTAACTCCATTCAACTTGCCAACCTTCTTCGCTGCAGCTTCAACAATTCTCTCCTCTTCAGCCTTCGCATTCTCAGTGTATCCAGTGTCGCTTGCATCAACGTACGCGTCAAGCCCCTCACCATTTCTTGGGTACTCTCGCATCAACTCCTTGTGTCTCTTCAGCGCAGCGTTCATTTCAACAGCGCTCACATCGTTCAGGAACGTGCATTGGCCGATAGGATTTGGGACCGCTGCTCTCAGAAGTCCATCTCGAGTCTTGAGGATGGCTGCTGTAGCTTTAGCCAGGATCTCCTCGTTGAAGAGGTGGTGGTCCATTGAGAGACCCGCGCGAGAGAAGAGGTTCAACAAGCGGCGATGCTCTGCGTCAGTGATGAGACCGCGGGAATTGGCGAGAGTTGCGGAGTAGGCCATGTCGATTGAGATGGCGTGCCCATGACGAAGAGGTGTCTCAGGGGCGAGTTCATGGAGTGGTGACCAGCTATCTTTCGTCAGCACATAATCTTCAAACGTAAAGTGGGATAGGGGGTGGTGGTTGAGGCTCACGTATGTCCATAAGCAATGACTCGATCCAGTCCAATCTCATGCAAATTCGGCGTCTCCAGCTTCAACATCTCATGGATGCCCTCTCGGTTAATCTTATCCGCAGCCTCGATCAACTCCCTCGAGCTGCCATCCGCTCTCCCGAAACTCTGCTCAATCAACTGCTCACAGTACTTATCCAGCAAGTTGAAAGTATCCAGATGAGAACAAGTCGAAATCTTAATCAACTCTGCGAAACCGTTACGGATCTGGGCTGTCGGAAGAGTCCGCAAGAAGGTGAAGTCGAGGAAGGTGTGAATCGGGGCGTGGTAGGCGCCTAGGCGATTCTTGTAATTGCCATAATTAACGGCGACTTTGATGGAGACGGAGGCGTCAATGAGCCCGATGACGGTGGTGGGGATCCGGATGAAGTTTGTGTTACGGCGGTAAGCGGCACAAGCGAATCCAGCAACGTCAGTCACGAGCCCCCCTCCTACGACGAGAACCGGCTCCTGTTTGAAGTGTTAGTATTCGGTCCTCCAAGCGGAAGTGTGGGAAGCATGGATATACCTTTCTATAAATTCCAAACTCAGTCATTGAGTCCACGATCTCGAGGAACGTGGGAATCGTCTTCGCTTTCTCTCCAATCTTCGTCTTGTGGACTTTCAGCTCGAGTCCATAGTGCTCGAAATACCGCTCCATTTGCTGTCCGTATACGTTGTAGATGTTTTGGTCTGTGACCGCGAGACATCTCTTCCATTTCCTGTAGCAGTCTGCAAGATTAGGATTCTCAGTGTTGAAAACACCGTCAATGAATGTGAAGTCATATTCGATTTTCTCGTAGCCTTCGACGTGGAAACCGGTGTGGCCGGTGTTTGAGGTCGTTTTGTTGACGGTGGCTTTGAGGTCTGACATTTTGAGTCGAAGAAATGACAATACACAAAGAGAGAAGTGGTCGGTTGACTGATGATAGTATTGATTGGAAAACGCGGGCTTAAGAGTACTGTGCTTGAATGTACTGAGCTCATAGATTTCTTATTTTAGACTAGCAAGCACTATTGCATGTTCCATACTTCATCGACATATTCTCTGTAGCACATTTCAGCCCACTTGGGATGATATCAAAGGTTTCGTGGAAGCAGGAAATCTCCGGAGCTTTTGGTAAGCTCCTGACGCGGGCCTCCTGTGCGCTGGGAAATGTTAGGGTCATAGTGGGGCACTTGGGGAGTATGGCTGGGTCTAGTCCATACGCCTTAATACGAGTCCGAGAACATTGACAGTTGTCCTTATGTTGCGGGAGTTGACAAGAAGAGAACCCAGGGAACCCAGGGATGAGAATTGTCCTCGGCGGGATAGTGCCAGGTAGGAACGCACCTGCCAAGGATGGATCACCACATTCAAACTCACTCATTGTTGAGCAGAAACTCGAGATCAATCTATTCGGAATTTCGGAGGCATCTCCTGGCCCCTGAACCTTCAAACAAAACTTAAGTTGAGGGACAGAGCAGCCGCCAGGCAGCCAATCACTATCCTCGAAGCAATGAATCTAAGATGTCAATGACTTATAGCTTATTTCGAGATCCACGACGGCCCCTCACTATCCTGTCACACTGCTCCACACCGAGGCTGGACCCCACATGCTTCCCGGATCGTATTCTTAGAATCCCATGTCGCAAAATACCCTATTTTAGAACCGGCAAGCGTCCGCTTGTTGACACAAGTTCTCAGTCATGATGCAATCCCTCGTCAGACCCGAATACAATCAGAATTCTGGATGTCATCCTCTGGAAGTATGAATTAAACACTCGTCACGAGGTTTCGGGACAAGTTGCGCTAGATCCGGGAGAAATAGCTACATTGGTGTTGAGGTAATAGAGTTGATGGTTTCGCTGGAAAGGGAAAATTTCCCCGGCAGGAACGACCAAGACCGCCCGACCCCGCCATCTGGTATCCTTCGCGTCAGCCTTGACATGACAAAGTTCCCACACCATCGAATTTCTGCAGCGATCAAATCAATTGCAATTTTTCTTCGTTTTTTTCACAGAAGACAGATTAGGAATGCCTCATTTCGATGAAACGAGAGCATATGCTGCCCAAGAAGACATCTTCGCAAGTGCCCCTCGTTTCTTGTATCCCGTATCCAACACTGCTGACGGTATCAGTTCGACGACGGTAGAGAAGAAGAGCTTGTCGAGTTCGTGAAATCCAAGCCCAATGTCCAAGGTTCACCACCCGCCGTCTTGAAGGCGATCGATGAGTTCGGCCGCACCAAGAAATACCTCATGAATGTTGGAGAAGACAAGGGCCGCATCGTCACCGATTTAATCCATGAAGCAAAGCCAGAAATCATGCTCGAACTGGGAGGTTATTGCGGCTACTCTACTATCTTATTTGCAAATGCACAGCGAGCGGCCGGAGGCAAGAGATATTATTCACTTGAGCGAAGCCCCAAGTTTGCCAAGGTCATTAAAACCCTCGTCGGGATCGCAGGTCTATCCGACTTCGTCGAGATGGTCGTCGGGCCCAGCAATGAAGGAATCCGCATCCTGCTGGTCGCAGGCAAAGTCAAGAAAATCGATATGATGTTCCTGGATCACTACAAACCAGCATACACAACCGACCTCAAACTCTGCGAAAGTCTTGGTCTCATTCAACAAGGCACGATTTTGGCGGCAGACAATGTGATTAAGCCGGGCAATCCGCCGTATTTGGAGTATGTGAGGAGTTCAGTGGAGGAGAAGAGGAAGAGGGTGGCGGAGGAGCAGAGGAAGAAGGATACGGAGGGTTTCTCAGATAGGGCGGCTAAACAATATGGGGATGTGGAGGAGTTGAGTATGGAGGTTAAGGGGAATCCAGAAATTGTTTATGAGAGTCGGTTGGTGAATAGCTTTGAGCCTACTGGAGTTCCTGTAAGTTTCTCTGCATTTCGCATTTCAATCACTGCTGATTGCGAGCTTAGGATGGGATTGAAATCACGAGATGTGTAGCGGTGCCGGCTTGAGAAGACATGGACATTTCCTCCACGGTTCAATGTTGATTGAAGTCATTCTGCTCTAATTTTACATCATGAATGCTCCAGACCCATTAACACGATCTCTTATTTAGTCAACAGAGATACCCTGGAATTTTCATCAAATGTTTGGTAGTCAGGCACGGCTGGTTACTGTTTCTGTTTAGTTCCCATGTCATGACGTCCACGATGCATCGTACCTTGCAAAAAACGTCACCTCACCACACCACCACTCTGAGCACCTTGGCGACCACGTGTAATGGTAAATTTCAAAATTCAGCACTCAACTTTCATGTGAAACTCAAACCACGTATTTTCTTCCCATCTAAATTTTCTATAGGCCAGCGAAGAGTTGCAACGATGCCACTCAACGCATCCTCACCCATCTCCCTCCATATCCTCCAAAACCTCTCTCTAATCCTCCTCGCCGCCCTCTTCACACCCCTCCTTACCTTCATTGCCATAATCAGCACTCTCATCTCCCCTTTCTGCCACACCACAAAACAGATCTCGCACACCCGGCAATGGCGTGCCAAATCCTCGCCCACCTTCACACCCAAAACAATCCTCGTCACTGGCCTCGGGATGTCAAAGGGCCTCGCCATCGCCCGCTCATTCTATCGCTCAGGCCATAAAGTCATTGGTGCAGATTTCGAACCTTACTATATCCCCGTCTGTGGTCGCTTCTCCAGGTCACTTTGCCAATTCTACAGAGTTAGAAAACCAACACCAGGTTCAGGCGGGGCGCAGAAGTATGTACAGGATTTAGTGGATATTGTCAAAAAAGAGGGCGTGCAGTTGTGGGTTAGCTGCTCTGGCGTCGCGTCCGCGATTGAGGATGGGGAGGCGAAGGAGATACTGGAGAAACTTACCAACTGTAAAGCTGTTCAATTTTCTGTTGATATCACGTCTAAACTCCACGAGAAGGATTCGTTCATCGAAAACACAAAAAAACTTGGGCTGAATGTACCGGAGACATATCCAGTTCGATCTGAAAGGGATGCAGTTTCATTTCTCTATCCGGGTGTTGAAAGGAAGGATGGGAACAGGTATATTATGAAGTTCACCGGGACGGATGACTCGATTAGGGCGGATATGACGCTGTGTCCACTTTCTACGGAAGCAAAAACGAGGAGACATATCGCGGGACTCAAACCGTCACCATCGAGGCCTTTCGTGTTGCAGCGATTCATCTCTGGATCGGAATTTTGTACCCATAGTGTTGCGGTTCGAGGACGAATCAAGACGTTCACTGCTTGTCCTTCATCTGAGTTACTTATGCATTATCGTGCAATGGACCCTAGATCTCCTCTTTTCAAGGCATTCTTGAGGTATACGGAGATATATGCCGTGAAAATGGGAGAGGGCTTCACAGGACATTTCAGTATTGACTTCTTGGTTGATGATAAGGTCGGGGATGGGAAGGGGAGGAGCGCGGAGGAGTTGATGCGAAGCATATTCCCCATTGAGTGTAACCCACGGGCACATACTGCTGCGGTCTTGTTCGCAGACAAGAGTCAAGAAGTTGCGGAGGCGTATTTGTCGCTCTTAGATGATGAGGCTGGTGAACGAGAGACGAAAGGCATTGTCATTCCCTGCTCTAACACGCCGGGATATTATTGGATTGGTCACGATCTCGTCACAAGAATATTGCTTCCCATACTGTGCGTACTGCAAGGGAAGATGAGCATGGCAGAGATGGCTGCTAATTGGATCGAGTTCCTCCAACACCTCCTCTTCTCGAAAGACGGTACATACGAGATCTGGGATCCGTGGCCGATGTGGTGGTTATACGTTGTTTACTGGCCTGGCATGTTCTGGGTTAGTATTCTGGAGGGCGATTTGTGGAGTAGATGTAATGTCAGTACGACGAAGTTGTTTCGATGTTCGTGAAGGGTAAGATACAATTCAATTGAGCTTCAAGTCTTCTTGGCCATCTCTCGTTCCACCCATTTCCAGATCTTTGCGAATAATTTCTCATCAACCGGACGAATGTCTCTCATTATTTGGCTCACCTCCTTAGCGTTTTTGGTGTCAAATTTGGCGACTCGCTCCAGGTCCTCGTGAGCGTTGTCCTTAAACGCCGGCTGCCAGAGTCCAAGCAGAGCTTTCGCTGGATGGCTCTCCATTTTCTCCAACTTCTCTGACCACTCCCTTGGTTCCAAAATTTCAAAAGGATCTTTGTTAATCTCCTTCAGCCAGCCAAGGAGGTCCATGAAAGAAGTGGAGGTGTCATTGCTGACAACATTGTACACCTCACAAGACTTCCTACCCGTCGAAGCCCGAGACCTTTCCTGATCTGCCAAAGCAATCTCACAGACAGCGTTTGCTGCGACATCAAGCGGAAGCCAACTCAACTTGTCATTTATCTTGGGAAGACAACCAAGATCACTGAGAGTGCTGAGCATAAGCGGATATGCTTCACTCATATTCCAAACGCCGTGTTCCGTATCGCCAGTCAATTGACCAATTCTCAAAACCCTGAATCTCGATCCCTTGCTGCAGGATTCAGCAACTCGAGAACAGATCGCTTCAGCGACCCATTTACTCTTCGAGTAGCCCAAAGTATCCGAGTCTTCAGGGGAGGTGGAAACTGTTTCTGGGATGACGCCAGGGTGGTTTGGACCCAGTACTGCTGCAGTACTTGAGCAGAAAACAAAATTTGGTGATCTCGATGAGGAGTTTGAGAGCTGAAGTAAGTTCTGAAGTCCCTGAAGTGAAGGTTCGAAAGCTCGGAGCGGGAGTGAGAAGTTTACTGGCCATGCAGCCTAGAGAAGAAAAATGAGCTGGTATAACACACAACTTTACAATTATTAACTCACATGAATGATAGTAGAAACCCTATCTTGCAGCTGCTCGTAGACAGAGTTCTTGATACCAAGATTCTCTTCTTCGAGCTTTGCAGGCAAGGATTGAAGTTTGTCAAGTGATGACTTTGAAAGAGGGAGAAGGAATCGCTGTTTAAGAGTTGCTAAGACTCTTTTACTCGCAGTTTCAGTGGCCTTGGGTCTCACGAGACAGTAGACTTGTGTTACGGAGGTGTTGGCTAGGAGCTGAGACAGGATGTGCGAACCGAGAGCACCGGTAGCACCTGTCAAAATCTGGAGCCTTGTTAGTTAGGAACAGCAGTTGAAGCGGGACTCAACCTACCACAACCTCTCCCTTTACCCCACTGTTTGAGTTTGAAAAGGTCCCATTTAGATCCCTCGTGGCATGCTCACGAGGGACGGAGTATCGATCGACCAAATCGAGCATTTCTTTAGCCTCACTTTCGTCGGCCTCCTCTCCTCTTTGCCAACTGCTGAGAAATTCTGACAGCCTCGGATAAGGTCAGCCTCAGCGCAACAGATCATAGCAAAACCTGAAGTACCTTTCAATAGTTCCACAGTCGTACACAATATTCCAGGGAAGTGGTTTCTCTTTGACATGGAAGTGCTGGCCGCCATCAGTTAAAGACTTCTTGATTTACCTTGGAGGACTCGCCTTTCCCAGTCGGTTTCTGATTCTCATACAACTCGCTGAATCAACGCCATTCTGATAGAAATCGTCCTGGTCTTGAAATTCTACCGTCCCAAGAACATCAATTACCAAATCTCGGATCATCTCCTTCGCACTCTTGCTTCTGGTGTTTGAAATCGGGATGCTGTTTGTACCCTCCTTAGCATAGGCTGCCTTGATATCATTCGCGAAAGTCTTCTCAGAAGCACCTCTCAACACCGTCCCCTTGCTACTCTTTTCCAACTTTCCCTCCCTTCTCCAAACTATCATCTCTCTCGAGATCCTTGTATGACCCTGACCCGTGGAATTTACCTCTTCAATCACTTTCCAAACTCTCTCCTCGACCTCCTCTTGCGACACCAAAGCAGTCATATCGTCTTTCAAAAATATCAACGCACCCGGAACCTGTTTCCCATTACCAAAAACAAAGCAATCGCTAACCTCCCCTGCAGCAGCAACAATCGCATCCTCCACTGGCGCAGGATCAAACTTCTTCCCCGTGATCAAAATAATCTGACTATCACTCCGGCTGTGATACCTCCACGCCCCCTGGATCTCAGCATGAGGCTCAAACAAATCACTTGTTGCAAAACTTCCATCTTCGCGGTTTGTCTTGGCCATGTGTGGCCAGCCTTTTAAAACCACTAACTCGGAAAGTCCTGATCCATCATCTTGTTTCTCGAATCTGAGATACGGACCTGGGGACGGGATCCGTAGGTATTGCCAGTCTTTGTCCGTGGAGTAATTCCGGTGGGAGGAGAGTAGGAATCCACATTCTGCGCTACCAAAGCGGGAGGTGAGGTTTACTCCATTGGAAACGAGTGTGTCGCCTACGCCATCGGGGAGTGCTGCACCGCCGACGCCTACGATATCCATCTTTTGAAGCCAGGTGAGGCCGCCTCTGTCCTCAGCCATCATTTGGAGAACATAGGGTACGCTTGAGAAGTATTTTACTTCAGGAACGGGATATGCAATTTGCGTAGCTGTCTGGTGAGCGACGGAGAGTGAGGAGATGATATTCCGTGCTGTGATCGGCACGCTGCCGCCGGGGAAGAGCCAGATGAGTGCACTGGATGTCCAGGCACGGAAGCAGTCAGCAATTCCTCCGTGGTAAAGTGGTGTAGTTGTGAATGTTGCGGCAGACGACCCGGAGAGGAGGGGTAGAACACCAACTGCTGTATGGTGAGTTTGAGGGATGGGCTTTGGGAGTCCCGTTGAAGTACCGGAGGTGTGGTGGATATATGCGGTTGATTCGGACGTCGGCCGGCATGCAAGCGTATAGTTAAGATTCAGTGGAGTATTCTTGATAATCCAGGTGAGTGATGTTTTAGACTGTTGCCATGGGAGGATGTGTGCCACGAGAGAAGCAGGCGAGGCTTTTGTTGCTGAGAGAGCGAGGTCATGATAAATTTGATCGAAAAATAACGTTGAAATCTCACATAACCTGCACAGATGCGCAATAGCCTCCGGCTCGCATTGGGGACTGCCAGGCAATTAGTTTCAAACGAAATAATAGAAATCTTGGAATTAGGGGTTGACTTGCGCAATGAGCAGCACCGCGAACCCCGCCCTCATCAATCCAAGCCATGCAAATAAGAAATTCTCTGAGCTCCCACAAATTAAGCCCACACAAAGCTGTCTCTCAATCGGATGGTTAGTTTGCACCAGTTTCCTCAGCGAGTTCACCACTCCGACAGAACCCCTTTTCAAGTCCTTGAAGGCTACGTGACGTAGAAAATCAGCACTCTGGTCGTCTTCTATCAAACGAGAAACAGAACCCACAAAAGATATTACAGCCCCAATAACCTTTACTTTTAGAAGTTGGCAAAGGGAAACCAACAGCAGGCCTGTCGGGATGGAGTCGAGCTTGAAGGTCAATTAACTCCGTGGCAGTCCCAAAGTCACGTGGTAGAGCCCTATTCTGCTGTGCTGCTTGTCCGAGCGTACAAGTGAAGTACGTAAAAGGTGCGTCTGGTGCCATTTTACAAACCTTGAACTGTATTTCTCGGCTATGCAGGGAGTGGTTGGAAGAAAGAGCAAGGCAGGTCAGTGGCACTTCAGCACAGAATACCACGTCCGAGTAATTATGATCCACTAATCCAAAATCCAGATATGAACCCTGTAATACAAGAAGGGAGGAAAGGCGTTTTCAGTTACTCTACTGCTCCCTGGTTGTCATCGGAAAGTGAAAATGGGCCATTGGTGGACCCGTGGGAAATGTTACACGTCATGACTTGACAGCTGGACCCCACCTCAAGTTGGGAAGGAGCACACGAGCTCCGAACCACTCACCTCAAACTTCTAAGGTCAAAATACCAAGCTTCGCACTTGCAGACACCAAGTACGAAGAAATTTAACGCTCTCTTTCCTTGAAGAGGTGCGTACGAGGAGAGAATGACAAGTAGGTTTGGACATTCGGTACATCGACTTCACAAGCAGTAGGCATCAAATGCCGAGGTCGCTGAATGCTTTCGGTGCCGGATTGAAAAAATCTGTCTCCTTTATCTGAGGGTTCTCTTCGATTTCACATTGACTGCAATCATTCGGGAATACGTGCGGTGCCCTTCCTGTGGCTTGAATCGCTTGAAAAGGGGGCCAATCGCAGTTGTCCAAACTATTACACAGCTTGATTGAGTGGGCGCATTTGTTTTCCAAACGCTCAGCAAACGAACCCTGGGAATGGTGCAGGCTGCTGCATGATTCTCCGTTCTGTAAGTTGAAGCTGATTGACTCCTTCCTGGGGTTTTGTTCGGCAATTCTCTTCCGATCCAGATTGATACGCGATGCGAGGCATAAACGAATACAATCAGATCCCATTAGCCGCCCTTGGTACGAGTGTGGTAATAACAAGCTTTTCAACAAGCTTTTCGGAATGCTGATTTGGTGGGTGGACCCTAGCATAGCTGAATACATTCTGGGGGTAGGAGTGCGGCGTCTCGTGGATGTGCTTCCCGTAACGGGAAAAACTAAAACGTCCCTCCCCCAGGTGTCGATTGGGGGCCACACTAGCCCAAATTAGCAGGCGGTGACAGTTGCCCATATAGATTACTTTGTATGCACCAATGTGTGCAAATTGCTGGGCATGTTCTGGAATCTTGAGTGTGTTGTGAAGCCTGATGAATTGCTAGCTATGCCTGGTGGGCGAGAAGGTGTTATCTAGGTAAAGCTAAGGGAGAAGCTCCAAGCGTCTATATTATGATTCCCTAGCACAAATCAATGTATATTAACACCTAATGCGCATATTGCATTTTGCTCTAATGGCATGTCGTCATTGTCGTTTCCAGACAAATTTCGCCATATCTGTTACCCCCCGTTCACCAATACGAGCGATTCCCTAATCGGGAGCCCGAATTGTAAAGGAGCTCCCATTGCCTAATTATAGCGCGCGATTGGGCAATCGCTTGCATTGGTGAATCGGGGATAATATAGGGAGCAATCACTAAAGAAATGTAAGCCTTAAGATTTAAGATCACCGGAGATTACTCTGAAACTTCCATAATTACAATGCTTTTTGAGTTCTTGCATTTTGCAAAACGCTTTTAAATTATTAGAAGCTAGCTTCTAATATCGAGTATTGAACGCTAGTATTTGGTTATTGGCGAACGCCAGCAATCAAAGACGTGCGTCCGTATGAAACGAGCCCTAAATAGCTAATTGGGCATAATTCGTGTTGCTAATAGCATTCCTTAATTCCTTTCGAGTATGCCCCCTATGTGCCCTATAAGTGACATCGAGGCAGTGCACAGGTGGCGTCGGGGCAGTGCACAGGTGGCGTCGGAGCAATAGCACACTTGTGTAACCTTCTGCCTAAAGGCTACTTGGCTGCTGTCCTCTCAAGTCTGGGGAAAAAGTAAAATGACACCCCCCTGAGTGTTGAATAGGCATATTAATAGATTTTAGAGTTTTAATGATGCCTAATTAGTTACTTGTGCTTACTTAAGCCTTTCTCTCGAATTAGATTTCTTAATATAGGTATAAGGATGTTTATATAGAAGAGCTCTAGTTTTGAGGCATGGGATAAGCGAGGCGATTATTACGCGCCAGGTAAATAAGTTTTAGGTACTTAATCGCTAACTTTTTAGGCTCTCTTGAGGCCTAAATTGTTTTTAACTTTTCTTATTTTCTTTAAACTTGCTTAAATTTATTAAATATTATATAATAAAAACTTTATATTTTATTAGCTTATAATTAGGCTTTTGTAATATAAAACAATATTTAAATCATATCAATTCTTTATATAATAAATTGAACTTAAAGGGAATTTGGATTTTTTTGGTGTTCTCTACTTTAGGTTAGTCTGCCCCCCCCCCCCCCCCCCCCCCCCAATCGACACCCTAATCGACACCCGGGGGTCGTTTTACTTTTCCCCCTGATTAGGGAGCCTCGTGGATTTCCAGTTATTAAAAGGCCGTTTCCCCCAAATTTCATCAACTAGGGCCGACACTTGTTATCGTTTGGTGAGCGCATTCGATTCGTTCACAGCAATGAAGCCAGCTGCAATACGAAGAAAGCCTGTTGAAGAACTGAGTCTCCTTCCGGCATCAAATCTAGCTCACCAAGAAGGCCAGGCTAGCACTATCGGCGAAGAAGCATCCAAGCCTTTTGGCTCCACGCGATCCTCAGAAGGAGCACATTTCAGTTCGAAGTCAGAAGTTCATGATGCATCCGAACAACCTAAGTGGCGTACTGGATTCTGGCTCCGATTTCCAGTTTGGGGTATCGTGGCATTGGCAGCAACTGTGTTCTGTACTATCGCAGCAGTTTTAATCACTATCAAATGCGACAATCAATCCACCTCCAGCTGGACGCTCTCGCCCACCGTATTACTATCCATGTTTTCCTCGCTATCAAACATACTCCTCAGTTTTGCTCTCGGAGAAGGGCTGGTCATCTCTTTTTGGTGGAATTCTTTGCGAGGTTCCACTGTAAGTCATGATATAATACCTCCTGTGCTTAACTCGTCTTAATTCTGACGTCCGATAGCTTCGAGGTTTACACGACAACTGGTACGCTGGTGCTTCTTCTTTCGGGGCTCTCAAGACCAGCTTGCATAGCAGAGCTAGCATCTATAACTCACTTGGTACAAGTCGTTCCTGCGCTGCCGATTACCCAGGCTTTAACTCTAATTCTATATCATAGCCTGCATTCTCACTCTAATATCGGTGCTTCGCGGACCGCTATTTCAACGAGCCATCTCGCCGATCTCTGGAATACTAGCTACGCACACAGGGAACATGACGCTAGATTTTGCACAAAACGTGCCTGCTACTTACGGTGCTGGGATTGGTTCATCAGGCGATTCCACTCCTGGTACCGGCGCTCTACTCTCATGGCAAGCTCCAAATCTCAGAGAAGTTATACAAGGATATAGATCTAATACCAATATGTCTATGGACCACCCAGAATGTGGTGAGTCTTGCTCAACAACTGTGAAGGTAAGTTTACAATGTTTTTATTATTATTTTTTTACAAGGTTTTTGGAATATTTTTGAGCTGTATGAGGGCAAATCATTCTTCTAATACTGATTTTGCATTTCTTCTAGGGCTTTGGACTTGGCGTCAACTGTACCCCGCAAAAGAGCAACGCAATTGAACCATGGATTGATTGTACAGGTTCTGACCCAGCCGATGACCAAGGAGGCTGCTCTGCAGTGGATATCAGTAGTACCTACTTCCTAGTTTCTTCCAAATTAAACGAGTTGGATTACGGTTCAAGCTACACCGCTTTGCTGATTCTCAACACTACGTACCTACCTGCAAATTACACTCAAACGATGGTTCAAGGTACCCCCGATCAGTACGGAATGCGCGATATCAACTATACGAAAACTTTAGTAGGCAAAGAATGTGTATTGACCGGTGGAATAACGTCCTACGACATCGTTCTTCAAAACGGAACAGTTGCACTAAAATACGACGATTATACAAATGATGAATTCCTTCACCCGATGTGAGTTTTAAGAGACTTGAACAGAGTTGTGAGACGATAATAGTGAACCCTACACTAAGTAGAAGTTGGTTAACAGATACAACAACATGGAAGTAGAATCTGGCACATCATTTACTCTCATGGGTGGTATCGCACTCGCCGCTGACTACCTATTTTCCTCGTCTGCTACCTTTGCAAGCAGCCCCGGGGGCACCCAATATACTGTTAATGGAGCCCTTGCGAATCAGTTTATGGCAGGCGACATTCAGGCTCTGGCCAGTTATGACGCATACTGGACGGACCCAACAGAATACATGCTCAACCAGCTCCGCCAAATCACGTTCCGCATGGCCCTCCAAGCCGCGAAAGACAACGCAACAAGTAGTAACGCAACCCAGACCGCGGCTTACATTGGTTCCAACACGCAAACTATCTTTTCGACAAACTATTATCTTGTGGCAGCCGCCGCGGCCTTGAATATTCTCGCTGTCGTTGCTATCTTGCCTACGTACTACGGCTGGTGGGCTTTGGGGAGAGAATGCTCCTTGTCGCCATTGGAAATTGCGAGGGCTTTTAATGCGCCGCTTTTGAATGGTTCGGGGTTTGATGGGAGTTGGAAACAAATCTATAACGATGTGGGAGAGGGGAAGGTAAAATACAAGGAGATGGCTGAGGAGATTCAAGGAATCGAGACAAGTAGTGGGATGGATACCCGGCTAGCTTTCGTTGAGGAAGGAGAGAAATCGTAGCTAAATAGAAGGCGAATAATATAATCCTACTACTAAGCGCGCCCTTCTCTCGCTGCATCTTTCGAGTCACGCTTTCGTTGTGCCTCGGCAATGTCTTCGTAACTTAAGACTTTGGTAGTGTCTACGAGGTGAAATGCCAGAGCCTCGCAGCGCTTGCCAGCGAATGATGATACGGTTGGTTGCAAACGCCACAACCAAGCTGAATACCAAAAATAGGATATACCCCTACCTGTTCGCTGTGAGAGAAAAGGAATAATGTGGAAATAATACATAGTAAGAACAGAGCCGTTCTCAATAGATAGGTTGCGCATACACTGCAGAATCCTGTACAGTATATCGCACACACCTTTCGCAGAAGGTCGTCAGGTGATGATGATTTCAATTTAACGCCCGTTACAGCAGCCTTAGGGCCGCTATGCAGGCTTGCGTAAAGGCTGGATCTTCCACCTTACGCGTTTCTATAAAGTATGATAAAGTAGCCCCAGTCAGCCTATTCACGGGAGCAGGCTGTTCGGGACGCAGTGTGGATGCCCTATACTTTCCTACCAGGGACCCTAACGCCCTTACGTCGATAGAGCCCTGACAGGTGATATTTCAAATAAATCCAGCAGTCTCCCCCCTTTCCATCACTGGTCCTGAGTGTGAAGTCCCCTCCACCCCTCTACCCTCACTCCTTCTCTATTCCTCTCTTCCAGTCCCATCTAAAGTCCTAGACACCGTACAATTGGGGTAGTCGTCAGGACGGTCAATCCTGACGCCATTCCAATCAATCCGGTTGCTGTAAATTGTGTGTGCCCCCCCAAAGGCGGTGATCTTAAGGTTCGACGAAAACTGTGTACGATTATTGCAGTGGACGAGGCTGCTCGAAGCGCGTTCTCGCTGTGGTTATCGAAACGCCCTTGGTATGTATTGGAAGGCGTAGAGAGGTTTTTGAAGAAAATGAAGATTTCTAAGGCAAAGGATATTCGAGTTTCTTTTCTAGCTTGCAGGCCGCATGTGGTCGTAGAAAGTTACTATGGGTACAGGTATAAGGCGAACCCAGGATCGGATGTTCTAGCGTTTTCAATAAAGTGATAATGTTACAGGTTATTGATGTGGCTGTCGCTCGTGGTGTGTTCTCGTGCTGTGTGTCCTCAGAGCTCTCAGCGACCCCCCCCCCTTTACCTCCTTACCTCACATCGCACGCATCGATTTACGTCCTCACTCGGCGTCTTACATCTCGATTACACATTTGCCTTGCTCCTCACGTACGATTCTACGGTTTCTCGGTCCTCATAATCGAACTATCACTTGTCTCCTCCTTTATATCTTCCCTCTGTGGACAGACGGTCTTCAACGTCTCTCCGCGCGAATTGAGGCTCCTTCGGTCTTGCACGCTCTTTTCTACGTCGTTCTTATAGTCTTACACGACTCTTTACGATTCTTTACGGTCTTTCGATTCGGTCCTATAATCCCAGGATGGGATATACATATAAGGGGTTAGCCTGGAGCTAGTAATATAGTGGCTCAAATGTCTGGAGCTAGTCGGTCCGATCCAAAAGCGACAAAACAGTCACCCTTTTTTGCCCATAATAACTTTTTAACCACAACACCAATTAACTAATACTAAGTCATGTGGTTATATAATAGATCCAGGCAAAATATACCTATTAATCAGATTTTTGATACGATTCGTGCCTAATTATACGCAAGCCCCCACGTACAGAGAAGAATCGAAAGCTTTGACTTGCGTGGGCTCAAGAGCATGTTAATTGGAAACCTGAGCAGTGGTATCAGATCTTATGGACGGACAAGACAAGGATCACAGGTGGAAGGTATACACGGATGTGGGTTAGTCGTATATCGTCTTTTCGCCCTGAGCCAGGCCCCCTTGCTAGTACGGACCATGTCTCGCCGGACGAAGGAATAAAAAGCCCGACTCCCTCAAGGCTCTTCGCAAACCAGTCCTCCCTCCTCCGATAAAACTCCTTCGCAATTGAAAATCCATCAACCAGCAATATGGCAATAGACATTCAACCCCCAATATCCCACAAACCAGATCTAAAGCTAGACTTAGCATACCCGAAAGATCTGAGAGAAATCACCGAAGTCTGGTACAAATGCTTCCCCGAGCCGTTCATCAGGCAAATGTTCCCGTACACACCTTCCGTCCTTCAATGGTGGAACGACGCCAACGGATACGATATGGCGAACAAACCTTACGTGAAGTTCTTGGTCGTAAGAGATATGTCAAAAGAGGGGAATGGAAGAATTGTCGGGTATGCAAAATGGTGGGTACCGAAGGAAGATGGGAGGTTTACTGTTGAGGAGCGATTTCCGAAGTGGGAGGAGAAAAGTGATAGAGCGCTATGTGACGTCTGGTTTGGGCAGATGGCAAAGGAGAGGAAAGAGTTGATGGGTGACAAGCCATACTATTGTAAGTTTTGCGGCCCCTATTCATCGATCAGGTGACTATTAGAGGACGTGAAATTGATGACGGGCAGATCTTGATATGCTCGGAACAATCCCCGAGTACAGAAAACTGGGAGTCGCTAATAGGTTAATGCAATGGGGAGTGGTGAAGGCTGATAAGGACAACCTCGAATGTTTCGTGGCTGCGAGTGATAAGGGAAAACCAGTGTACGAGAAATTTGGGTTCTTTCCAGAGGAGCCGTTTGCGGTACCAGGAACTGGGTTTTATTGCACAACTTACATCAGACCTGCTAAGAAGTAGCAAATAAGAATTAGAATATAGCTAATGATCCCCAGGAAGCGTGCTTATTCGTAGTTGTAGCCGACACTCCATTTCCAAGGCCAAGCTCTCCAGCACTCCTCCCAATTCTGACACTCCACTTCACCCTCATCTTGTACATCGACTCAACCCAGGTCCCGTTTGCCTTCATCTCTCATTTCTTCTTCAACAAAATACATCCCACAGTAAAAGTCACCATATCTATACCCCAGGTCATACTCCATCATTTCAAGAACAGCTCTCGCGTGCCCAAGTGCCATTATCGTCCCATCCTCACCGCCATAGTTGATGGGGTCATTCGAATGATCTCTCCACTCTATCCGAGGGCTTACTTCGGGCCCGACGAAACAGGCATTACCAGGTAATGCGTCGAGGGTGTTCATTGCGCCGTGGAAAGCGCGGACAAAGGTTTCGTTGAACTCTCAAGGAGCTGCTATTTGGAGTCCTTTATCGATGTAGTTGAGCTTGACGCCTAGAATTGCTTCTGTGGCGAGTATGAGAGTTTGGAAGATCGAGGTGGAGATGGGAGTGGGGCCGGGGGCAAACGGAGGCGGTGGACCCTGCTTTAGGTAGTTAAAGATGTGCTGGTAGTAGTTTTCGTATGTTGAGAAACCGATCCAGTCATTCCAGCTCCAGTCGGGATTCCAGTTGGTTTCTGTGTAGTAAATTGATCTAAATCACAAGTGTTAATACAGGAAGGCCAAGCCCGGAATCCGACACTGACCTATTCCCTTTTAGCTCTTGCTGGATCTGCGCCTCATGTTTCTATAATCTTTAGATCCATCAAAGCCCGCAACATCAAAGAGCGTCCCGTTGCGAGCTTGAGTTACCGATGTTCTATTGAAGAGTCAGTGATATTTTATTTTCCGCTCTTTGTTTGGATGGTAATTACGCAACCTCTGTACTCAAGTGAAACGCAACAGCTTAAACAGAGATATAAGTTTTGCTTCAGCGAGGTTTCTTTGAGTGAAGCTTACCATAAGTGTCATTCTCGGCACCTTTGAAACTCCGCGGATCAAAGTATTACCCACCCCATTTCACAACACTACCCCTCGCACACCCTTCCTTTGACGAATAATTGCAGTAGCTCCAATCACAAAGTTTCTCCGTGGAGGAAAAAACACATGGTATGTCTCCTTCCTCCAAATCTTAATCCTTCCATTTCTCCATACTCAACTAGCCATCGAGCTAATTCTAGGAGTTCTAAAGCTTGTCTCTACTAATACTAGGACCTTAATAGGCTAGGGGCACCCCGTCCCACGCCTTCGGCGCGCGACAGCGTGCGGAGCGTATACGTATACCTTAGGCGTGCACACGCGTTTATTGAGGATACACTTTTAAGCGATCACAAGGGGCAAGTGAGGGACGTGCTTCTTGTCCATCTTTTGTGCGCGTGCCGGGGGCTGAAGAATTGCCTGAAAAGAAAGCCTTACTTTACGATAAAATTGCAAAAATTAGCTTGCTAAGTGCGGGGGAAGGGGGCTAGAATGGAATCCAATTCTCAAAAAATTCATAAGCACTCTCTCTGGGCAGACCCTAGAATGGGCGCTTAATACATCTAAAACAGAGTCGAGATCAAAAATTACTGCTTTGGGCGTACACCCATGTTTTAGGAATGCTACGAGCAGAGCAAGGTGGGGGGCGGAGGGGGCGGGTGCAGGGATTAGCAGGGGCACACTGCTTTTGTATCCATCCTCTACAGTGTGAAATTCGGGAGTTAGGTTTGGGGTTAGTGTGGTGAGAACTGAGAGAACCAGGACGAGGAGATAGAAAATTGTGACATTTTTGAGTTTGAGCATTGGGGGTATTATTTCCTCCCCTGTTTTTCTGCTGGGGAAGTCTTGGAATCGAGGAGGAATGTTATTGATATAGATCCGATCCTGTGATCTGTCCACACGGCTGCTTGATCCACGGCCGATGCTACAGAAAAATCTCACAGAGGTCAGGACTTGCTCTTAAAGCTACAACCACTGCAGTCTATGGCATGGCTGACTTCCAAATAAGTCAGACTCAACTTTATTTTTCACTTAAAGCTATACTTAATTTACTAAATCTTTATAAACGTATTAAGAGGATAAATAATGTAAGGTTATATATAAGCTTAATGCTTTGAAAGCAATATTTACTTAAAGGAAGGCATAAAAAGCAAGGTAACTCATTTAAAGCTTTTAAGAGGTTCTTTTTAAGTAGTGAGACATTAAGGCAAAGGGGTTCTTTATATATCTTTAGTAATTCCTTAATTATTATAAGTTTACGTAATCCTTGATTAAAACATACTTCGGTATATCGTTAATAAAAGAGGCCAAAATCGACATCGCAAAATCGAGGTTCTATCGTACGCCACAAAGGGTGGTCATCGCCAGGGCTGGTGGTGGCTTGCAGGCGCAGCACTTGAATGGCGCAGGAAAGCTCAGTGGACGGGCGCCAACCCAGCCTCGCGAATTTGCACTGCCCCAGCGATCCTAGATAAAGGGAAAGTACGGCCTTCCGTACCTAGCATTTTCAGTTCGAATCCAATTTTCAAAGCTCCATGGAAGCAGTCGGGGCACTAGCAAGCATAATTGGAATTGCCGGCGCCGGCGCCAAGCTGTCCATCGTGCTGTTTGACTTCGCTTCAACAGTCGGCTCAGCAGGGCAGGAAGTCAGACAAATCGGCGTCGAGATATCCCTCTTCTGCTCTGTCTTGAAGCAATTGCAATCAACTCTCACCAAAGCAAAAGCCTATCGATACTCTCTGAGTGCGCTCGAGACCACGCAAGAAATTTTGGACAGGTGTCAGGAGGTATTTAAGGAGATCGAGGGAATTGTCAATGGCTTGCAAAAAAGAGGCGGGGAGCGCTCTCCTGAAGCGACGCGAGACTTGATAGCTCGTGTGAAATGGACCTTCAAGCGCTCGCAGGTCCAGCTATTGCGGACCACTTTGGAATCATGCAAGGTTACTTTGCATATAATGTTATCGACGTTGGAGTTTGCTCAAAGAATCGCTAGCCGCAGGTCAGTAATTCATCCTCTCTGGAAATGCATCCAACTTATACAAGATTAGGATCTCGACAACCGAAACTCAGGTCGAAGACGAGCACGAAGCCACCATGACTCGCAGTCTGGTTATTGCGCATCAGTGCACTGTCGATACTCTCCAAAGACTAGAGGATGAAGAAGTCCAGCAATCACCTACCGAGAGCGACCCACTCTCTCCTCCGTTGACTCCTGGACCATCTTCCATTGGCAGATTTGTAAGAGCCCCAGTAGGACACACACCGTCTCGATCAATAGATAAGAGAACCTTCCGATCCCCATTATATGCGGGAGACTCTGATAGGAAAAGAGTTTCCGTTTGGATCAACGACCTAATCTTTGACAAAAGTCCACTTCCCCTTGGATTTCGACGGCAAACTTGGGGCGAGGCAGAATGTGCTACGTTTTTAGACCAGCAACCCTATTACTTTCTTCGGAAGTGGACAAATCAAGGAGAGCATCTAGCTCATACCATGGCGTTCGAGCTGGGGAGATTGTATCCAGATACCAACGAGTATGCGAGGGACGTCGGAAGCGTCATGGACAGTCGGCCACTCCTAGCCAGCGATTCTGAAGCAACGGAGCCGAAGGGCATCATTTCCAATGAGCATACACCAACTATCCATGACATTCACAGCTCTGGAGATCGACTACCAAATACAATCATGACAGAGTGGACAGCAGAAGAGTGCGCTGTTTTTGTCAGCAATCTGGGGTTGCGACAATATAAAGATCAATTCCTAGAAATGAGATTACCGGCGACGCACTAGTATTCTTGCAACATGACGATCTGGAAGAGATGGGTGTAGCGAGTCTTGAAGATCGACTTGCAATTCTGAAGAGGGTTTACGAGATCAAGGTCAAACAGCATATTCCCATAGACAGTGGCGATTATGTTCCGTTCTCGGTACGGCTTAATAGCCCCTCTTCCCAAATAATCCCACCATCGACAACTCTTTCAAAGCCATCGGGCACCTCCAAACACCAAATTTCCGGCCAACAACTAAATACAGATTCACCATCTACTGGAGGTAGTGGAACGGTTGGAGAATTCAAAAGCTTTCGAGTTTCGATGAACGACCCGTGCTTCAAAGTCTTACCTGCGGCATTGAAGAAGTACAACATTTCTGGCGATCCGGAGCATTACGCTCTACATATTGTATACAGAGGGAGGGATAGATGTCTAGGGACAGACGAGAAGCCACTTCGACTGTTCAAACAACTAAGCGAAGAAGGGAAGAAGCCTCAGTTTATGTTGAGGAAGAGAACCGACAAAGTGAATAATGACCCTCAGGACGGTGTTGTGTAATGGAGTTCGTGTGGGACGAAGTATATAATCACAACAATCTCAATGTGCATGCCGAAGAAGCACTCGAGTTGGTGGTGTCCCATTGGCCATTGGAAGCAAGAAGCAAGAAGACATGCAAGAAGGTCAATCTCCCTGCCGGAACCCGCCAGAGGTCCATCTTCCCCTTTCCTCCATCTGTGCCCATCAATTATTTCAAACATAAGACTCTGTTTCTGCCTCATTTTGAACGTAGAGTCGATAGAATGCAAGTCATCGGGTCATATCCAGGGATTCCCTGGTTGACTCCAATGACCGCTGGCCAGTGGCTGTGCGTCCACTCCCCACCACATAAATAAATCCGCGCCTCGACCCTACAACATTCTTCCTCACGCTACAGCTTTCCAGCAAATGTCGCCAATCAAGCCCTTCTTTCCAGCATTCCCCAACCCTCTCAATCCAAAAGTACAATCTCATCTCTCAAGCAAAGCAAGCTCCTCCTCCTCCCCACCTAGCTCCAAAACAACATAATCTCGCACCTCGACATCCCGTCAACCCTCAAACTCCGGCTCACAAACCGCCATTTCCACACCCTGAACCCGTATCCCACCCACGTCACTCTCCTCCTCGTAGAACGCACACCATGGGCTGTCGCCCCTAACCTGTACAGGTGCATGGATTGCCTGCGTCTCCGATTCCAAGAAAAATTCGCTCCTGCGATGTTACACGGCCCAAAGGGAAAGAATGGCAAAGAACCCCAGAAGCGGTTCTGCGTCGAGTGTGGACTCAAGAGGCCGCGGAGTCGGTACGCACCGGGAGCAGAGATCGTGGTTGAGGGAAGAGACATTTGTTTTGTAAAGAGTGTAGGGTGTATAGTGGAGAGGTGGGGTGTGTTGGGGTTGGGAGCGGGATGTGTGCGAGTTGTCATAGGAAGATGGGGTGTAGCGAGATGTGTAGGGATAAGAAGGGGAGGGCGAGGCAGCAGCGGAGGGAACGGGAAAGGGAAAGGGAAAGGCATATTTGGGGGAGCTTTGGGGGCGCAATGATTGATTTGGCGGAGAATCCGGAGGATTGGATGTATAACGAGTACTCCTGGGAGGCGCATGATTGATGATTGGTCTCGCTTTCAGGTTTTAGTATGGGCTTATCCGGCTCTTCCTCCAGTCCTCCGATTCTTGATCCTCGAGTTGTGCTTTATTTGTTTTCAAAACAATAACAATCTGTCTCTGACCTACCACAATATCTATATTAACGTCTAGGAGAAACTCTCCATGTGAATTAAGTTAAATTGGCCTCTTCGCGTTGTACTTGAGAAGTGATGTCGCAATGAATCTACAAAGCAGTCATGTGACTTGAAAATTATTAAGTATTAAAAAGGTAACCAAGTAATTTATGAAGACCAGGACTAGTAGGGATGATTACGAAATTAACGTAATCCCTTAAGATTTCTTTTAGAATACGCATGATTTCACTTTCATGACTCCCCTCTAAGTAAAAAAGGGGCATCTCGCTTAATCACAACATCAAAAAATGTGAACCAAAAGAAGATGAAGAAAATAGGCGCAACAAATTTTTTTATAGAACTAAAAGACAAAACCATTACCCTGATCCTTTCGGACCAGGGCTTGGAAAACCAGACGCACTGAATTTTTAACTGATTGAAACAGCCGACCGTAGTCACTGAAGCTTAAAGGCTTTTTTGTAGTTTAACGTCTTTGCGGACAGGGGGGAGGGGGCTAGTTGAGATCAACTGAGCCATACAACCTTTTAATCGGTTGTGATGGGATTTCGCTTATTTTAGATTATAAAGGCCAGGTCGAAGAATCGGAGTTCAATGAGAACGGCTTCGTCGGCCCGAGATGGGAATGAGGGATTGATAACAGCCTTGTTTGCCGATATCAAGGAGGGCGTATAGATTGGAATTGAGTTGAGATAGCTTCCAAACAGTTTACCATTAGAACTGTAGCGGTATCTACAAACTTGCTTGGATCATCCTCCATTCGCATCCCAATTTCGCGCCGCAATAGGGAAAGCTCCTCTAATGTTTTCCAGATCCCATGTCCTCCAGCCCAACAGGCACGACATAACAGAATCCCCTGGTCAACGTCAGTCCTACTTCCATTCCCATTCTTTCCATTATACTCCGTACTCATGCGCCTCAGGGGAATACTCCTCGCCCACAATCCCCACGCCCTCCTCCGAATTCATCTTTACCGTCCGCTCCTCTCTCAAGTCCTGACTCTTGCTCTGACAATCCAGATGCGGATCATAGTATTTGCCCGCACCGCGCATACGACCACAAAAGGGCGGATGATGAGGAGGGACTGCGATGCTGTGGCAGTCGCGCAAGTGTCCCAAGCGCAGGTAGTGGAAGCGGCGCTCTTGTTCTTGGAGGTCTGGACAGGTAGTGCGAGGGAGGAACAACGCTGCTAGGAGCATCCCAATCAAACTGAACCAGGGTATACCGTAGAAGTTTTGTTGGGTGGAGATATAGGAGTATAGAACTGCGGCAGTGAGAGCACCGAGTTTTCCGACAGCGGCCGAGAAGCCGTGAGCGGGAGCTCGTATGAGTGTTGGGTACACCTCAGCGGCGGTGAGGAAGGTCGTGCTAATAGGACCGAGCTGATTGAAGAATGAGGAGGGGAAGTACATGGTTGGAATGTTGCGATGTGGGCTTTCTCCTTTGCGCTATAGCTGTAACAGTGTAATGGAAAGCCGGCACCACGGTTAGGATAAAGTCCACGAAGAAGCCGAGTTGTTGCATTTGTTTACGACCACGAACTTGGTATCAATGAGGAACGACGCCAAGTAGTAGCCGCAAAGCGATACACCCGCATTGACAAGATTCCAAAGCCATCCTGTCAAGACCGATTTGTTGCCTGGAGACAGGGCAGCAATGAATATGTGACTGAAGAGCTTGTTGCCGTAGAAAAAAATATCGTTGCAGAACCATGCTCCAGCAGTAGCAATGAGGCGCTCGCCAGAGTGCTCAAAAGTGCACTTGAGGGATTGAACGTCGAATCCAATGACAGCGGCCTCCTTCGCAGCGCTGAGAGCTGGGGAAGCAAGTGGCATTTCCAATGTCCGGTAGTCTAGAGAATATTAGAAACCAAAGCCCTATTCATATGGGAAATTAAAGGTCTCAAAGGCTACAGAATGTTTTTGTCTGCCAACTCGCTAGGTTCTGAGCTCGAAACCTATGTAAAATAATGCTCACAAACGAACCAAAGAGTGCCAACAGCAGCGAATGAAACACGGAAGGTCCACTGTGCGACTCTCTCCAAGCATGGCGGTCTACCTTGCCCGTGGTGAAAGATCAAAAGGAGCACGATGAGGATAACCTGGGTCAGACCCAGCGACGGCCGATGTTGTTACTAGAATTAACATATTGGAGGATCAGGACCGCCGGCATATATAACGTGGGTTGTGTTTGAGTTCGTTCTCACAAAAGGGACCCCGTTGGACTTGGCGCAGTGGGCATGCGGGCAAACGCAACTTTTCAAGATTTTATCAGCAAGCCCACTCAGCTGCGTAGTCTTCTTGAATATTTTCGACAACTTGTTCCTCCAGAAACAGCGTTAGAGATAGTAGCTAATGCGAATCAACTTCTTTCTCCGACGTGACTGAGCACCGAAACGAGTAGCAGTGCTGCAGTCAGGCATTTGAGTATCAATATTAATGTCATAGGCTGCACTTGGATGGATAGGCTGAGGACGATGAGACAGCATGTCGTGTATTGAGGTTACATAGATTATTGAATTCCTCTCCTACCCACTTCACACTCACATTTATAGTAGAGAATACCTCGTCTTGGTCCAAAAAGTGTAACATGTCTTCAAACGGATGTGCCGAATGCAACCCTCCCCAACATATACCGTTCCCTTAGCTCCTGCCTTTAGAACAACTGCAAGTATACCCTTATGAGCTTGAAAACGACGCGAATATTACAAAACAGGGTCTATCTAACGAAATCGATTTGACCAAATTGCTATTTCGAAAAGTGGCCCATTAGCGCGAAATAGCTCACACGCAGGTCCAAGTCTGTAGGTCCCTCAAACCCCACTTCTCCATGGTGCGCTCTCTTAGAATGCCATTGTGCTTTTCACTGACGAGTCGATGGCTGAATGGCGACTCTGCTCACGCTGCGCTGACCCGTTCCTCGATTCGTCGAAGGTCCTCAAAAGCAGAGTGTAAATTATGAATGTGAACGGAGATTAAAAGCCAGCGATTGCTCGTGTTGTTGATCTCCGGATTTCGCCAGCAAGATTCTTTTCTCTTGGTCCTGTATGCGACAATACATTCGACTCCGAGCCTCTCTTTTCCCTCTATGCTCGCACGCTTTCGTTTGGTTTTTGAAGCTGGCAACTCGAGTCAATTGAGAGTGAGAAGTAGCCACAAGCACTTTTAATCAGCTCGGTATTGCATAAAAACCCACTGGGAAGCAGAAAGTAAAAGTACTACGTCAGCGCGACTGCCCAATACCTGGAAAAATACAAGAGCTGCTCTCCCTGCAGCTATGCTGTACCTTCACATTTCGTCTCTTGAACAGCCAAAGAGATGCTTGGACGGCGTTCCTTCGTGTTTCTGACGAGCTCTCTGCTGTGCTACTTGAGACAACGACGTCAATGCGGTGATATCCCCATCACGCGGGTCCGTACGCCATTGTACCTCCCACAGCCATCAGATTACAGCAATCAGATCCAGATTACCAGATGTCAAGAGCAGATACGCACCTAAGACAGCGGAAAGCCTGAGTGATGGCAGCAAAATGGCCGTTGTGAAACATAACTTAAAGTTTTTGGACTCTGTTGCAATGATTCGAATTTGAAGCCTGCCCGTGAGCACGTTACACTATGTCTCTCTGTGGGGCGTTACTGGCGGGCGGCCCCCGGATCGGCGGCCGGGGCTAGGGTCTTTTCAAGGCCTGCGGCCGCTCCCCGAAGCTTGTGTGCGGGTGTCGGGGCGGCGAACAGACAACGGAGTACAACGCTACGCCGGGATTGGCAATATCTGACGTGCGGTGTCTCGAGCAGCATCCTCACCTTTATAAATAAACGTGCAGCTGCTCTAGATTGACATTGAAGCTCTAAACCACTGACAGATGCGACTTAAGAGCCATGCGCAACCTCCTCGTCGCAGGCGCGACGGGAAAGCAAGGCCAGGCTCTGATCCGGGCATTGCTGCTCTCCACAGCAAACCCAGAGCAGCGCTGGCATATTTATGCGCTGACGAGAGCAGCATCGAGTCCAGCTGCTAAGCGCCTGGCAGAAAAGTACTCGCCCAACCTCACGGTCGTTGAAGGCAATCTTGAAAACCGTGAATCAATTGGTAAAATCTTTGAAGATTCTGTGAAAGATGGCGGAATTTGGGGTGTCTTCTGCGTGTTGGCCTTTCCAGGTATTGGTGTAGATGCGAGTGGGGAGGAACTTCAGGGCAAGGTATTTTATATCCTCCTACTCTTGCGGTGGTTTCCCCATCCCTTTCTCGTTGGTTTCTTGTGCTCAACTGCTGTTTTACGTAGCTTGAGGTGATTCCGGTGTAATGTTTCCTGCCGGGTGTTGTGGCTCACAGAAATTTCCTTGAGGAATTCATCGAGTTCCTTTCCTCTCCGTTTCCCCTAGCTGCTTTTGTTTTTCCATCTCGAATTTGAATTCCGTGTTGACCTTACTGCTCGTGTTAGAATCTTGCGGATGTCTCCCTCGCATACGGCGTCCAAACATTTGTCTATTCGAGCGCGATGAGAATGGGGCCCAAGTACGAGGACACCCTAGAGCTAACGCACAAAGCAAAACGAAACATCGAGAACCACTGCATAGAGCTAGGTGAAAAGGGTTTGAATTGGACGTTAGTACTCCTGTGTGGTACAACTTAAGGAGAGGCCCTCTGAGAGACCTCACACTCGAGCCTTTTAATATAATTTTTTTTTGGAGACTAACGAGGTCATGCAAATAGGATCCTCCAGCCAGGCTTCTTTCTGGAGAACTTCGATGGCTTGATCGGCTCAATTGCGGTTGCGGTGCTGAAGAAGGGTCTGAAGCCGGAGACTGATGTTGCGTTCATCGTGAGTGTATCGTGATTTGAGAGCTCGACTATATGCTGACACGGTGCAAGGAATCGGAAGATATTGGCAATGTTGCAGCTGGTGTATTTGCGGTAAGTTCTTGTCTGCAAAGGTTAAAGATTAGCAGCTGATCATCTGCACAGAACCCAGAGAAGTACCGGCACAAGATTCTGGCAGTTGTTGGCGATTGCTGTACCATGAGCCAGCTTGAGGATGCCCACAGGCGTGCGACAGGCAAACCCATCCCCGCCGTGCCAGCGCTATTTGCCTGGGTGATCATCAAGGCCAACAAAGGCACCCAGTCTCTGTAAGTCGCTCCATGGCAATGGCGTTCAATCTTTCTCATTCCATCGCAGCCTTGCTCACATTGAGCTGAACTATTACGCTCGCAAATCCGGAGAATATCCGTTAGTTGCGGAGGAAATAGAGTTAGCGAACCAAGCATATAAGATGAAGAGCTGCTACGAATGGTTCAAGCAGGAGAAAGGAAAGGAAGCACACAGGGCCGAAAATTGGAATCAATTGTCGATTGGGGGGTTGTTGACATGTCGCAGGTAGATAATTTTCCTGAAGAGAATCAATCAAAATGCCCACAGCTGTAGCAAATTACTTTCAAAGTTCTCTTTTTCTTCCCTACCTGGCATTTCATCGAAAAAATGGACGTCCAAAGAGTGAATCGCTTCCTGAGCCGAAGCTGGTATGCAAGAAGGTATGGGCTCAAAGTTCCGGGATCGAGTCCTGAGTTCAGTTTGAATCTTGGATCGAGGGGAAAAGAAAAGAATTTGTTTGCGGTAAGTGACGGAAACAAAGAAAAGAAGTCGGAGTGATTCGGGGAAGGAGCGACACGTGATAGCGTGTCAGTCTAACCTATTTTAGCGCGTCGTCGAAACCTCGAACTTCATCTTCCAAACCAAGCTTCAGCTTGACCACCCTCACCTTCCAACGCTTTCTTTTGATTGTCTCAGACCCGAAAAGATGGGCATCGGCATGTAAGACATCGACCTGCCCCTCCCCCACTGTTCGGAGCTAATTGAGTCGATTGATAGCCTCTGGAATGAGATCGGCGAAGGGGAAGTGACCAATATCGCCGAGTATGCAGCTCGTCATTACGAAATGACAGGCAGACCTCTTCGCATTGCCATTGATACTGCCTGCTGGGTTTTCAACAATGTCAACATAGCCCAGACGGCAGCGATCCGAGAATGTACTTCAATTCACTACCTTCCCCTGGGAATACATGGGTACAATATGCTAATCACATGACTTGTAGCCTCCGGCAGGCCTTCAAACCCAATGGAGAAAGCGATTCTGCACCGAATTCTTCGCTTGCTCTTCCTCGGTATACAACTCCATTTTGTATTTGATGGTCCGAAGCGGCCCCCGAAACGAGGCCAGGTGTGGAGGTCCACGCACGACAAGTCGACCGACCTCCTCGTGAAAACACTGGACGCGCTTGGGATATCTTACCACAAAGCATGTGCAGAAGCAGAAGCTGACTGTTCAGCAATGCAAAAGCGAGGCATAGTGGATGCTGTGTGGACCGAGGACGGTGACGCTTTCATGTTTGGATGCACCACTTTGATACGCTTCCATTACGAAAAGAAGCAAGGGAAGGACAGTAAAAGCAACACCCATTTCCGGCTCTATCGAGCTGAAGATATTCCAAAGCAACTCCCAGGCCTTGATCCTCAAGGGTTTGTGCTATTTGCCATTCTCAATGGCGGGGATTATGACAAAGCTGGACTTAAGGGATTCGGCACTCAGAACTCGCTGGACGCTGTCAAGGCAGGGCTGGGCAAGTCTCTATGCCGAGCTGCAGAATCTGACCTGCCAGCGTGGAGGCAAGAGCTAGTAAAATACCTCGAAGACATCGGCAGCAAAATTGTTGTCCCACCAAATTTCCCAGTGTGGGAACACCTGCGTAATTACCGAGATCCTCTTATTACGCACTCGCTGTCCTCAAAATGGCAGCAGGAAAAACCAATTGTGGAAGCAGCTCTTCAGCCGTTCGTTCAAGAGTTCTTCAACTTTCAAGCGGAGAAGTGGGTTGAATGGATCGTCCCTATGCTTCTGACCCGAACTTTGATGCAGACTGGTCCTGGCCAAGAACGCAGCAACGATGGTTATGAGGTCAAAATTGGAAAACGGAACAATTCGACAACCGTGAAAGCAACGTTCCTCCTCTCGGCAGTCACTTCTCTCGATATGGGGATTTATGCTAAGAACAAAGATGGAGGCTTTTACGAACATGATTTCAGAGCTGCATGCGAAACGCTACCTTGGATTTTGCTTCGAGGGGTTCCACAGGCAATGGACGCGAGTGCAGTTAAAAATTCGGCGAAACTATCAAAGGTTACGAAATCCCAGGCAAGCAAAGCTGTGGCAGCCCAGTCAGGAGAGAGTGCACCTAGCACCCAAATGACTTCTGCACCCACGGGAAAGAAACCCGGACGCCCACGAAAGGGCGCCAGCAAAGACGATAAAACACTGCCAAACTCGACGCCGAAAATCAAACGGGCTAGAAAATTGGGAGAGCTGGACCCTAATTCTCCCTTCAGTAGTCCCGACGAACCTTCTGCCAAGCGGTCTAAGCCATTTCCCCAAGTCAAGTCGCCAACTCTGAAGAACTCTAGCAAGTCTGCCAAGTCATTCTCCGCGAAGTCCCCAACAAACCCTCTTCAGGATCCGAAACCCTCAGTCGGTTCCACACCTTCACTTGCTAGCCGGCAGCAAGAAGTGGTAGACCTTATTTCGGAGGACGAGACAGAAGTTTCCAAGCCCGTCACGAAGTCGAAACAGCCAGCCTCAAGGGGGCTACTTGCTAGCCAAGCAGATGTGTTGAGCCTCATTTCCGACGATGAAACTGAAACCCCCCAACCAGCGAACAAGCCCAACCAGCCTGAGGCAACGCCACCACCCAAACGGTTCATTAAATGGAATTACGAAGAGGACTTCGGTGACTCGGACTGACTTCATTCTCAACCCTGGAAGCCTCACCTCACAACTCTGCTCCTGTCTAAGTGACAATTCCGATCTTCACTCTGGGAGTTTGCCGTTGGACGAGGTTTGGTACATTACTTTCACGACTTGCTCGAATTTCTTTCTTTGAATTTGCCGCTATAGTTATAGATACCCAGGCCCGGTTGCCATGCATGTATGATAGTAAACCTTGTGTCCACACGAGTGGCGTTTGAAACGGATTGGCTTCATCGGCGTGGCATTGCTTGACTGGGACGGGACACAGCTGAAGCCTTGCTTGAAAGATATCCACCCAAGGAGAAGGGCCGCTGTACTTAAGAGAGATGTTAATTCCGGCTATCATAATCAATGGCAGAGAATGGCATGCTGTACAACACCTCCCCCACATTCTCACTTGGCCTGATCCCTGCTCCTTGGTTCACGAGCGATTCTTGCAGGAAGATGGAATTCAAAACGATCCACACCATGAAAGAAGTGGACTCCACTTCCAACTCGGGTGGTATTTTCCTAGAGAGTCTGAGCTGATATCCAGACTCGGAGGGCCCAAAGCCCAGTAGTTCATGTCGGATGACACCTGTCACTCTGACAGAGCCGAAGTAGGGAAAACGAAACGCTAGGTTTCAATCGAAAAGGCAGAAGCGAAGAGGAAAAAAGGGTATGTATGTATTAACGCATCCTATTCGCAACATCCCAAACTGCCATCCAAAACGCCATGCCGATGATGGGCGTATTCCTTCATCACAGTATGTCCTATTACCCAATTACCCAACTGCCCAGCTCGCCCCACATCGACCAAATTGGTATCAGCTAGACCCACGATCCAATGATTTCGATCCAATGAAAACGCCGTCCATGCTCATGCTTCATGATCGTACTGTACGCAAACCTCACTTATGTCCCGAGTTCCGGCGCTCCTATCCCGCACACTTCCCACAAGAACCTATAATTACTGGCCATGCTCCGCCGGAGCACTCTCCTTAACCCCCTGCCCCAAACTCAGAATCTTCTGCAGACTCCTTCGAATCGCGCCCTTCTCAGTGGCAGGGCTCTTCTCGCCGCCACTTACGGCCGTCTTCTCCTTCTCTTTCTCCTTCTCCTCATGCTTCTCTAGCCCAAAAAGGCTCGCCACACTCAACTTCCGTCCTTTCTTCTTGGCCGGCTCCTGTACCGTGCCTTTCGGCGGCCACTCGCCGTCGCGTTTCCAGCCTTGCACGCAGGATCTGGTAACGTCTTTGAGGTTCATAGGGCAGGAGGGGGTAAGTGCTTGCACAACCACTTTGTCGTAGATGGTGTTGTATGCTGCGGGCAGGATGGAGGCGCGCATTGCGTTTTCGGGGGGGAGGATGGCGGGCGCGATGGGGATCTCGATGTCCTCTTCCCAGTCGTCTTCGTCTGGCTCGATTGCGGTGGAACTGCCGCCGTCTTCACTTGAGAGGGAAGAGCGCTGAGCAGTGGTTATAGGTCTGAGGGGCGAGAAGCCCATTCCAGGTTTATGGACTCGTCGTGCACCGGTCCATGCGTCTCTTCTCCCGACGAAACAGCGGAGTCCTTCGTTCCAGGCCATTTCGTCTGCGAGACGTTTCTTTCGACGTCGTTTTCGCTCGTAGACTGTTTTCTTTATGGTCTCGCCGACTCCATCGGGGGATTCGAAGCGGAAGGGGCTGTGCTTGCCATTTTTGCTGTTGGGAGTTGGGGTGTCGTGACTTGATATCGCGGTGGGCATGGGAGCATCTTCCTCGTTCTCGCTGCCACAACTAAGCCATTCGTCCCTCTCTTTCCAATGCTCGTCTAGCGATGTTGATCGCTCGACATTGGGTGATACTTCACGAGAAGATTCCGAGTCTGGTGGGGGTCTGGGCCATTCCCATTTCCAATCCGTCCTGACCTTCTCAGTCAGGAATTTTTTGACCGCCTCTTTTTGCTTCGCACGGTCCTTGCTTGTGAGGTCTGCTTCGTATTCGGTAATAGCATTTGTAGTCGCAAAATTGCGCCGTCGCTGGGCGTTGCTCGCAGAGGCCTGGTGTCCGAAGATCATTTTGCCCTCGTGCGACTCGTCCTTCTCTGCCGCCCCGCCAGCCGATTTGTGCAGAGCCGAAAAGATGTGCGGGAATGTATGATGGTGAGGACTCTTTGTGGGAGTGGACGAGTCAGGGCCGAGGGTCGTCGTCGCGGTCGCGGTATTTAAGGATTGAGGGGTTGGGGGAGGGGTTGCGTCACGAGGCCGTGGTGGTTCGACTTCGACAGCCTCGACTGCAGGTGGAGGTGTGACTTTGGCAAAGAATCAGCGCCTCGACCTCTTGGACTGCTGAAGCCACCAATATGCACCCCAAGATATCGGACAGTAATTGAATTGTCTTACCTTGATTCGGATCATCTCCTCCATTCATGGTCGGAGGAGCAGACATGGGGATTGCCATCGAGTCCTGTGCATCGCCTGTTCCGCAGGCCGCAGCCGGACTCTGAGTGTCGACGACATCGCGGAGAGCTTTATGAGGAGGAGCAGATCCCGCGCCCAGATCGCTCGAGGGCGATTGTGCATGCGAGCGCTCTTGTGGTGACTCCAAATTCAAGCTAGCCGGCCGTATTCCCTGCTCTGCATGCATCTCAGGCGGCATATGGGCCTGGGCGTGGTCGTGTGCACAAGAGACGGCCGCCAACGGGTCTGCAGCGCCCAGCTGGACGGCAGGCGGGGAGAGAGACATGTCGCATGGTCTAGGAGGAGCGTGCGGAGGAGAGTGAGGATCTAGGAACGAGAGCGGAGAAAAAGCATGGTTGGAGGAGCATGAGGCTGTTGTGAGGCTGTGGTGCTGAGCGTTTTCCCTCCATCAGCGGCATTTTTGCGAATCCTTGCGCATGACCGCACACTGCACAGCCGAATCGTGGGGAAGGAGCCACGGGAACGGGGCAGGGCCCGATGCTAGAAGATGGCTCTTGTGATTTTGTATACCGACCTTATATATTGTCGCTTGCAAAGTAGTACGGAGTATGGATCAAGAAGTATCCCGCAAGTTTCAGAATGGCAAAAAGGTTTTATGACAATCCTGGCTGTCTCAATTCAGAACACGTGACCGGGATAACAGCGGAAAACATCGGATGAGAAAATCCCTTGGGCGTTTCGGAGGGAGGAACAGGTAGGTAGGTAGGTAGGTCTTGAAGGGGGCTTTGGGAGTGTCTTGCGTCTAATCACCACCAAAAGGGCCGCTCTTTCTTCGTTTCATTGTCATCCATTTCCTGGTTGTCCTAGCAGGCGGTGCAGCAAGAGTTCACGGGCAAGAGGCACAAGAACGCATCGAAGCAACGAGCAGGTTTCATTCATTCATCAGATATCATCATCTGCATTACATATTGATATCGGCCACGATTTGGCCACGGCCTCTTTCGTCGTGCAGCCACTTCTCTCCCGCAGCTCGAAACTCATTGTACTGCGCTCATGGATTCTAGATATCTTCACGCCAACAAGTTAGCATGATTGCTTTCGAAGCATGTTACATATGACAAAGCAGTGACGGCAACAGCAAATCAGACATCCAAGGAAGAATATACCCTCATCTATCCCGGTTTAGGTTCTAAGTAAGGTGGGACTCGAGCGAAAACTGCGAATGTGGTATGTGTTTCATCATAAAAGCTGGGGGAGAACAGTAGGAGACGTGTAATGGCTGACCTTGTGTGGAGGCATGGAAGGAGACGTGGAGGCCCTAGATATTAATCACTGGTGGAAGGTAGAGTAGTAAGGAGACATGGAGTCCCTAGACGTTAATCGGTTGTGGAAGGTATTGCGGTATTGATATCCGAAGCAGACGATAATGCTTCGCGTGGAAGCCCTCATCTGAGCGACAAACGCGTCTGCCGCCAAAGCATGACGCCATTGCGAGAGCTTGACTCAACTCAAGCCTCACCAAGGCGAGGCGGAACCGCGAGCTAGAAATCTTTGCGCGTCAGCGAAAGCTCTCTTGGATATTTGCACAACGACATTGGCGATTGATCTTTGTCTCAGACAACATGTACTGGCAAGTAACAAGCTTCCCACGTATGAGAAGCCCGAACAGCATAAACTTCATCATGGGCGATTAAGTTGGGAAAAGAAGGTATTTATGAATTGTCATCATAGTAGATCGTGCGCGGGGAGTGAAGAGATGGCATGAGATGAGATGAGATAAGAGACATACCATTGCCAGTAGTGCTAGGCTTTGGGGGGTATGGGCAACGTCGCATCGTCCATTGGGGGGGGTGGTGGTTGTTGCAAAGAGGAGGATGAAGATGTCTTGCAAGAGCTCGTCGAGAAAATGAAAATAATTTGTAGTCGGAGATCAGCAAAAAGATTAGTCAGCGGCGGGGGTACTTAGCAGCAAGCTAGTGCCGACATCACCTGACCAAGCAGCACGTGATGCGTCCTGGTGTCGGTCCCAGCCTCCTCCGACTCAGGCGACCAGGCCCCTTCCCGAGCGCTGCATCGGCCCCAAACGCCTATCCAAACCGCACCCGCAGAGGAAAAGTCCCCCAGCAGAACATCCATCGAACATCGCCCATCGAGCACAACACAGGCATGATAGGAGAAAAGCGCGCCTGACTCTCCTCCTCTCTTCTTCTTCTCTCTCCCTCCCTTCTCACCAGCGGATTCTCAATTCCTCCTCTCTCTCCCCACGACCTCCTGCTCGGTCTCTTGCTCCTGCTGCGTTGTTGCGCGCCGTGGTTGGTTCCAGCACCTGCTTTCTCCTTCATGTTGCATCAGCAGCACCAGCCGATTTCTGCATCGTGACAAGGGCTCACCTCGACCACCTCCGCGCCGCAAGGGGGCCGCAAGAATCCTCCGGGACGACGACTGAACGACCACGCCCAAGACCACGACCACGACCACGACCACGACCACGCTTCGATCGATCGAGTTGACGGCTTCCGCATGTGCGTGGCAACGTAGGCTTTTGCAGATTTCGCCTTCGCCATCGCCGGCTACTTAGCACTCCGCCAGGAATTTGCGACACGGGTCTCAACACTTTGGGGGAAATTCACACGACTCTCTCGTCGCACCTGACTGTGCTACCACGGGACACAGCTTGCTCGACGACGTCTGCGGAGTTGCACGACTGCTCTACAAGTCGCCCAGGACGAGGTTAGACGTTGTTGACAGCGGAGAAGAGGCCTCTGCCTTCGCGATTTAGCCTGTACAGTTCGCGACGACACAAAACTTCTCGACTCTCCCAACCTCCCACGACTTGGCTGCCGACCAAAGGGTCGCAATTGACACCGTTGTCGTTGCGTGCGACCTCATACGCCGTGAGAAAACGGGAGGCATCTTCGGCCTGGAGGCTGGTGGAGGTGGACTCAATACTTCGAGGCGCATGTTCCCTATAAGGTCTGGGTACTTCGATCTCCACGTCGTGGATCGTCGAATTTCTACACCATGATGACGAGTCTGGCCCCAACCTACTCACAACACCCGGGTGCGGGTGCAATGCCGCAACATCCTATGGCCCCAGGCCATCCAGGCATGGCAGTACCGCATAATCCGGGCCAAGGTCAACCAGGTCCAGGAATGCCTCAGCAGATGCATATGAATGTTTCTGGACCGGGACCTCAGGTTACTCAAGGCGGAGCTATGATGGGTGGAATTCCTCCTGGAGCTGTTGGGCCAAGTGCGCATGCCCTACAGCATCTCAATCCAAGTCAAGCTCAGCAAGCGCAACTTTTCCAGCAACAGCAGCAAATGGCCTGTAAGTGTTCCCATACTTTTTTTAGTCGAGGGCTGAGTTTGCTCGCTGGCCCGTCATTTGTCTTGTTCTGACTGGTTACGGGCCGAACGCTTACCATTTCCAAATGTAGTCGCGAACAATCCTCAACTACAACAACAAATGCAGCAACAACATATGATTCAACAGCAGAGGCAACAGCAGGCTGCCCGTCAAGCTATGCTGGCCCAGCAGTACAGTGGACAACTTCCTATTGGCATGCAAAACGGCATGAATCAGATGGCGCAATTTAATGCGATGAGAGGACCGATGGCTCGGCCTGTTAATCTCCCGCAGCATCTTCAACAGCAGCAGCAACAGGCGGAGCATACTCTGCAACAGCAGCAAGCTCAGGCTCAAGCCCAGCAACACCAGGTATGGAACTCTATCAAAATTATCGATGTTTTGCGACTTCTTCCGCCTAAATGGACTCTAGCTAACACCTCCAGCATCAACAACAGCAGATGATGATGGCACAACAAGCAGCGATGCAACATCAGGCGAGTTCTCAAGGGCAAGGAGGGAACAACCAACAGGGCCAACCAAACCAAATGAATGCGCAGCAAATCCAGAACATGCAAACGCAGGCCTTGATTGGCCAACAGGCCCACCAGCAACAGCAGCAACAAGCAACTCCGACCTCGCAGCAAGGCCAAGGACAAGCCCAGACTCAAACTCAGTCTCAGCAAGCACCCCCAAATACCCAAGCACCATCTCAACAAACTCAGCAAGCTCCGCAGCAACAAGCTGGCATGCAACAGCAACAACAGGCCCAACAACAGGCCCAACAACAACAGGCAACGGTTATATTGCAACAACAAGCACAGCAAAGGCAAGGAGAAAAGTTCAAGGGACAGTATTTAATGAAGTTGATGCAATTCGGCGATCATTTAGCCAACTTTGGGATGAGCTCGAAACCGCTACACGTATACATGGCCAATGGCGCTCAACGACTGGCTGCACAGGCATCTAAACAGACGGACGATTTGAATTATTGGCTCAACTTTAGAGATCGGTTCTTTTCGCCTAAGGGTGTCTTACGGCACTCCGTCTGGGTCGTGGACGACAGCTCGAATAAGCAATATGAGATTGCTTTTCCGGCTCTGGCAAGATACTTCCATACTCATTTCGAGAGCGGTATCAAAAACATGCAGATGATTATGGAAAAGGGAACGGAGAAGGAACTGCCTAATAATGGTCACTACACTGAGAGCATGAAATCTAGTTTCGTTTATTGGTTTGATAACGGGTCTCAAGTAAGGTTCTCGACTCAACTTCGCTACACTGCTGACAAAAACAGTTGATTGCCAGTGGTACCCTTAAAGCACATTTCGATGCAGAGCAGAAGATTGAACTGCTCGAGTTCGTTACGAATGGACATGAAGAATACATTCCTCGGACACGAATACTTGAGGCTGCTAGACCATTGCACGAATGGCAAAAGGAATGGCTGAAAGTCAATTCCCCTCCTGAAGGAAAGCAATCCCCAGAAATGAACAAAAAGAAGGCAAAAACACTGAAGTCGCCAAACCACCCACCGCCTGAAATCGACCTTCCGGCGTCCAAGGTAAAACCAAACATGGGAATAACTCCATCGGTGTTCCGATTTCTTGAGGTATAAGCTCCGTTCCTGGGCATGATGGCATACCTAACAATGATGTAGTGTTCCGAAGTCGTCGGTCAAATGTCTCCTCTCTTTGGGTATTCACACCAGAATCCTGCATTAACGCCCTATGCCGCCCTCGACCAGTATGTCGCGAGCGTGGCTGCAAATGGGGCTGGCAACCCTAGTGGCCTACAAGGTGGACCCCGAACGCCTGGCGTGGGCAACTTCCCCATGGGCACCTCACCCGCCCAAGGCCATCTCAATCTTCCTGACGGTTCACCTCATCTCAGTGGCAGTCCAGCGCAAGCTCCTGGGATGCAACTCCAACAGAGTCAGCATGGAACAAGTTCGAGCGGACCAAGTGCCAACACGAGTCCAAATGTCAGCAACAAGCGAAGAAGACCGAGTGCAGTGAAGGAGGAAGAACCGCAGCAGGTCAACGGAACTCAATCAAAAACATCAGTGAAGCCAAGTCCAAGAATCGGCGGAAAGAGACAAAAGGCCAATCCATCATGAAGGGGGAGATAAATTGTTTATTCTCTCGTAAGCGTGAGGCGCTAAACAGTCGATTCGATACGAAATGCCATCTACGATTCGCTTCAACGCCAGGGCTCATCAACATCGCATCTCAACCTTTGGGTGCTTAGCACGACGCTCGCGATCCGGCCCGCAACAGGATAAAGGACTTGCGGTTGAAAAGCGGAGGAATAATCTTGTATCATATGTTTATCTTCTGGAATTACTTACATGGGCGTTGGGGGCATTTCTTCTTGTTCATCAGACGGTTCCAACTTGGAGCCCGTTGGCGGGGCGGATCTTGTTTACAGGCGTCGGTCGTGTGTTTGGGTACCGTTTTGTGAGAGGGCTGCTATACCCTTGTTTGGGAATTTTGTTTGACAGGTGGAAGGGGGCATTTGTGGTGGGGAAGAAAGAGAGGGTTGATGAGTGGGAAGAGAGATAGGTGGAGGCGAGAATAGGGCAGTGCATGAATAAAAGTTGATATGAACCACTCCGTGCTTTCCTGTTCAACTTGTTTTTTCTATGTCTGTCTTTGCCTGCGGTCAGGTCATTTGCGGCCTCCTTAGAGGACGCTAAAATTGCAGTGCAGTGCAAACGAGCCCGACCACGCTAGTAGTGGGAGCGGTGGGGAAGTGAGGCAGCCCGCCAGAGCTAAAATTGCAGTGAGTTCAGGCCTTACGATGGTATTCCCGTGGATGTGCCTTCCTTCCTTAGCGAGGAACTAGCTGTACTTATCACTCCTCGCACACCATCAATCAATACAACATCATCCCCCATTTATCTATTCCTGCAAAGTGGGACTTCTCACCCAGGATGTCCACTGCCAGCATCCCCAAATCCCTTTGTGAGGAGAGCATCGTCCTCGCTGACAAGACAATTTGACTTGACACCGATGAGGGGGAGTCCAGAGCGAGGTCTGATTTTTTCATTTTGTTTCCTAGAGTAGACACAAGGGACCTTAGTATGGAATCCGTGTTCGTTCTTCTCAAGCGATTCTGGCGCTCGTCGAGGACGTTACTTTGCTGTGCTAACGGACATAAACTGGTGTAAGCAAAGATGTTCAACTGCGGCTGTGGGGCACGAATATGGCAGCGATTGTGGGACAAGGATGTTCGTCTACGAGGCTAAAATTGCAGGTACCGAACGAAAAAGCAGCGCCTGTGGGACAAGGATATTCGCCTCTTCGAGGCTAAAATTGCAGTGCACCGATATGGCAGCGGTGCTGCGGTTGGAGAGCGATGTACTCCAGTCTCCCGAGAGAGCTAAAATTGAAGGGTGGGAGTTATCCGGTCCCACTTCAACACCCTTATTCTCTACAGGCATCGCACTTCCCCGAGCCTCTGACCGAAACACCAGTAGCTAGCCTTCCAAGATTCCGTTCTTGAGGCTTCACTTCTTCCACTCGGATTGTTTAATCCGAGTAATGTAGGGAAGCGTCTCAAGGGTTTCGTTCTTCCATTCCTAAATGAAAGAGAGGCAGAGGCGGCAAGAAACTAGTGAAATATTTTTAAATGATCTGGCGACTCTCCTCGAGGAGGCTAAAATTGCAGTGACTTGACCGCTCATGGCGGAGAGTGCAATCGGGTTGCCTCATTGGAGGTCCCTGCCCGTCGGTGCCCGAAAGTCTCAACCATGACTTTCGGGTAGCTTCTAGTATTCCATTTTGAGGTATCTCATCTTCCTATCTTATAGTTTGACAAGACAGATTTGGGGAGCTTTCCAGGATTTCGTCATGTTTTTCAAAATTCATTGAATTCGGTATTCGAGCAGGGAAGATGGTGTTGATTTCTTCTCAATCAATGAGTGCCTGTCCTCGAAGACGCTAAAATTGCAGTGCGGGAGCGCCAAATGCCCCACCAAGAGAGCTAGGGGAGAGAGGATCACCTCGACAGAGCTAAAATCGCAGTGCGCCCGGGAACGAAGAAGGACAAAGGGATAAGAGGAAAACACTTAGAGCCACACCATCCTGCATTGACCCCTCCCGCACGACAATAGGTTCCAACCAGGACACCCTCCGCCCGTTCGCCTCCACAATTTCATTTTAATACATGCTTCTTCTTTGGTGGGTAGAGTTGACTTTTAAGATGGGAAGCCTTGAGAGTTGCGTCCACTTTTGCCGTTGTGAACGAAAGGCAGAGCAGGAGAATACATGGATTTCTGTCAAGAGTAAGAGTGAAAGTGCAACTCTAAGCATCTATTCTATGACAGAAGAACTATTCTACTGATACCCTCCTCTTTCGTATCGTCAAGTTGACCTCTAGTGTTTCCTTGCCTCGTACCCGTTCTGCCAAATGGCAGCTCAGCTCAACCAATCATGAAGTAATTCCTTTCCTTTGCTCTTCGAGGGCGCTAAAATTGCAGTGCATTACGAATTTACGACGGGAGAATTCCAGCGTACCAGGCCCGCTAACCGAGCCACGATCCACGATTTCGCCTACTTCAGGATCGATCCAGGCAAAACTCCTCACTAAAAGCATAATTTTATATCTAAAAACAACCTTTAAATAAGGAGAAAAGCTAAGGCTATAACCAAGGACATCACCTTGATAATTCTAAATATTTTAAAAAAAAATTGAAGTACTTTTTGAAAAGTCTTAGTTTTTGGTGTAAATTTACTATGGAAGGTACTTCCGCAGGATCGATTATGGACTGATCCAAGATCGATCCCGCACAGATGATCGCCGAGTCTGCAGCGTACTATTATTTGGCAAATTTTTTAAAGGTCAGAAAGGAAATGCACTCCTCTAAACCTCATAACTTGGCGGGGCAAGGTGAAAGTCTTGAGCAATTGAATTTCCTTTCATGGGTTCGAACAGGGGAAAGTAGCGAAAGTTTTGACTTCCTCAATCTCGCCACCTCTCAACTCTCGACTCTGAACTCCTGCTTTATTACTTCCCTTCTTCTCTTCAGTATTAATAAATACCACCCCTCTAAAGTCAACACAAATCACACCTTTTTCTTCACTCATCCTCTGTGCAACTCTTCGCCAACAGTCAGGTGATTCTGTCCCTCCTCGAGCGCGCTAAAATTGCAGTGAAAAACAACCTCCCTATGACGATCCCGGCGTCGCCGCGTCGAGCACTTGCCCTAAACGCGGCGGAGGTGCATCCCCGCAACGCTAATATTCCAGTGCCCGGAAATGCCTCGTTTGCATGTCTCGCACCGCTATCTAATAATAGCTTAGAGAAAACTTAGCCGAACTCATTTTCCCACAGGACTTGATTCACAGATACTCACTCATTGGCAGAGTTGCAAGGCAACGCGCAGAATGGAAGCTTTAATAAATTGGAGTCGCTCTTGCGATACTTGCGGCTTGGAGCAGCGAAAATGAGTTACTTTTCATGAATTATGCTAGTCGAAGTGAATCTTGTCTTTACTTGTTTTGATTAGTTAGTCAGCTAGAGGTGGTTTGAGAGTTATTGAGGAAGTAGAGCTAAGATGAGGTAAAAATACTTTATTCTATATATTTGTCCTCCCCTAATATTTGCCTGCCATCATGTGATTCAGCCCTCCTCAAGGACGCTAAATTTGCAGTGCTCGCCTTACCCACACCCACAATCGGCGGCTGGTGGAGGGAGGAGTACTGCCTCGACAGAGCCAAAATTGCAGTGCAGTTGATTCAAACACGTGGCGGCTGGTGGAGGGAAGAGTACCGCCTCGACGGAGCTAAAATTGTCTTGCACCTTGGCCCCATTTCTTGAAAATCTCAACCAAATCACCTGGAGCCAGCCTTTCAGAACTCGGAATCCGGATTTAAGTTTGAGACGCTTATCTTTCTAACAGTCTGACGAGACAGGCATAGAAAATTCTTGGGTGTTTTATCGCCTCTTCCTAGATTGAATGAAAAAGTATAGTAGGTCGTGAATATCGGGTTCTTCTCAATTGGGAGAGGAGCGTGGTTGAGTGTAAGAGATTGTGGCCTAACTTCTAATCAGAATCTCTCAACCCTCTGTATCGGTATAAACTCATTTATGGCTTCCACTCTTCTCTCCATTTTATCAATTTACACACTTCTCTCTTTAAGGTAATTAAAAGCCTGATTTTGACTTGTTAAAAGCTGGGTTTTGTTTACGTCAGCTGGGTTTGGGAGGGGGGGGGTCGCGTAGCGCTAGCAAGGGGGGGGGGGGGCTGGTGTGGCAAAATGTTCACGTGATCTCTCCTTACGTAAAAAGCGCTATCACATGACATGTAAAATTAAAAGCCTTATAGGAGACTAAGGGGGGGTTTGGGGGGTCTCCCCCCAAGATCAAAAACTCCCCTTACCTTTTTTCACTACCTCCTTTCCTTTAAGGACGGGAGGTTTGAGGTAAAATGTTTTATCACATGACCTAGAGAAATATTTGACTAGCTACTAGAGGCTTAAGGGGGGGGGGGGGGGGGGGGGGGGGGGGGGGGTTGGGGGGTCTCCCCCCAAGATTAAAGACTACTTTCACCTTTTTCTATAAAGGGGGGGCTCGGGGGTTCTCCCCAAGATTAAATACTCTTACTAACTAAGTCCTCTTTTAAAAGAATACTTTCTCCTGTACTCCTTCGTTACTAGGGGGGTTTAGGGGGGCCAAGATTGTAATATGTTCTCTTAATGAGACAAAATCTAGCTTTTACTCTTTGCATTTGCTCCTGCTAATGCGGCCCCTGGTACAAACAACTCCCCTCTACACGTTCTTCCACATCAAGCTTCGCCTGTTATCATGTGATCTGTCTGTTCGTCGAGGACGCTAAAATTGCAGTGAAAGCAGCCCCCAAGGACTGCCTTGGATCAACTTTTTGCACAGCCCAACCACCAATGTGAAAGGATCAAAGTTGAGTAAGAGTCTAATTTCTTCACAAGTCGTGAGATTTTGAAGCCTCGACTCTCAATTCTCAGCTCTCAAGTTCTCGACTCTTCGCACAACCAAATAAGGACTATTCATAATTGTCACCTCCCCTAACACTACTAGATCTCAACCCTCTCTTGAGGAAACATAGACGACTCCCTTTTGCAAACCTACCTTCCCATAAATTTTAGCCATAGGTCAGGTGATCAATGTCCCTCCCTCCTCGAGGACGCTAAAATTGCAGTGCATGCATGGCTTTCTAGACCCGCTTCGGCAGAGCTAAAATTGCAGTGCCCGATGAGATGTCCACGCCAATCGCTTAGAACGCCTCCAGCCTTGTAGTTGAGGGGTCAGCAGAGATTTTGGTGGCACACCCACCACCAAAAATCTCCCTTTTTCGCCCTTTGAATTCTCACAACGCAAGGTATTGAAAAAGTGTCCAAGCAGTGAGAATCGACCCCAAGGCGTGGGCTCTTTAGCTTAGCAAATTTTAAGACTAAAAAGCTACGGCGTTGTTGTAATGCAAACCTGCCCGATTTGCTTACAAAATTTGGTGACCCTCACCTCACCTACGAGGCGTTCTAAGCAAGTTGGAAGTAAGAACCGTCGAACGATTAGCTCCCGCTCGCTTTCACAGAGTTTGGGCGAAGCCCAGGGGGGCTTTGGGAATTGCAGAGATAGCTGAGAAAGTCTTGTTGAAAACCGGGAGTTGGGCAAAAGCTCGTTTTTCTATGCACTCACTTCATCATCGGACGAAGATAATGAGGTGACTTGATCTTTCCTTTCTATTGTTATACAAAGCAGTCTCGCTTGTGGTATTCCATCTGGTAAATCGTACATAGATGTACATCCCATTCCATGACGTCCATACTCCAAAGCCCTTCTTTCCTTCCTTCCTTGACTCCAGAATCCGAACCCATAGAGTACACGCCTCTCTTTCTCAAGTTTTAACGCCTAGGAGGAACTCCCTCACGACCCGCCTACACTGACCCCCACCCCTTGCACCAACGGCACCCTCGCGCCCACCAACCCCCTCCGATCCCTCCCCATCCTGCCCCTCCCAAGCCAATTCAACTTCAATCCCCTTGTCAACTCCTCCATACACTTCTGGCTCGCCTCATCGCCGCCACCACCAACACCAACACCAGTAAGCACGCTCATACACTGCAGCATCCTGCCCACAGTCTCCGTCAACCTCTTCCCCTCACCCTCGACGTTCTTCTCCCTGCCTCTATCTCTCCCATATGGAAGTGGATACGCACTTGCGTATCCAGAACTCGGGGTGAATGGTCTGCTCGGTGGAGGAGGTAAACTCGAAATCCCCAGCCCAGAGACGGAAGCGGAGGGATCGGAGCCGTGACTCACGTTCGAGATTGCTCGTGATCGATTTCCCGACCCGTCGCCGGAAGAGCCACCCAGGAGAGTCGTAGTTTGGGAACCGTAGGATGCGTGGGAGGGGTCGAGACTCATCGCCGTGCCTGGTCTTCCAGTTGAGAACGAATCTGGACTCGTGCTCAAGATATCACTCGTCGGTATAGACAAGCTTATCGAGTCGAGACTCAGCCGCGAGAATATCGTCTTCAAGGTGTCGAAACGAGGTAGGATGACAGTGTCGCGGTAAGAGGTTAAAACGATTCTGCGGACCTCGAGAGCTTGAGATGCGGGGATGTTGGTTGGTGAGTGGTTTGTAGATGGTAATGCACCCCAGAAATCACGCGCTTGCTCGGGGGACATGAGGGGCCCGTGGCCGGAGAACTCGAGGTCGAGGGGGAGAAAGACGGCTTGCATGTATGGCAGGATGGAGGTAAATGTGAAGAGCCACATCTCTACTAGATGTGGGATGAGGCGCTCGTCGGGGGTGCGTTTGAGTGTTTGGTCGAGGGATGAGAAGCCTGTGTGGAGGAGATCGCGCAGGTCTTCTACGATTAGGTTCGGGGCGCGCTTTTGGATGCAGCGTTGGAGGTGAAGTCTGTTCTCGTTAGTAGGGATCGGATGAAAGACGGATATGAAATCAGACGGAAAGGAGGGGGACTTACGTTACGAGACGGTTGAAGTCTTCAACTGGCAACCGTAAATCTTCTCCCTCAAATATGATCAATAACTTGGCTTTCAAGAACGGCCACGCATCGTCAGCTCCCATGTTATTTAGCCCGTATTTGGCTAAATCCTGAGTATCTCCGCCATAAATGCTGGACGGATACCCAAAACTCGCACCAGCGGATCCAAGATATGACGCTCCGCCGGCTGAACCTAGACTCGATGGACCGGGCCAGTCATTGCTATTTTGATACGACAACTCACTCTCCCTCAACGCATCCGACTTTTCTTCTTTCTTCTTCTCCCTCAACGCCCTCCCACCATGCCTCAAATCCAACCCACTCATGCTCTTAGCAAAACTTGTGCTCGTTGGTCCCGGACTAGGCGGTAAGTTGAAATTATACAGGCTACTCGGGGCACTCGGGTCCACAGGTTTAGAATTACTCGCCGCCGACGACAACGGCAAGTGATGATCATCCTTACTACTCAACTTGTGCTTCTGCCTCGACAAGAAATGATGCTTATGCTTCTCCTTCTCCTTATCCTTTTCCGGTGGTTGCGGGGGGGTCTGGGAATCGATGGCGCGGATAGTCGCCGAGGACGAGTTGGCCATGCTGTACATGCTTGCAGCGCTCGACATGCTATCTGTCAAACTGTTGGTACTGAAGTTGCCGCGCTGCAGCGATGCAAAGGCCATCTTGCTAGGACTTGGGAGGGCTCCTGTTCTGGCCTCCTTATCCTTCGAGATGCCAATCTTGCCCGGCCGCGAGAACAGCTTCACCTTGGACTTCTCGCTCTTTATGGGTTTGTCGGGCTGTGGTAGTTGCTGCTGGCGATGCTGCTCATATTCCATGGCAGGCAGGCCCGGCGATGATCCCGGCGACTTTGGAAACACGACGTTGGCTGCTGTTTGCGCGGCATTTCCATGCGATCCACCTAAAAGTCCATTCTGGTATACCTGCCCCCCAAAGCCGCTTTCTCTTGGCCCGGATGCCTCTGTCAAGCTTAACAGGGGAGGGCTTGTCGGTCCTCGAGATGGTTTCCTTCCCCCATTTGAGCCATTGTCCGTCTGAGGTGCTGGGACGGTCTGCGAGCGCTGGCGCATGTGCATTGACTGATGCTGCATTGCAGCCTGCGCAGCAATTCTGCTTGCGCTCAAGCTGGTATTCGGATCCGCCATGCTGCCCAAGTTCGACGTCGCTACCGTGGGGAGATGCGGCTCAAAGGAGCCTTGGGTCTGGGAATGTTTCCTTCCGTGGCCGCGGTGGAAGTCGCTGGTGTTCAGCTTCAACTGAGCAGGAAGAGGAGCTGGCGACGCACTTCTCAGCGGCAGATCTGAACGAGCATGGACTGCCGTTGGGCGCGAGAAGTTCTGGAGGCTGCTGGTGCTGGAGTTGGCTTGCGACTGGAGGAACAGAGGTCGTGGTGGTGGAGGGGTCGGCACATTCTGCCACGGGACAACACTCCCAGATGCAGCTGCAGCGATGATGGCGGTGGAGGGTCGTGGCTTGCTGATCGTAAGGGGTGTCTCGTCGTCGTCGTCGTCTTCAGAGGAGGATTCGACTCTTCGGAGAGCTGGGCGCGATGTAGTTGATTGCGCAGCCATCACCATCGGCGAAAAGCTGCCCGGCGCCCTTGATTGTGGTGTCCCTGTCGACTGTGACATGGTTGCAGGCTTGTGAAATGCATAAATGTTTCACATAATTTGCCTAGATCAGCGGAAATGACCGGGGAGATTCGAGGACCAGTATTGGTGGGGGCGACTCGTTCAGGCAAAGTCTAAATGTTTCGATAGCTTGCAATATTAAAGAGAGGCTAAGGGCAGAGGCTAAGGGCAGCTCATCGTCCTTGAATAGGAAATAGTGAGGTTCAGACCAGGAGGAGGTTTGTAAGTATCAGTCTACCCACGGCTTGGAATCCCTCCGGCTGGGTTGACCCAATAACCGTTCAGCTCCTGACGTCTTGAAGCGGCAGCTCTAAAAATCGTAGCCCGGCCCTACTCCACGTCCTCCAACCTCACTCAGCATTTTCTGCAGCACACGACCACGACCTACTCTCTCTTCTCCATAAGTAGATCAATACAGAACCATGGCGGCACCAAAATCTACAGAAGCTTCACAGCTGAAATTCGAACTCCTCTCAGCAACCTATCAATCCCCCACCAACGAGCCGTTCACACACATAACCAAGCTCCCCGCCCCTCTCACCACGAAAACAACAGACCGAACTGCCTACCTCGCCAGCCTCCGAAAAGCCACGGCAGAGATGCAAGAAACGATAAACAAGGAGCTCACATCGCGGATGGAGGAAGATAAGGCGCGCGAAGCTGTTGCAAACGGTGCCTCCAAGGCAAAAGTGATGGACGAAGCGAAAGAGGAAGATAATTACGGGGAAGAGGTTGTAGAAGAAGATTGATGGCACGAAATTCCGAATGGATTTGATATGTACTCATGGTCCCAATACCTGGACGGGATATATACAACAAGCACCTAAACACTGCACCGAAGAACTCCACGCTATGTTTATATCCATTCGCTGCACCAAATCACGAACTTCACCTCCATTGTGCCGCCTTCAAACTCTCCATCCCGCCCGGCGACCGCCCGTTCGCACGGTTCAAACATCCGTAATGCACGACTCCGTTATCTGGCAACACGGCAAACACGGTTCCTCCTAGCCGTTTGTGACATACACCGCATACTCTCTCTTCTGACACAATTACTCTCCTGTTTCGCCCTCCGTTGCTACCTGGTATCCCGTCACCAAGTAGGAGCGCTGCTTGTGCAGAGACGACTTCGCTCTTGCGGAGCCCAGACACGACTTTTGCTTCGTTGACGATGGAGTTCGCTGCTCGTATACGGCCACGGAAATAGGATTCTAACTCTGCAACTGGGAGGGTTGCGGGGATGAGGTTCAGTGTTGACGAGGCGGGGAGACGGGAACCGTGTTTGGAGAGGAGGTCGAGTGCTGGTGGCCAGTTTGGCTGGTGCGGTTGTGGGGGTGTGAGGTAAAGGGAGAGAAGTGTGTGATATATTGAGGGGACTGCATCTTCGTCGTCCTGGCTGGTTGAGCCACGGCGAGATTGGATGGGTGAGGCGACTGCCGAGTCTTGGGTGAGGTGGATTCGGTTGCAGTACCTGGAAGTGTTAGCTAGCTCCCAAATGGAGATGAATAGACGCACTCTTCTGCCTTGCTGTAGTCTTTGAGCTTGAAGACGTAGATCTCTAATGCCTGTTTATGCTGCCCCATATTACTTAAAACAACCGCTTGCGCCACATAAAAATAAGGATCTAGTCTCAGGTCAGCGAGATTTTCCTAGAAAATTGTCTGTGGAGCCTACCATCCTTGGGTATCAATCCAAAAGCCTTGGACAACGAGTGACTTTTAGTCTCGTCGCTCGTCGTTAAAAAGGAAATCAATCTCTCCATTAGCCCTCTCCAGCCCTCCGAATCTCTGTCTTCTCTACTCCTCAACTCCTGAATATAGGCTTCAATCAGCCGGTTGTGATACTCGGGGTTCAAATCGTTCAGTTCGTTGATCACGTGTTCCAAGTATTTCACTGCAAGCTTTGCATCAATCCCTTGCAAGAAATTGACCACCCTATCTCTTGGTAGAGTCTCGGCATTCTCTGTATCTGCCAGGAATATTTCCATCCCCAATGTTGGATCTGCTCGTAATGGCCATTCTGCAAATTCTAGAATCAAGTCGATCATCTCTGGTGGGAGATTCTGTAGATATCCAACAGTCCTTTGCGGGCCTTGTAAGGTTGCTGGGGTCTCGTTCGCGTCCTTGGACATTCCGAATCTCTTCAGTAATTCGAGTGCAGGCCGATGGAGTTTCTTGCCATGGAAGAAATCAACCAGTTCGCTGTATCTCCCAGTTTCCAGAAGCTTCTCATTGACCACATCAGGGTCACAGAAGTTGGGAATTCGGAACAGGGCACCAGCCAGTTGAGGCTTGGCCAACATGTAGGATCTAAAGAGGGTCGTATCAATGAGCTTTGCAGTATCCCGCAGCTTTATCTCTCGGTCTTTCTCGGCATCAGATGCTGGCGTGGTGAGAAGTGATGCGAAAGCATGTTCAAAATTCCCGTTATGGCCGTTTTGCGTACGTGCTTTCATTTTCCCTGTGTCTGCATCCAGAAACTCTTTCATCCTGTTGCGTGCTTGAACCAAGAAATCATTGAGAGCAAGGGCCGCGGTAATGAGATCCTTGCCTTCAAGAGGTGTATCATCTGGTCTGGCACGAGTGCTAGCCGTGTCACTTGAGTCACCACCATCGAGTCGCATGAAGGATCGAATCGAAGAGGTGTCTGAGAGAGCTTTCTGGTGGGTCTTGAGCAGCTTGTTTATAGCGGCAGGTTTTGGAGACCCAACATCTTGCTTCGCTTCGCCCTGCTTCTCCTCTGCAATGGGTCCAGCATCCCCATTAGTACCCGCTTTTGAATCTTCGTTGTCCGTCTCGACATCTGGATGTCTCTCCTCAATGGTCGATAAGTCACCCGCAATGACTCTAGGATACAGCTTGATGACTCGTTCTGGTGGTGCCTGGACATCCTGTTCCATAAAAATATCAACAGCATCCCGATATTTGCGTTCATCAAAGAGTGCTTGTGCCTTTTGAATCTTTATTTCGCGAAGGCGTTCCACCTTGTTCTTGAGAAGAGCGTCTTCCAGCATATTGAGCAGACTAATTGCTTCATCATATTTCCCCTTTTCCACAAGCTCGTCGACTTGGGTGTCGTAATTCGTTGCTCCCATCCGCCAGATAACCCGTTCACTAGCTACGTGAAATCCCTTCCCAGCATGCGCTAAACTCACTGTTGGCGGAGGGAAATGTAGCTGCTTAGCGTTCGGCAGGGCGATGGACTGCAGAAGTGACAGTGTATCAGGATTCCGAACCTCCAGTGTCCCTTGTGATGGTGACTGCAGGGCCAAAATATATGGGTAGGAATACCCTATAGCATCTGGTGCCTGTTGCCATGGGATTTGTCTCTTTTCCAAGGGCTTCCCTTCCGACGTGATGAACAGCGAATTAATATCCTTTGCAAGAAGCATTTCTCCGTCTGCAAGTTTTGTCGCCAATGGATTCGGCATATAACTCCCCAGGCCCATATACCCCATGCTTGCTGATCCAAGGCCTCCAAATCGACTCCCTTGGGCACCTGCGGCGCCACCAATAGCTCCAGGGCCAACAATCTCCTCTGCCTCCTGCGTAGTAACATCCACAATCACATACCCCGCGTTCATACCACATATGATCTTCGTCGCAGAAGCCCACGTCAATGTTTTGATTGATTCCGGTAGGGTGATCTCAACAGTGTCTTGCTCCAGCTCGGACTCGTGCCATGACCAGAGTATCAGGCGCCTCTTAACAGCCACTGCCAACCTTGAAATGATCTCCGGTATACCCGTAGCAGAGTCCTTGACAATGTTCGATGTAACAGCAAATGTTGTAACGCTTTTGGTCTTCGCCAACTGCTCTTGAAGTGTGTATGATTGCAAATCATGGATCGAGACGTATGAGTTCGACAAAGATATCAAAATATTCGCTTCCTTCAAAATGGCTAGCTGTTCGACAGCCCTAGTTGAGAATTTCTCCACCTCTCGCAGCAGATCGACCGGTTTCGGGGTAGAAGAGGAGCTCGGTCGCGAGGGAGGCTTGTCGTCTGGTTTTGCACTCCCATTCTGTTTCTCCTCTGGGATCTCGTTGACCCGGTATATGCGCAGACTCCCCGTGCTCAAACCAACCAGCAATCGATCGCCTATAACACCATCAGGTTTAGTTCGGAGTCCCGTTAAGAAACATACCATATGCAAGGATGGATTCAATCTTGAACTTGTCCCGTTGCCGGAGCTCAACAATCGGCCGAGCTGTGAAGGCGGAAAGCATGGCTACCGCGCGCCAGCTTCGATACAGGTTGTGCCAGAGCTGAAAGTCGGTATCATCGAATATTTAGACTCATCGAAGAGAGTGTTTGGGGCCTGTGAGGCGTGTTGCGTTCATCGGCGCATCATGTTGTTGTACAACGGAGCTCAAGTTCTGGCGCTCCCCGAAATGACGATGTTTGCCGAGACGCTAGTTTGGACCACTCTCAGTCGAATCTGGACCTCTCCAAAGTCCACCTCCGTCTTTGGACCGGAGCAGTCGCTGCTCTAACCTGAGCCGAACCCTAAGCCCTGAGCAGGCCGATAAGTCAGCAGGATTATACTCAGGGGGGGTCTTCTTCTGGCTCCCTAGACAATCGGTTATAGTTTCCATGTTACCTATCTAAATATAAATCTTGCTAATACCTGTCAGTCTGGGGTACAGCCACCTTTCTAATCTATTATAACGTCGTAATGGGATCCATTCTCGCTTAACATGTTAAACCTTACTAGTGTGTGTGTATATATATGCGTATTTAACGTCTATAGGCCCGGACTATAAATAGTCACGTGCATCGAGGCCCCAGAGGGGCAAATGACGCTGGGGGAGAAAGGCCCCTAGGTTTTAGAGCTATGAATAAAACCCTTTTATAAGGAAAAAAATAGCCTCTACCGGTACCGCATTTTTTTAGTAGGGTTTACATGATTGCCTTAGCTTGTAGGTGGGCTCGCGAACGAGTGTTTGTTTCCTGTCCTCCCCAATACTGGTGGACCCCCCAGCTTCCGTATGTCATCCGTCTCTCCCTTTCCCCGCCCGCATCCTCTGTGACATAACCAAGTATTCCAGTCGTTTTCCCTCTCATCCCTTATTACTGTCCGCCTCCGTACGCAGCCCCGTAGCCAGTTGGAGTCCGGGAACGTCCTCGGGCCTGCCTCTGCAGACTAGGGATCACTCGAGCATCGTCCTCCTCCTATTCCCTCTGCCCCTTCGTAGTTTCCTACTATGTGTCTCCGCATAGTTTCCAGATTGTAATAAACATCAAGTTCGAGTTGTTCAGGACGCCGAAGAGGACCAGGTCAGCAAACTGGTGTTATTATCCCCTCCTGACGTGAAAATACTGCAAGGTACTCCAGAGGGGTCAATGCGTCTCCAGTCTTTACATTACTGTAAGATAGGATAGTTCACCGAGATCGCTCAGAGTATTCCAAGTCCGAGTCTAAATTTCATAACCATATTGACGGTTCCAGGCTCATAGCCTAAAGAACTAATAAGATTTTACGATGGGGAGTCTCCTTTGTGAGCCGACTTGCCAACTTCTCCTTTGAGTAGTAATCGCATAGACTGGCTGCATGCCATTATTAATACGCAGTCTTCCTTGTCTTAGAGCCTGATCATATCTATGAATATATTATATAGTGGGCTGGTATAATCAATCCGGATATCCACTATATCCCTAGCCAAGCTAATAAGACCCTAGATCTTATCTCGGACTTCGAAACACAGCGGTGATGAGAAGGGTTCTGATAGTTCGGTGAGATTAGAGTAGTCCATTTAATTATTAAATCGGTATCGATCTATACCGAATGCCAAGCTTTTCTATTTTCTGTCGTCGCTATCCACTTCAATCCCTCCTCCATCTTCCACGCATTTCTGAAATCTACTAAAGTCATCCTATAATCTGCGATCTCTGCCGTAAATTAACTCAGCCTCTTGCACAACTATAACTTCCCAAACAATCCAGAGCCGTTCCCAGTATAGCCGTTGACACAACCTTGTAACAGCTTTAAGATCGTATTTAAACCCCGAGTATGTTGTCATTCCGTCAAGCTTTTGGGACTTTATAGCACGCGTTCTACGATTGGAATTGATGAACTTCATAAAGCTGAAGATGATGTAGTGCTTCCCATATGTTCTTCCTTAGTGGAAGAATGACCGAATTGACAATTATTTCGGCGTCATTGATTGGCTAGTCCCATGTGTACGAAATGGCTTCGTGATTCGGATTGGAGTCTCCACAGGATTGGGTGAAGGGCCGAGAGTGAGTAGTCGGGGCTGACGAGAGGAGGTCTGAAGCGGCTCGTAAAGTAATGGATCTCGTTGTTGAGGCTGCAAAGTCATCTTTTGCGTTGCAGTTTCGAAAGTAATTTGAAAGCACCTCAAACTTTGCCGGTGAACAAAAGTGTTAGAAAAGTAGTTCTTTATACTCTGCTCTGTGCTGCATTGCAAAGAATTGTAGTCAATTTTTCCCCACCGCACTAAGCCAAAACCGGGTTGTACATATGGCACTGAAGCCTACTCTTGAGGTAGAACGTCTTGATAACGTCCCCGCTGTCCAACCATCTGACCGCATCACATAATCTCAGGGAACGTTGCATCGATCCTCTCAAATATTCAAGCATTCACGCTGGCTTGCTTGCCAACCAGGTTCGGCTGTGTCAATTTGTATTGTGGTTTATCCAGGTTTAATCTCCAATGCCCAACTTTGAGAGCCCTTCAATCTCTTGCCCCGCCGAGACATCCCACTGCAATGCAGTGAAACCACCCTGTTTATCCAATGTCTCCGGAAGATAAAGCTTCTCGTCATCATGTAGCATTCGTGCTGCGTCAAGCCTGAGCTCAATCGGCGACGTAACTAGCAGTTTGAAAATGCACTCTTTACCACGACTCCCTCGCTTTTCAGTCAATTTAATCAAGCCTTCCAACAAGCGGTCTGCATCATCTCTGCGTTCTGCGTCATCATATTCTGACAGGCGTTCAAGAATACAGAACACCACGGTGTCATCTGGAAGTTGCCGAACAAGCTTGCTGAAAATGGTGTACAAAGAGTCGGTGCTATCGTAATCCAAAGTATCGAGATGCTTGAGTTTGTTGAAGCTGAAGTGCTTGTGCTGACTAAGAAGCTGGGCTATGAAGCTGTTCAAGATCCCGGCGGGAGTAGCCATAACATCGCTTCGCCAACTGGTATGCTCCCCACAGAAGTATGAAAGGCATATTATGTTTGCTGCCTTCGGCCTATCTTCGTGTTTCGCCTTCCTTGCATCCCGTAATGCGTTAGCAAGTTTGGCGCAGATAAAGCTCAGAGAGGTGCGAAGATCGCCAACTTCAGATGCCTGTCCATTGATCAGAAGGATGGAGGGGCCGACAGTGCCGAGAAAAGACTGAAACTCTTCAGATTGCATTACCCATATGAGCCGATCTTGTTCTAGGTCAATTAACTCAAAAACGTGACTCAGGTTGGCGAGAACATCTGCTCGAGGTTGAACTGGGTCGAAGCTCAAGCTGTTCAAAAGGAGTTTCTTGGTTGGATGTGTGGGGACTCCAAGTAAGATGGGTCAGCAACCGATAACCCAAACTCTGTATGCATCACTTACTCTTGATAGTACTGGGCAAGCTTTCGGGATAGTCACGTTCTTGTCGAACTTTGTCTACGCCTATCCGAGATTTTGTCAGCTGTATTTAGTTAAAATGGGTGTTGGAATACCAACGTTTGGCACGAAGAAGTTCCTCGAGCTTCGGATTCGCTTTGAACAAAGCCTTGATCTCCGTCAATGAATTTTCCATGCTAACCAGCTTTTCTTGTGTTGCTTGGGAGATCACTATTGCCTCTTGCCGGCCAAGTTCTACGCTGTCGCCAAGATCTCCCACAGCTTCGTATGTTCCCTCAGCCACCCTTATCGCCTTCTTGACACCTTGGTTCGTGTTCGTTGCTATTTGCTTCGCACATATATCTGCCTCCTCGTCGATCGCCTTAGCACACGCATCTATTATTCCGAGTTTTCCAGATAGCTCTTTCTCGAAGTTCTTTTGCTTGAAGAACACCTTTCCCGCCCTTGCGAGAGCGCTCTCGCGATAATGCTCAAGTATGTGGCCAAGGGCCTGTAGGATTGCGACATATAGAGCCGTGCTACATTTGATCAGAGTCTTCGAAGTCCTATTGATTGCCAAAAGACGGTGGCTTCTGTCGAGACATACTGGGATTCGGCACAGCGCACCCACAACCTCGTCGTTGAGCTCAGAAAGCCGGGAAGCAGCCTGGAAATCACTTGGTGAGTTCAAAGTTAAAGCTATTGAGGTTCAACTTACTCCAAGGATTAACTTTAGACCTCCACAGAGAATAGATAAATAATGAGACTCTGTTGGAAGTAGTTCTAGCCAAGACTTGAAGGTCGAATCGTTGCGTCCCAGCTTCCGAAATGCATTGCGTACTAAACCCCAGCCTCCCTTGGCTTTTCCATCGTATTGTTTTTGTGCTTGAGAAATGGAGTCCATCACTCCCTCTATGCATTCCTGTGGACTCATTGGACTGTCCTTTTCCAGGTTGAGTTTGTATTTTGAGTCTTTGTTTTTGTTCTCAGCATCTACGTAACTTTCCATAGCTTGCTTGAATGCTTTTTGCTGCAAAGCGACGTCTGTGTAAAGGTCGGCACTGTTAATTGTCCATCGTCAGCGAATATTCACAGGCGAGAAAGATGATCACACAGATCGACCTCATCCTCGGCATCCTCGGCATCCTCCAGCCGATCGACAAATGCATGGCTTTTGTGCACAGTTTGCTTTCCGGCTCCTTGTGCGTTCAGTGCAGGGTGAGCGCTGCCATCCATTCCACTTTCTGGACTCGTTATGTAGCCCATAACCAGAACGTCTTTTTGGTGTTCAATCAAACATGGTTCAAGGAATCGTTTGGCAGGTTTCTCCTCGTAGGGTGGCGGAAGAGAATGTGACATGTTGACGAGGCGAATTCAGCGTTGAACGTTCCCTTGATGTTCTATATTCAGGGACTGCACTTAAATTGACAAAATGGCGATGTTGAAAGACAAGGCTAGCTTACATTAGGTGTTCGGGGACCCGTCTCGCCCGTATCTGCTGCTGAACTCACAAGGCTTCTGTTACCTCCTTAATGAGCAGCTTGCAGGATAGTCCCACAAAAACTTTCAGCTCGGTCGCAAGAGGCTTTATGCACTGACTGGCCTCGATATGTCTCCCGCTCTTTATTTGCTGGGGCACGCGGGAAGCTCTAGCTCGTGGCCCCCAAGGTGGGCCCGAGGAGTATGAGAAACAGGAACGAAACCCTGCAGCTGAGCAAACTGAGCGAATTTCGTCTCATACTATCCCCCCCCCCCCCCCCCCCCGGTTTAAAGGGCAGACCCACAGTGGCAAACAAGGGTGTTCCAGCTAATCAGAGCGCGAAAGCAAATCAGGGGAATTCTTTGGGACCCGCGCGCTAACCTTTAAACCAGGGGGGGACAGTAGCTTACTAATTTATGTTACATTAACGAGTAAGGGGGCGGCAAACTGCTTCAAGGGAATTGATGCCCCCAAACAGCACCTTCCTTGAAGGATTTGGCCTGTGTTGACCTATGAGAAGCCAGCCTTTATTGCGCTGATCATGATTGTTGGGCATGACTGCATGCAGCATGTAGGGGGCCGGGAGGCGAAACGCACCAAGATTCAGCTGCTAACGACAGTGAGGCTCCAGAATTCCGCTCCATATTTCTATCCTCCCAAGGCCATCAATACAAGGATTTCGTGACAACAATAGCTCTCCAGAAGAATATCTACTCCGACTGCTGGAACTTAATCGGACTGCAACAATTATACCATCTTCCTGCAACCATATCAATGGATACCTCTACCCCAGAGACAAAAGGCATACCGCCAATGTCGCCAGCCGAATGCGTCCCAGCCTTTCGCCCAACTCTCGTTCCAAATGGTGTGTCTAGTACTTCTGCAATGCCCGCAGCCAGTGGGACCAAGTCCAGTCATTCCCAACCTACCGGCATCAGTGAAGAATCCAAGTCGGAAATAAAGATACTCTTGGCGCGCATGGAGGCACTTGAAACCAAGCTTGAGAAACTCAAGACAGCGTCCACCACAGGCAACATACCACCGCCCCTAGATACTGATGTGTCTCCTCCTGTCCTAGACTCTCCTGGAATTGAAAAGGAAAAAGAAACGTGGACGGAACGACCCTTCTCATTGGAAACCGAGATTATAAAGATCAAGTCCGAGGATTGGTTTCTGAAAATGGGTGAGTTTGGGAAATACTTGGACAAAGCGACATTGGCTGTTTCTATGGCGACTCCCAACACGGCAACCATACCACACAAGCCCGAGTTGGAGAAACACCAGGCCGAAACATCTTCCAAGCCTTCCTATACGGACGAAGAGCTCGCAAGCCGTGTCCCAGACCGACTTGCGATACTTGATTCCGTGCTTCTAGTGGAATTTAAAGAGATCACCAAGCCGGGCCCGAGTGTTGCATTGAGCAACAACGCTGTTCTTCGCCCATTCAAGCCGCTCATTCTCTACGAAACAGAGTTCCGCCAAGCACTTGCTAAAAGAAGCAAAGAGTACAAGGATTTATTAGCGCAAAAGATGGAACGAGACGCATCAACTCCAGCCGAGCAAGGACCCGAATCAGAGGGATCAACTACAGAGAAAGCAAGCGAACGGGCTGATGCAAAGTCGACTCTCGGCGAAGCCAACGGGTATAAAGAAACCACAAATGGTACTGAACCAGTGCCCAATACAGTTTCCAGTACATCTGACCCCTGGGCCGAGGCTGGCCAGACTTCAGAGGGCACGAAGAACCTTGATGTGGAGTCTCTGGAATACAAGATCCGAGAGGCTGGGAGACTGATGAATGGCTTAAAGTGTTTAGTCCACTTCTTGGATATAGACTTGAAGCCAATCTTTGACATGCGAGTAGCGATCGAAGCAGGGTCTCTACAAGAAATCGCTTTTGAAGACCTGTGGCATCTGTACGAGCCAGGAACTACTGTCATCTCGACAGACCAGAGACAGGCTTATTGCGTGCTGAATGTCACCGGTGGTCGCCCAATACGCTTCAGTTCCTCGACGTATAATCTAGAGAAAAAGATAGCTACTGGTGTTCCTCGGATTTCCGACTTCACACTTGACTGCATGTTTATTGATTGCGACGGAAAGGAGTATGGCGCGGTACCGAAAGTTATCAAGATCTCTCCTTATCAAGATTTGCGACCTATCACATTACTAGAAGTGTATCCGCTCAAGTTTTCTCCAAGGCTCGAGTCAAAATTGATCCAGAGGGGGAAGAAGTTCGTCAAGTTAGCAGGAGTTGCGCACAAGAAATACAAAGGGCTCAGCATCAAGGAAGAAACCGTGAGGCAGGAAGAGGTATATGTCTGATTCTACCTAATTCTTTCTTGATATATTACTAACGATTTTGCTTCGAAGCTCGAGAGTGACGTGATAATTGATTTCACCCTCGCTTACAAAAACACAAACAAACCAAATGTTGGTTATGGTTGCGATCCTCCTGACTTCAATGGAGACGTTATCGAGAATCCAACAGTTTGCGACGAGAGAGAAAGTGTCGAGTCTGCAGGCAAAATACCTGATTGTGGTTGTTGTCCGGGCAATGGAACAAAGAGTTTTGATGACACTGGTTTCGACCTCAACCGCCGGACTACCTTCTTGGATAGTACAACCTTACTCACTCGTCGTAGTGTTGACAAGAGTGTGGTTAAAAACAAGGTGAAGTAAGGATAACCGGGTTACTAAATTCTTTACACCCCTGTTTTGAGACGCTCTGCATCCTCTTATATACTCTCAACACATCTCAAAAGAGTTTCAATTGTTCCCTTTACTCCTAGGATATTCTTGCTTCATTGTTCTACTTGCTCCCGAGATATCCTAGTCTTTCAAAACGCTGACTCCAGATGTTCTAGGCTCGAAAAGACTCTCCTTGTATTACTCCCAATACGAGTCTTAGGATATGTTCTTTTGAGTCGTCGGTGGTGTAAGATTCCGCGACTCATAGTTTCCGCCAAATGTACTGACCAAGTTTAGATCCTCTGGATATTGATCTAGTTCAAGATATCAAAGAGCGGCAGAAGGAGGAACGGGACGGCTTCGAGGACCTAGTTCTTCCTGACGGCCACAAGAACATTGTGCGTGCACTGGTCAAGGTCCATGCTAAGCCCCTCGAATCAAGTCCCGTGGACGAGATTGAAGGTACTTCTCCTCAGCGAGAAATGGACCTTGTGAAAGCAAAAGGCAAGGGTCTTATCATCTTGTTGCACGGAGTTCCCGGGGTAGGAAAGACTTCTACCGCTGAATGTGTGGCTGCAAGTACACGTCGACCGCTTTTCCCAATTACCTGCGGAGACATTGGTGCTAGCAGTGCACAAGAGGTGGAAGAAAATCTGGAAGGATATTTCGAACTTGCTCGAAAATGGGGCTGCGTGCTATTGCTTGATGAAGCAGATGTCTTTCTCAGCGAGAGAAAAAGAGGGGATATTATTCAAAATAGTTTGGTTTCTGGTAAGACCGTCACAACCCCCTCGAATTCCTGCAATGGCTTTCACTAATGTCCAAAAGTTTTCTTGAGAGTTCTAGAGTACTATAGCGGTATTCTCATTCTAACAACCAATCGAGTTGGCGAATTCGACGAAGCCATCAAATCAAGAATCCACATCCCCCTCTACTATCCACCACTCGACAAGAAATCTACGATGCAAATTTGGGACATGAATTTGAAGCGACTAAAGGAGGGTAACGAATCAGTACCACCAACACGCCCCATCGATTTCAGTACAAAAGACATTAAGGCCTTTGCCAAAAGGCACTGGCAGGAAGCAGAGGCATCAGCAACAAAACATCATTGGAATGGACGGCAAATCAAGAATGCTTTCCAAACTGCCGTGGCACTCGCTGAATGGGACCACACCGATGCAGTCCAGAACAAAGAGAAAGAAAAGGATAGTAGACCGCTACTGGAAGCTCGACATTTCGATATCGTGGCAACAGCAAGTCGGAAATTCGATAAATACTTAACGGAAACAAGAGGCAAGACTGATAAAGACAGTGCAAAGACGAAGCTCCTCCGCCGAGACGACATTGATGCAGATGGAGAACTCATCAAGTCAGCAGTCAGTGTAGAGTACACCGACCGCAGGGGAGCAAGTTCAACGATTCGGAGACACGTGCGTGAGAGGACAACGAATGTAGAGAGTGACTGGGATTCAGACAGTAGCGACATCAGTGATGACACTGATGAAGATATTGCGAAGATGACAAAACAACGGGAACAAGAACGAAAGTTGAAGGAGGCACAGAAGAAAAAGCAAGAAGATGATGAAAAGCAGGCGAAAAAGGCTGAGCGAGCTGCAAAGAAAGCCCAGAAGGAGCGGAAGGAGCGGCAGGAGAGGGAGGAGCGGGAGGCGCTGGAGCGAAAGCAGGCCCTGGCATCAAAGGACTCGGACTCGAACAATTCGGACTCTGAATAGTTATTGAATACACACGCTTGTCAATCAGAATGTCACTTTATGCCATACTCGACTCTATTTGCTAGGCTACATATGTAGTAGCTAACGGAAGCCGTGATGAGGATGAGCCTTACTCGGCGTCCCTGTCGATCATTAATTAACTTCAACTAATCCACAACTGAAGATAGTATCTTGGCCATCAGGTTCTGTGATGCCGAAGGAGGTTACCCCTCCACATTCAAGGTTATTGGTGGTTATAGTGAAATTTCACTCCGCTAACCGGTCGTCAAGCGTAGCACTCTATCGCAACCTCAAGCCCTTCCCTGATCTAGACCAGAATGGCAATGCCTCTTTGTTTATTCGAAAGACGCGGCCCCCGAAGCAAAATTTCAAGAGGTAATTATAGAATTCTTGTAATATACCAAAGGAGCTATATTACTAATCCACACAACAAAACGTAGGGAATCCTATTTGGGCTACCTAGGAGCCGACTTAGTTCACCTGAATATAATCATATAGAGTTGATAACTTTCGCACGGTAGAGCCGAATATGAAGTAAAGTATAATTAGTTAATATTGGATATAACGCCTCCAGCTCTACGGGTGAGTGGTATCACCAGCAAGCAACAGTAATTTAGGATCGTACGGAGAACTCAATTAGGGCAAATCAAGTATATTGCCAACTGTACAGAATAAAGAACGAGGGCATTCAGGCCACATATAGGGACTACAAGTGAGACGTGCTTGAAACAAGTGCTGACAGCCTCAGGAGTTAATAGAGCGAGATCAGGCACGTGACTGAGTAACCTGAGCAGAGGGTGAGGCGAGGGTGAGTAGCGCCTGAGCAGGGCGGTGATGATGACTAACCGCGTTAGAAGGAAGTGAGGTCCAGATTCGATGAGATTACCTTCAAAATTTGGCCAGATTTGATGGCCCTGCCAGCAAGCTGTGATTTAGCCTCGAAAGACGCTAAATTAGGTCTATAGTGGTGCTGCACGGTTGTTTTGCGGTGTTGCGGTGGCGTTTGGGGAAAATAGCGCCGTTCGTTTGTGGACTACGTTAGAGTATGGCTTGATTTTCGCCAGCTATCTTAACGAATGCTCAGAGCCTTTGGTACCGAGACTTGACGGTAAGCACTCAAGTTTGCCACTGACGGCAAGGTAAGGGAGCGGCTCTTTCAATTGTGTCAGGAAGTGGTCACGTAATAAGACCCTTAACCACTCCGCCATAACAACCTGCAAAACGGTGCGATATCGGTGGCTAAAGGCCCCGATTTCCTTATTAGACTCTATCCTTATAACGTCACCTGACAAACCGTAACATGTAACCTGCTTTGATGATTGTCTGAATGTTTCAAAAGGGTTTCTCCTGTGTTATGGATGTAGTCATCAGGCAGGGGTGCAACTCTTTCAATCGTAACTTGTATCCTGCTTTGGCCGTTACTTGTACTTAGACAGCTTGAAAGGATGCCTCCTGTGCTGTGATAATGAGGCAAGGCTGCTTGAGAGAGGATTGATGGCACCAAGCCCCATATCCTCAGAGACTCCAACCTGTGAACGTTTTGGAGGATGTAAGGCACAACTGGCATTGAAAAGTCCAGAATGTAGAATTCTCTGCCGGTGATCCAGTTGGGTGCAAAAATGAGAAAATTAAACGGCCCCTGCCCGTCATTTATACGTAGTATTAACGCGGTTGGCTCTTGCGCAATGTTGCGTGACACCACGTTCCAATTTGACTGCGGAACGGCGTCCAGGACCTGAAATTGCTCAGTTTCACTTTCAAAATTGACTTGGGCCCAGAATCTGGTAAACTCTCGCCTCATCCCGCTTACCAAGTCAGAGTGAGGTATCGAGTCTAGAAGAATGTAGCAATTCTGATAGCGAAACGCCGCAAATTTGGAATCCTCGGCGGGGCGGCTTATTATTCCACCCTGTATCACATTCGTTCTCAGAAACCTGTTGGTTCCAAGTCTCAAAAGAACGACATACGAAATGCGGTCTTCTGAAATCAACAGCGGCCAACCATAAAAGTACTCATTGCGTTCTTCGTCCTTGAATATGATGAATCCGTCGTCCGGCTGAGCTCGAAGTCCAGTGTTCGTTATGGTAAATTCGTTTCGAAGCGGCTGAATGGGTCTTTGAAACAAGCTAAACAACGCAGCAGAAGATGCAAACAGCCCGGTATACCTTGAAGCGTTTGCATCTGCTTGCCAGGCGAAAAGGGAGAGATCCGAAGATCGCTTTGCGATTTCTTCTTGCAATCGACGAAAGGCATTCGAGCCTTCGCCATACAAAAGCGGCATGTGAACGTTGAAGATGCCGAGCAAGCAATACGCACCGTCTTCCGGCCTCGTGGTCTGTCGTTTGCTCGCCCACCGCATCTTCGTGGCGACTGCAGTGTTGCTGAGCAGCTTTCCTAAGCTCGAAAGTCCCGTTGTAGCCAGATGCAAGATGCCCGTATCGATCCCTGTGATTTTCGAGAGAATCGCTCGATGCTCTGTCTTTGTGCCTCGCTCGTGCCACAAACGATCAAAGAAATGGACCTCTCTCGGTGCAATGAGTTCCTGCAGCGTCCAGCCGCGAGAGAACCAGCGGGATTTTGAAAGCGCTTCTTCAAAGGTTTCTTCTCCCTCCAGGGCAAGATCGGACAGGATCGCATAGCAAGCGTCGCATTTTCTGTACCTGGGTTGAAACTGCTTTTCAGCTTAAGAGTCTTATTCAAGAGCTAATAATTAATCTCTCACCATTGATACATTGAGTTGATGGCTTCACTCAGCTCCGAAGACGAGCTTTTATTGATGCAGCACGTGTCGACCCAGGCATATCGCAGGCCGGACTTGATGGCAAGCTGACAGGTTTTCTGGATCTTAACATATCCTTTCCGTCCACGCACTTGAGCTGAAGTCGGATCTTTCTTGAACTCGTCAAAAGTCACTTCGTCGTCATCCCAGGTGTGCGACAGGATTGCGTAGGGCGGCGGTTCCTTTCTAATGAATTCCTCCAGCGTAAGTGTTTCGGTGTTGATTAGTCTCATGGCGGCGTCTCGTCTAGACCTCACTATTAATTGGTGCCGCAGTCGTTTTTTGATGATAAGCAGATTTGGCTAATTTTTACACCAGGCATTGCATTATTCAAGGCAGAGGGCAAGTTTGTCGAATCCTCGGATGAAGCGAGATGCAAGTCAGAGGCAAAGCAAACCAATAGAAGGTCCCATCCACAGCACGTGCGATGTTACCTGAGCACCCTGTCGATCACATGACTTGTAGATGGTCATATGACGTAGTTACAATCACATGACATATTCGCGTCATTTATCGTGATGTGTGTCTCGAGCCTTCCCCTTCCCTCTTTGTCAGATCATTCTGGTTTATAGCACATTACATTTCGTGAGAAGGTCGGAGTTGTACGTTGCGGAAACAGTAAATTTGAAATACAGCAGAGCAGCAGCAGAAAAGACTCGGCATGACTTCACTTCCAAAGAAGCTTTGGAATATTGTAAAATCTAGACTAAAAACTTACCAAAACAAGATGGGTGGGCCGAGATCTATCGTTACGGATCCAATGCTCTGTCTACTTGGTCTCTCACTATATATTAGATTCGTAAATCATGACTACTACTTCGGTCTGGGTTTAGTCATCGACGAAGATCTCAGCTGCCAAATATTCGTTTGAGTAAAAGCCCACCAAATATGTCTTGTCCAGGGGATCCGACGCATCGATTGAGTCGATTGCCATTCCCATTCCCTCCGGTCAACCGGCCATCGCCATCATCGCAGTCATCGTCCTTTCGCTTCCGACTTCTTCTGTCAGCAACAAACATTCCTCTTGTCCACTGGCCTACAGTCTCCACCCTTAGATCCTCACCCTCGCTGATTTCCCATTTAGGGTCGTCATAATCCACGCAATACCATATGGTCAGTACATCATGGACTGGCACTCCTACAGTGTCTCTAGAAACCCCTGGACTGGTTGAAACAATTTTGTCAAACGTAGCCTTCATAAATGCCGAAACCCATTCTGCCAAAGGCGACTTCGCAGCCAACAGCGGCTCAAGAGATGCCTCGAGGTCACCGCGAGCGAGCACGTGCTTCCCAGTGATGTCCATTGGGAAAAGCGTGACGTTCAACCGCTTTGAAAGATTGTCGGGGTAAGAGGGAAGGAACGGTAGAGGCGCCACACCCTCTTCCTGTTTCTCGCACAGGGGTAACGGTAGTGCAAAAGGCATCACTGTGTGAGGTTTCGGTGATGTAAGAGTGTACACTCTCGCCGCTGCTATAGGATCTGCAAAAGTATTGAAATCCGCAACAGGCGCTGTCTGATTTCGCATATTTAGCAAATCTCGAATGGGGCCTGGCGGTTGCCTGGTGAGCCTGAAAGGCGGCTCCGGGATGTTCGGAGCTTGCTCCAAGCTTGAGGGAGGTTGAAGAGCTGGATTGTCAGCCTGATCGATATGGCCACCCATGACCACAATCTCCTTAACTTTTAAGAACGTCTCTGGATCTTCCGCTGCAGCAAGGGCGAGGTTCGTCATTGGACCGATTGCCACGATTGTGATGCTGTTGGGCTCGTTGTCGCGCAGCAACTTTAGAATCTCTAAATGCGCAGGTGTTTGAGATTGGGTGAAAAGAGAGGATGGATTTTTCATCTCTTTAGCTATTATTTCACTTTGCTCGGGAGCAGAAGACGTTTCTGCCACTTCCAAGAGATGCTGCCACGTCTCAGCTGGCGTCAGATGCGGCTGCTGTCCAAGCTGGTCAATAAAATTCGACCCGTCCTCGAACGTGTTTACATACGCTCAAGTGAGGTCCACCAAGCCCATCTTGTCCATCTGCAGCAGCCAATATGAGATCCACGTCCAAGCTCATGCGGCGGTTTGACTTACGAAAGAAATCAACCATCGACGCATTCTCAGCGAGCGGTTGCTCAGGGCCGATAGCAACTACTACAGGCTTCGAACTTCGAAGAGTTTCAAATCCCAAACTCCGTCCAACGCTTTCTCGCCACGCAATCTCCTTGTTCACATAGTGGAACAGTGAGATGGCGTTGCGTAGGCAATTTTGGAGATCAATGTTGCCGTATGTCACGGAAATGAGCAGCACTTGAAGCTTCTCTGGCGATGCTGAGAGTGCCAGCAGTATCGCCAGAATGTCATCGACCCCCTTCCAAAAGTGTCAGTCGGTTCACTGCGTTTGTCAAAGGCAACTGGAAATGGGCAGTATACCGGGTCGGTGTCTATGATAATCTTCCGCGGCGCCATTGTCGCCGATGTGAACGAGAAGAGCTTTCTTTTGCGGTCAAGGTCTGTTGAGACGACAATATTTGCTCAGCATGCTTGTGTGGACAGCTTTGCTATCTCAAGTAACGGAAAAACCACAATCGTTGGGTTGAAGACAACGAAGCGAACACGATCGACGCGAGTGGGGTTTGAGTTTTTGGTGGGGCGATTTCGCCAGGCCAAGATAGACTAACTATACTCGTGATCCCTGCCATTTGCACTCACGTGATAAGACAGAACAATATACCTTACGGGACGGGAGTCTTTAAGATGGGGAAGCACGTGCCAAACAGCAATAAAGGCACCAAGCAGCAAAGTTGGATGCCTCGAGCGAAGCTGGATGGGTGTCTGATTGCATGTCAGTGGCTAAACGACCAATGATATGTATTACGGCCAGTCCTTCACTGCTTGGCCCTCAATTAGCCTTGAGTCTCGTTCTGTACCCTGTAGGTTTCATGGTTTCAAGATGTTCTAGGAATTGTGCATCCCATGATTGAAGAGGGTTTGCCATTTCTAGCTTTATTACTTAGATCAATAACTTGCAACCATTGAAACGTCACACATTGTTCTAGGCTTTAGCCTCGTACGCACTCGAATAAGTTCATACTCTGCCTTAACTTCTGTTGCAAAATGACTGATTAGGACAAGGCTTACGGTTGACACGCAAACTGCTGGCTCGTTCGAAGTTTGCCTTCATTTGTACCCTTCGCAAGATTATCAGCCTCCAATCAAACTTTTTAACTTGATATTCATCACCTTTTCTAGCCTTTATGCGAACCCCAGCGATGGTCTATAGCTACACGCCAACCAAAGACCAACTTTAGCACAAAACTTCACGGCAATGGATTTACACAAACTGTATATGCCCCCGACAATCCCATTTCAGTGCTAGAATGTGCGGAACTACAAGTTTTGCAAGCCGAACGGCGGGCCAAATGATGTGAGATGCACACCAATGCTTCCTCTAAGTGTGCTTCTAGATGCCTGGACAGATGTCACCACCGGCTGCTTCAAACCGGTATTCGACAACTACATCTAGCTGGCGACTCTGGGCGTTATTGCATATGGAGCCCAGGAAACCCAGCTGGCAATCCTAGCTCCCTCATTCAACACGACTCCCCTCCTAGTCTCCGCCTACGCGATGGCATTCTCTCTCTAGGACTGCCTAACGATCAACGAATACAAGAATCAAACCTCTTTTTCGTAATGAGCATGAACACCAAACAGCGATGGGCCACGGGGTTTGCAACTGGTCCTCCTGGAGCGTACGTAAGTCACACTACCACCGCCGGCTATTCAGCGATTGACCCTTCCACGGAGTGGATATGCAACAATCGGATTATAAGGGATGATAGATATACCTCTTTCAGCACTCTTTGGGTCTCTCTTATCTTTGAATTGGGAGGTTTGTTCATACTCGTTACCCTGAATCTCGAGACGGTCTTCAACTACTTTCAGCGACGGTAGAAACGGGGTCTTCATCAATAAGTGAGATGGCAGCTAGATCCGAAGTTGCAATTGCAGCGTATGGCATTTGAAGAGGCGGGATTTGCAGAGTTGGAGGGTGGAGCGAATGAGGTTCCCACCACTATAATGAAAAATCAGCAGATTCAAGTGAGTAAATTCGTCATCCCAAAGCCTCGGCGATATTCTCACCTCTCTCGATTCCCGTTCAATATACTGCCGAGCTAAAGTCTCTTCAATGTCTCTAACCTTTGCTTAGATAGTAATGGAATGGGACGATATGTATCCCAGCATATGTGGAAAGAGAAGTCAGGGAAGGAAAGATTCAATCACGAAGGAAATGAGCGACGAGTGTAAAGAACCTGTCACCGACAGGAATTCGTTGCTCTAAATCTACTTCCTGTGAGGTAGCAGAGCAATCAAAATGCAGCAAAATTGAGCAGCGAGGTCCGTGTAGTACGTCCAAGAGTATGGCCTCCCATTGCATACTGCCTCATCTCCTGACACTGAAGAAGCCCAGCTTCTCCTTTCCACCGAAATCCAGGACAAAGTAACAACAAAATCAGGACCAAAAGACCCAATGCACCCTTATCGCCAACAGTAACCCCAAAATGAATGGAATCGCTACCTCTGTCAATGTAACGCGCGTGCGGCCCAGAATACCCAAGTACAAGGACCGCATATCCTTACTCCGCAGACGACAGTCAGTCCTCATCAAATGCTTCCGCCGCTTGGTTCAGAAGCTCCATCTTCTTCTTCCACTTCTCGTACTCTGTCTTCGCTTCCTCAAACTTCTTCCGCGTCTCTTCCTCCTCAAGAATCGGAACTTGGACAGCAAGAAGCTGTCTCCGCTTATCGAAGCCAAAATTCCGGAAAGCCTCCGCCTGAGTACGGAGACCGTTCCATGTCCAGTCTTCACCAGCCTTTGGGTTGAGTAACAAAATCTCTTCCAGTCCTGTCCGTGCCTTCGTTCCGAAGCCCGCCAGGGACATGTTTGCCTCGGCAGCTCTTTCTTTCGCAGTTTCGAGGATAGATTTGGCGTCGGCATGGGCTCTCTCGACTGCGCTGAACTTTGCCTCGAATTTGGGGAGACTTGCTGACAGTCGTTGAACCGGTGTGCTTTCGCGGGGAGTTTCGTGAGCGGAAGAGACAGATGAATGGACAGGCTCTGGACGACGGCAGTTCTGCCAAGTATCGCCACCATTGCTGTTGGATACTGCTTCTTCAGTTGTTTTCTGCTTTCTTGTCAGCGCTTTTGCTATCTGGAGGACGCAGGCACTGAGAACATCCGCTGCACTGAGCCTCACCTCTTTGCCTACAGCTTTCCTCTCTGGAACGTCACTTTCGTCACCCGACACTTCCCAAATATCTCCCGTGAACTTTCTAGCAAGAGGTTCGGACTTCGAAGGTTGGAGAGGCTGGGCTTTTGCTGTGTCATTGTCGTGTGGTCTCTTAAGCTTAGATGAGGTTGAGGTTTGTTGCAGGGGTTCTTTTGTGGTCTCGTATGGCCCGTACTGAGAAATGTTCTCTTGAGATGACCCTTTTAACTTTTGGACGAGATGTACATGCGTTGATTGTAAGTGATTTTCAAATGCCACTTCTCGGGTCAAAACAAGTGAAGCCAAGCGAGGAGAAGAATTCTTGACCTTTTCGTCAATTGTGAGAGCGGGCTTTTTTTCAGGTAAATTTGTCATGGGTGGCTTGGTTGGCACGAAGCCCTCGCATTTTTCTTGTTCCTTTTGATAGGTTGGCTCCTTGGGGACGTCGACAAAGGAATGTTGCAACTCCTTAGATGGCTGGCTGGGTCTCGGTTCAAGTTTGGGTAGATTTCCTAACCCATTCGTGGCTTGACCTGCGACGTTGTTCGTTTCCTCCGTTCTTGCCTTTTTGGTCGGTGGACCTTCTGCTTCTCTATCAACTTGGGATGTACGCGCAAGTCCAGACCCATGGAGGGACTTACCAACAGAATTTGCTTTTTGATTCCTATTCTCGAACGCCTCCACAGCTTCGTGGACGCTGAAGACCACCTGGCTCATATGATTATGTGTCCAAGGTCTGTTTCCTCGCTTTCGTTTCTGCATTCTCAGGAATGCTCGGAATACCTCTGCGGCGGATCCGTTCGACTCATACACCCTCTTGACATCTTTATGCTCAAGCAAGGGGCCGAGGTCTCCTTCCAAAGCCAAAAAAACCCAGAACTCCAACGCCGCCACCAGCTGCCTGAGCGTATCACAGTCCAAAACTTGGTCTTGAACGAAGTACTTGGATGTTTTGCCCATCATGCGATAGATTTGCATCTCTGCGCGTGCGTGAAGTCCATTCAACTCCGTCGAAAGGTAGTTCGATAGGACTTGACGCTTGTCGTAGTCTTGGTCTGAGTTGCGGAGCGATGCCTCGTAATGGACCGCATTCGCAATCTGTTGGGGCTTCTCGAGCTTTCCCAGCAACTCTTTGAGCTGCTCTTTTTCCTTTCCGAACTCGATCTTCTCGTGGTGGTCCATCTTGTGGTGGTGGTTGATGCGTTGAGAGGAGAAGGTCCTTCGAAACGCGTGGAACACTTTGAATATTGGACGAGACGAGCTCGCGTTCGGTTTCGTGTTTATATTTGAATTCACCTTTGTCGTGTTATTTATTTGGGTGGAAGACGCGAGGGTCCTTTGCTTGCTTGGGGTCGAGGAGTATTCACTTTCAACATACATGGATCGATTCCTGGAGAAGTCTCTGCAAGGCAATTCGTAGAATAAGTAATGAGATAGATGACATCTCCTCACATATCTTGGAGCCTAACGGAAGTATTTATTTCAATAATTCTACATTTCATCTACACAGCGTTGGAATTGGAATCAGAATCGGAACAGAAACAGTGTCGGTGCAAATGCATGTCTTTAACACCATCCCAAACCACCTACAGAGCCACCTCTCTCTCCCCATGGTAGTGAAATATGATGGCTACATGAACCAAGTGCGATTATGAACAAGGTAGTTCAAGAACTGTTGGCGAGGCACCCTGCTAACACATTGGAGATTGCTAGCGCTGGAATGTTTCACCTTCCGTTCTTTAAATTGACAGCTTTGACACCGAACGGAATAATCTTCGCTTTCTTCCTTCTAGGAACCACAGGACTGACTGGCACCACCCCCAAGTGGATGAGGACACAAAATCGGGCTCGACTCGCACTCGGCCTGACACTCTCAGGAGCCACACCTTCCTGGATGCTTGGATTTAGTGCGGAAGAGGTCGTTGTTGTATGCCTCCCACTTATTATCGGCTGTTCGATCCTATGCAGCTCTGTGCTTGGGTGGAGGGAAATTGTTTCTATGCACCAGGGGGAGAAAGTACAATCGAGTGTGGTGTAAGATGGATCGCGCTTGCGAGGCTTCATGGTCATGACTGTTGATATATTTTATACACCCCCGTCCTTTGGACAGTGGTCTCGACAGATGGGCAATTCCATCTGTCGATTTTGGGCATGCTTTCCTTACTTTCATCGGATTCGATTTTCAAGGTGTTTTGGACAAGTTGCACAAGAAAGCTAAGATGAATTACAAATCCCGCCCGTTGTTCTATCTCAATCTCATCTACCGCTTCAATTGGGCTCAAGGTTTCCTAAGCTCTGCCTTTGTTTCCTGTTGGAACATAGGGAAATTGTGCAGAAGAGAAATATAATTGATGAGTATGGTTTGGGGCGAACGCACTTGCGTGAATTCGCGCGGATGAAAAAGCGTTTTCCCATTTCCCGGAGCACAGGTACCATATTGGCGTTTTGGGAATAAAATGGCCCGCCTTTGGCCCTATTCCTTCTGTAGAGGAAATATGACTGAAATAACCCTGAGAGCATCGATCTCCCAGAAACCTCTGATATGATATCACGCAAGTGGTTTACTGCAATCCTATGCACTGATAACTTTATCCAAGACATTAATTCCTAAGGGATTTCTCCATGTCGTCCCATCTACCACTTCTATCCGGGTCAAGCTTTCTCAGCTCTGTAAGCCATGTTGCGCAATCCTGCCGTTCGTCTGAATCAACCGCTCGCTCTTCAATCCGACAGAGTGCCATCGTGTAATCGATCAGAGCATTATAAATCCACTTGCAATCCTCTGCACCATCCAACATATCTTTGAGAATAACAAGTTGTCTAGTAACATATTCGGCACGGTCTTCTGGAGTGAAGTTTGGGGTAATGGTGGCATGACCAACATAATCAGTGACAGTCGTCATGAGGAATTGGTAGTAGAACCATGCAGATTGCTGGTATGGGTACGAATCAGTGTACATGGCGGCGATGATGAGCTCAAATTCTAGTAGCATGTTAGCTTGTACTGAGCAAGAGAGCAGAGACAAGCAACCATCGTCTAAAAACAGCCGTCTTGCTTCATCGCTGGCGCTGCGTTCACCAAGAAGTCGCGGTATCAGTTTGCTCCGTCTATGCCATGCTGAAAAGTTTGAGAGACCTTTGTCGCCGTGGATCATCTTTGTGGTATATTCGAACTCCGATTCCACCATGCTCTGCCCACCCAGCCTGGAACTCTCTAACTCAGACACAACCCTTCTTCTGTAACCCCATCCATGGAAATTTCGGCTGTCCTTCACTAACATCTTCCCCACTAATGTAAGCTCCCTTTTCCAAAGTTCCCGTGCTACTACAGGCTCTAGCCGCTCGTTTGCTTCTTGCAAAAGCCACAATCGATAATTCCATAGCCAATAACATTTCGGATATTTCATCATTATAGGGAACAGAAATTCGAGGTCTGCTTTTATCAGGTCAAGAGTTGTACCATTCCTCCCACGATTCGGGGAGACGGGGTTCTGCGGGATCGTGGTCGAGGCCGCGGACGAAGTGGTAGTAGAGAAGGAGGAATTTTCGAAAGAGGCCTTGGTAGTGTCGATCAGAGAAGTATTCAGCGACTCCGTCGAGTGCGAGGATGAAACCGATGGTTTGGAGAATAAGCCATAGATTAGCAAACGTCTCCGGACGTTCCATATTGTGTAATATTCGGGGTTCTTCTTGAGGAGCTTAGAGGTGAGTTCAAGGACTTCGAGGGTGTATTGACGCTCTGCGATCTGCCCCCCGACATTAGCAGGTTTCTCATGGTAGCCAGCCATCTCGCGCACCTTCGTCGTGATCAGGTCTTCCAAGTCCCTGTATTCTCGGATCTGGCGCTCTTCTTCCAGGCGCTGTGCTTCTGTTCTCTGCGTTGTCTCTGCTACTCGCGGGACACCATGCTGCCTCAAACATCAGCCCAGGTTATGCATGCAAGGCTCAATAATCATACACTGGCCATGTTGGGGATTGCGCCTGTTCTTGCCCAGAGTTGAGGGTGACTTGATGATTATGCAGGTTCGACGTTGAAGAAAGCGCGAGTCAGTCCCGTGACAAGCGAGGGAGGAACATTGTCATGACTTTCTAACGTCCCATCTCTCCTCTCCTCCTCTCCTTTCCTCCACCGTCCAACATCCGGGTCACCAAGATATACTAACCGTTCAAGTATCACTAACGTTCAATAGCGCGGGATTTCATTGTCATTGTACAGATTTGTCAGCCTCCACTGGCTTCTCGGTTGGTCTCAACAACATCCCAGCCCGGCTCAGATTCATTGTCCTTCGGACCCCTTTCGGACTTCCAAGGACATCCCATTGGATCCTTTCTCCTACTCATCGAAGAGTCTCCGTCTGAAAACTCTTTCTCGATATCCTTTCATTTGTTCTGAGAGAGAAGAGAGGATAGTTTGCGGCTCTTTAGCAGACTATCTTCAGCCTCCTCAACCCGCTCATTTATTTCAGTCATGGTTCTCTTCAGTGGATATATGCCGCATGGAATCCGAATCCCAAAGTCTCCTATCAGGGTTGATTCCACAGGCGATGAAATCAAGATACCCAAGATTCGATTGACACGGCGGGCGCAATCCCATTGTGGTGAGTGGCCAGGAGTATTTCCAGCTGGTATCTGACAACCAGGCAGACCTCGTCGAAGCCTTCCAGGATGCCTCTCGGAAATGTTCCAAGTTGACTGGTATTTTTGACGGGCCCGCTGATGATGATAAACCACTTCCCGCCGCTGCAACCCTCCCACGCCACAATCCCCGATCGCAAAATACATACTTCCGCCGGCCGTCATGGAAGATCTTTGATTCAAATTCGACTTCGAATTCGAGAGGCTCACTGCGGAGTCCAGATCGATTCGTGCCAAGGAGGAGGCCTGATCTCGATTCTGTCGTACAAAGTTTTCGTGCAAACAAGGAACCCAATGCTCTCTCAACTGAAGAGAAACTGCTCAGACACAAAGATGTCAGCCCCGATGCCTTCAATCCTCGCAGACGTATTTCGTCTCCAATCCCTCAAGCAAGCAGGACAATTTACCGACGGAACTACTCTGGAAGACGGAGTGGTAGTGGAGGTATGACTCGCCGCACTACGCACAATAGTATGGGCTGATCGAATTGCAGGTGGAAGCGTTCTTGCTTTTCAGAGAGATCCAGCGGGTCCCAACGGAGAAAGGCAAGTAAGTAGCAGCCAGTGCCATGTCTCTCAGAGGCAGGTACCGAAGCAATATCAAGACATCCCTCCCAAGAGCCAAACCTCTCGTGACCTAAACTACACCTCACTGACATTTTCACCGCCGGCTAATTGCTGCAGGTAAGTGTCGGCACAATATGGAGGGTAGGCGGACTCGCCCCTCCCAGCCTTGGAGTCCCAAATGGCCGAGGGGGTCGACTGGGCAGCGGAACAAATGCTCCTCTTTACACGACTTCGTTTTCGGCATCACGACCAAAAGCACAGGAAGAGTCAGAGAATCATGAGAATCGTGTTGCTCACGCTCTTGAGTTGGACCGAGTTTCCAGAGTGCTTGAGTTTCGGGACTTTTCTACCTCTCCGCAGAATCACCTTACGCTGAAAGAGAGACAGACCGAACTAGAGTCGAAGACTACTTGGACTGGTACAGAATGGGTCATGGGACCTACCGATCATAGTATGAGACTCTCCCCAGCTCACACGCCATTTTTGACCTCTGAGTGTACCCAAAACTAACTACAACAGAAACGCTGATAACCAAAGAAGTTCGGAATCTTCCAATTGCCCCCTTCAAATAAGTCCTTTCTTCTCGAGCACGTGACCCTTCACTGACCTCGTGCAGAGTGTTGGATGCTCCGAATCTTCGAGATGACTTCTACTGTTCTGTCCTTGCGTACTCGCCTACTTGCCATACCCTCGCTGTCGGCCTTGGTCCCCTACTCTATGCATGGTCCGAGATGCAAGGTGTACATCTCCTCAACGGTGGAACTGCAAGTGGGGCCTGGCTTACCTCCATTGCATTTTCTTCAACACAAGGATGCAGATCCATCTTGGCTTTCGGCAGATCTGACTGCTCCTTAACTCTCATGTCACTTTATGACAGCATGCTACCACGTTTCGAGGTTCAGCAGCCCTGCCCTATTGCATGTGTTACCTGGAGACCCCATACTACGATGCGGCCTTCTCGATGCCCTCTTACGAGTGGAACACCTGTCAAGACCGAGGACCTTCTCGTCGGAGACGAGGTTGGGAACATTTATTATTATTCTGTCGAATGGCCGGAGGCGTGGGAAGTCACCCGAAACGGGTGGTCCGGTTCGATGACACTCCTTGCCCGAATCATGGTTCATACGCAGCAGATCTGCGGTCTCGCGTTTTCCAACGATGGCTCTATGTTTGCAACTGGCGGAAACGACAACCTCTGCTGCCTCTTCCAGACTAATAAAGTGCTTCATAGCACTCGAGAGGAAGCTCAGGTTGCCGAAGAGGTCTTCATCCAAGCAGATGGCATGCGACGTGTCCACACCATTGTTGGCCAAGGAGGCGTCAAAGAGGTCAGACTAGGCTCCGAGAAACACCGCTGGACTCACGGAGCAGCAGTCAAAGCAATCGCATTTTGCCCCTGGCGAGATGGGCTCGTCGCCACAGGCGGTGGTAGCAACGATAAATGCATTCATTTCTACCACGCTTCGTCCGGCGCCTGCCTAGCAACAATCAGCGTAGCCGCGCAGGTAACATCTCTGATCTGGTCAACCACCCGCCGCGAAATCGCTGCAACCTTCGGATACGCGCAGCCCGAGCATCCCTACCGCATCGCCGTCTTCTCGTGGCCGGAATGCAAGCAAGTTGCCGCTATACCCTGGGACGGCGAACATCGTGCGTTATATGCAATCCCATATCCTGGGGGCCCGAACGAGAGTCAGACGAGTCGAGAAGGGGGCAGAGGATTGAGTCGTACGGCGCAGGAAGGGTGTATCGTTGTTGCGAGCAGTGATGAGAGTGTCAAGTTCCATGAGGTGTGGACGGCGGGGCAGAAGACGACGGCTGGTGGGGAAGGGTTGCTGGGTGGTAGTGATATTCTTGAGGGGTTGGAGGGGATTGATAAGGAGGGGGAAGTCATTCGTTAGGTTGATGGGATTATGCATCGTGTTTCACGAATCTCGGCTTGGAGGTAGGTACGAGGCTCGGCCATTAGGGGCAGGAGGTGAATATTGCTTAGGGCTAGAATGGCTGATACCCAATATAGAATTGAGCTCGTCATTCTTTCTTTGCCGCATTTTTGTGCAACCGCGGTCAGGGCTTTTTTAGGTTATGCTTGAGATGGAAAGCCAGTTACAAAGTGTTGCATCTCATGCCTTCGCCGACAGGCAGAAGGGATCACAAGGTCAAATATTCCAAATGATGAAAAGAGAAACGAATTTATTGTTTCATTTCTCTAGCTCCACAAAACGTCCTCCCAATGAAGCGAAGAGGCTGATCTTATCGGGGTATGCGTCCAACCCTCTCCGTCCTCATTCTACTCAACGCAGAATTTACGAAACCTTGAGAAATGCACATTGAGGCCCACAGATGAATATTCCGAGTTCCAGGAGACAATGAAAAGCGAGTGACGAGGAAGCTCCTCGTCGTCTGGAACATTCGGATTTTGTGCCAGTTCAACCTTCCTCATCCTTGCTGAACGTCGCGGGTACCTAGTAAGCAAAGCGAAACTCGACTTCGGGTACATTGAAGGAGGGGTATCTGTTCTTGACGACGTTCAAGGTCTTGTACACAATATGCTTATTGGGATCCTCAGGAATTGTCTCTTTTCTTGAAATCATGACTACCAAGGTCTTCAACGCTGGGAAGTTGACCAACTCGTGGAAGTTGTACTTGAAGTTGTGTCGAGAGCCCATCGCCAACTTGACATGCGGATCATGTTGGATTCCGTCAATGCCCATATGGAAGGCTTCGCTGATCAGTAGCGTATGATTGTTCGATGGTCGTAGATTTCCATGGCGATTATCAAGTGGTGGGTGAATGTACCAGGATTGAGTTGCTCGACTGTCGACCGCATATTGCAGATAGTTGTAGTTGGGAGGCTGAGAGAAGTCGTCAAGCTTTTTGAAGAGCGGGGAAAGGTGGGGAGACGGCCCCATTATGATTGTACGGAGGTTGTTGCGCACAACCGGCTCAGCTACTCCTGGGAAAATGTGTCAGCTCTGCCTAAAACAATGGAAAACCCGTAAACTCACTGAAAGTCATCAAATGCAACGTATCCACCTCGAATGAAAAGAAGCTCCACTTTGCGTTCTCGTCCGGGAAAATTGGCGTATACAAGCTGTGGCTCTTTCCCTCAATGTTGTTGGCGGCATCGTTCTCGCGGTACAGGTATTCGTTTCGTGACTCGCGGCAAACGTGCATTGCGACTGGCGTCGGACGGCTTTCGAAGATGGTGTATCGGGGTCTGTACTCAAGAGGCTTGCTTTGAACGAGCGTTTGGGGCGAGGGTGCCATCAGAGACCAGATCTTGAGGCGGATTTCGAGGGGCTGGGCGGTGTCAGCCTGTGCTTGAAGATAACGCGGGAAAAGCTAAGAGAGTCACGGAGGATGGAAAGGTGAAGACATACCAAGTTAGGGAAGAGGCGGAACTGAGGCTCATCTTGTGCATATGGCTGGACGCCACCTTGGGATGAATCTCCATCTCTGGCTCGGATCTCTACGCCCTTGATAGTTCGAGATTTCCGTCCCTTTGCTGTCTTCTTCTTGACTCTGATCAGAGTTGGGGTAGGTTCGCGACCGAAGGGCTTCGGCGGCTTGGTGATCTTAGACGAGGAAAGGGCTTTCTTCTGTACCTTCTTTCTTCCTTGGATTGTCGGCATGATTTTCGCCATTGCGTAGTCGTTAAAGTGTTGATGCTGTTGCCGGTAGCGAATGCCATCTATCTGGTGAAGGAAGATCGGAGGACGCGAAGCAGTTGATACTCTAATGTGGGAAGGAGCGAGGCTGCTGGTTTGTTGACAAGGCTGTCGCTAATTTAGAAGGGAACTTCGCGGAAATGTGTCGACATCAGAGCCTGGTGAATTTCCGGCAGTCTAGAGTGACGATTGATTCCAAGGATTCAGTCTTTAATTAGAGCACTACGGCGCAGGGTTTAGAGAAATTAGGAAGAGCCTTTCACCTGAGGTCTTAATTTCTATCCTCCGCAACCCAAGTGGATGGCGTGAGGAGAAAGAGGGCGTGAGCTTGAGAGTTCGAGTGGAGCGGATGGGTGACTGAAAGCAGGGACTATATCAACCGGCTGGCTTGGTGAGCAGTTTTCCCCTTCTTTTTTTGAATGGATTAGTTCTCAAGGCTTAAGGTTATTGCTTCGCAGAATTGAGGAATTCGGAGTTCTGCTTTGGGAAGTGATTCCTTTGCACTCGGCTATTTCAATGAAGAGAAAGTGGTTTCGACAGACAATGCACCGATGGCTTAAGTGACCTCGTTTTGGCTACGCCACATCTCTGTTTAAGTGGCGATTTCTGATGATGACTGACCTAGGCATCTAATACGAAGACCACAGCATCAAGCGATGGGATTACAGGGTATTTGTGCTTTAGCGGCACTGCAGTGTCTGCTTCTAGCACCCTCGGTCAATAAATTGCCCTATTTCTAGGCTATTGCCCTAAAAGCACGCTAAAGACGGGAGTAAGTGGTACTACACGTTTTACGAGGTTCTCCCCTGTACTCACAAGGTATCCCTCACCAAAAAAGCCCTACCGTAACTACCTGTTGAGTGCCTAAGCACTATCGTTGCTCCACTAGCAACGGTGTTTACCCTGGAGATCTTCTCATACCTTGCGAATGCCTTACAGCGTCTCTTGGGATCTGCTTGGGGCGTATGGCCTGGAGTCATAGGACCTGGCAACTGGCTCAACCCCTAAATTGTACCCTGGGAATGCCAAGGACCCAAATGCCCTGTAATCCCGTGATTCCCGTCACTTTATGCCGTGATCTTCATAGGGAGGAATTTGTCTACAGGCTTTGAGCGAGCGACTGCATGTTGGTTCCATAGAGGTTCCAACATCCAAATGGAGACTGAAGAGGCGACACCGTTCCGCCTCCTCTTAAATCTGTCTCAGTGAGGTTGGCATTTGGAACAATTGCCTGGCCCGAGTGCGACTTTCTGTCATGGTCTATCGAGGATGTGCTGTTCTGGAGGGTTCTCGGAGCGTCGCTGTTTCACGCATCACTGAGGGTATGGTCTATACGAAAGGGATGAAAAGGTACTAGAAAGTAACAGATACTATTAGTGTACTGTACCAGTAGAGTGGACCGCACTATCCAAGCGGAGTAACTCTTGAATCTTGCAGAATCTACCAATTCTAGGGGGAAACCAAGACTCACCCTTGGCTTGAATGAAAGTTTCAGAGGAGTAATAAATTATATCTCACATCACTATGCAAATTGTTTCGGAAGTCCTTGTTGTAAGGAAAACTTCGGTTTCAGTTTCCACGAAGAATCAAGACAGCGTTGTTGTAAATGCCAAGCAAGCTCTCAGGAGGAAGTGAAGTTTTACAACCTTCGGATGACTCTGGCATTCTTCTTCCCAAGATTCTATTATTCTATATCCAGATATCCCGTTGAATCGCCAGGACCAGGTAATATAACTGGGGTAAGTCTGCGCAAGCAGGGCAACAAAGAGGTAGATAAGTAGGATGAGGCGATGGTAACCTTCTTGAGGAATCGTATTGAGACGATACGTGCGGATAAGGAGATGTTGTTAGCGATTGAAAGGTTGAGAGGTTGAATCAATTAGAGGAGACGAAAGCCGAGGTTTTGGACGTGTCGATGAGGAGTTCGAGGTGGCAGGATGGAGATGTGTAATGGCAGCAGGACGTTTTCGGCAGTCTATTTCTAAATCTGAATCATGATACCTTTTGGCGGTTATGTGTGCTGAATAACTGTGTTGTCTCAGTGACTGGCTTGGAAGAGACGTTAGGATGAGGTCACGAAAGTTTAGAATACCCTAATTCGCGCAGAACCAATACCACACAGACTTGGATATCTCAAGAATAGTGACTTTAATAACGCGCCGGTTAGCTCTACGGCAACTTGTTCTCACAGCACGGGTCTCTTAACAAGGGCATTTCCTACATCGGCTTAGCGCGCTTCATGTAGCTCCAGAATTATTCCTGGATTCCATATAATACACTGTGTCATTTTCGCAGTTAAGAACTTGCTGCCTTATAATATATAACCATCATATAAGAGCTGTGTCACGACAACTATCATCCATGTTACACCAGAGCTATTGCGGTACGCTTGAATCGACGTCGGAACAAGGCTTCTTTGACAATCAAGATCCCACTGCGCTTCCAGAAACGGATAGTCCAAGTGCCCACTCGTTCGAATGCTTCAGGAATAGATGCCGGAACTACGATCAGTCCATCGTCTCTGAAGATGCGAATCAAGTGAAGCTCTAGGTGCTTCGGTCGTTTGGGATCGTCCCATCGAAGATAGAAGGAGGATTCTGAATGGAGTTTCATGACTTCAGCTCCGTCTCGGCTCAGTTTCCAAAGTTCTGATTGAATATTCGGATCTCGAGCTGAATACCCGTCATAGTGTTGCCACATAGTTGGATCGAAGGTGAGCCGGAGAACGTGCGTGTCGAGAGTGATGGATGCGGAGAGTAGCTGACCAAGTTTATTGCGCGCGTTGACAAGCCGTGTTTCTATGGATTTGATCACTGCCGTTGGCACCCCCGGCGCTCCAATAAACTTGATCTCACCCTGAGCCGACGCCCAAGACCAGGATGGTGCAACGTAGACACTACGTGCCTTGGTGGTGTGTCTCTCGAATATTAGTGACTGCGGTAGATCTGATTTGAAGAAGCCAGCGATGTAGTCAGTACAGTAGACGTGCTCGTTGAGTCGAGAAGCAATGGCCCCAATGGCGGGAAACACATCTCTATCATATGTAATGTCGAGCTGGGAATACCACTCCACAGTGCGTTTCCAGTGCGTCAAGTCGTCTGCTTGTCTTTCGTTTAATCCATAATCGACCATTTCGCGAGGTTCCCAGCTGAATTCTACACGAAACTTTCCATCCGGGTCCCAAGGCGGATACATATTAGTACCTGATTTGTATGTCGAAGGAAGTCCGTAGTAGAAAGTACTTGGTAAATAGCACTCCGCGCATTCCCACCAAACATCAGACTCGGTATAGTGAATTATCCGTGGCGACAGTAGACGTTCTTGATAGACCCACGCACGCCGGTTCAGAGGTTGCTTTGCGTGACTTCCAAAATACTTGGGTATAATGGCATAAGATTCGTTGCAGCTCTTGATTACATTCTGCATAAAGGTCACACTTAGGTTTGCATTGCTTCTTTGAACAAAGCAGCCACCATTCGAGTTCGTTGAGTGTGCAGCCGCAATGTTGAGTATGCAGTTTGTATAGATCTCCGACATCTCAGTAACGTGCATTTGCCAGTCTGCGGAGTGAAGAGGTCCTGCTTGTACAATGCAGAGCGAATCGATCCACACGAGATTGATGTCTGCTCTTCGGGCGACTTGAATCGCATCTTGAAAGGTTTTTGGCAGATCGGTCATGTTGATGGCTTTGTAGCAGTCTTCGAGGTTGTCTGTGGTGAGCATGAATTTCATCGGCTCTCCTCCCCAGCAATGGCTTAGAGTAGCATATCCTCTTCTGAAGTTTTGTTTTACGACTGTAGTTCGATCGAACAGGCGGAGACTGGAGTCTCTACAGTCCAAGACCCGGGGTGGCATGTAATTTTGCTTACGTCCTTTGTCGCATTTATGATGACTGAGACATTGTGAGAGCCATGGACGAAGGTCAACTGATCCGGTGCACATAGGGTCCTCTTCCTTAATCAAAGGCGGTAGCGGGGGAATATCGACTAGTTTTCGAACGTCAAACTCTATATGGAAGTTCTGCTCTCCTTCTAGCGATACAGACCGCCAAGAGAGAGCAATGAGCATTGCGGTCGTGTAGGCTGATGATGTGACTCGCAAAGAAGGGTGTGATGACGATAGACGTGGCCAGCAGGCGTCTTCCAGACGCTGACTGAGACAAAACTGATGAAAAACGGTGGTGCATATTGGGCAATCGTTCTGAACTGCTATGTGTAGTTGCTGGACTGAAGCATGGTGAACTTCGAGATCCATCTGTTGATATTCGAGCTTTGCCTTTGCCTGGTCAAGACAACGCGAAAACAAGAGGTTCTGGCAAGCGTTGCAAAACCCGTCTCGGCTCATTACAGGATCTCGTCCACTTTCCGTATAGACATGTCTTCGGTAACTTCGCTCCGTTTGGAGAGAAGCCATAAGTACAGCATGTTCTGTCATCGGCCCCGATGCGTAAATGATTGAATAGTGCACCCCGAGAGACCGCGTTGTAACGTGCTATTGTTGTCGTGATGCACGCTTGTTGCCTTTAGAGCAGGCAATTATGAAGAGTGAGATAGGATGTCAGCTCCAAAGAGGCGCAGCTTGTGAAGGCCTTAATGCCTGATGAAGGGAGCTGCGCCCTTGGCATGCATGTGACGATTTTCACTAAATGCCTCTCAGCTATGTACTGTGAGGCTGAATACTTGGGGGGGAAAAAGACTAGTTGCCCCTGGCTACATCGAAACAGGAGACATTATCGTTGTTCTTTCTAGAAGCAATAGGACCACAATCCTTTAACGACAGAACAGTGGGTATTAGCACGTTTGTTACCTCAGTATAACCCTCATGGGATAGGAAAAGGAGAAGTGCAGCCGCAAGTCAAATACGAGATAGAGTACAATATTTATTAGATATCTAGATCGAATACGGAGTTGCTTTCTTTTGTGTTGAAAGTTCCGTAATTTGGTTGAGTGGCCAGAATTACTACGGGATTTTCGCCTCACAGGGACATCGGTTACCTCCAGCCACTATTGGCCTTACGAGTTATGCCTCAGGCTTCATAAATGAAATTACAGGGTATCTCCGGAAGTCTCAGACGACATTTCTTCACATTCGCTTCCAACGTGGTTAGTCGGCGTCGCCGCTCTGCTCATGCGCTACTCACCAACGCCTCACCCTCCGCTCAGGTTACTCAGTCACGTTCCTAGTCTCCATTCCATTAACTAATTATAAATTATTTCTCATTCGATTCTACCGTGCGAAAATTATTAATCCTACACGATTATATTTAGGGGGACCAAGTCGGCTCCTTGGGAGCCGAAACGGGGCCCCCGCCTCCTCCCAACGGGCGTCAAGCGCTAGTTCTAGCGAAATAGATGCGCTTGTGTTAAGGGGCCGAATTTTGTCCCTCCCTAACGCCAGCGCCTTAGGGCCCAAGTCGGCCCTCACTCTATAACGAAAGTACCTTGTGATTGAGAAGGCTTACCCTGACACTATTTCAGATTCGGAGTACTACAATTACGACTTCATTAGTTTGAAACAATACACCTCGAAGTAGTTATGTCCGAAGTAGGATTCGTTAACATACTACAAGACCGCGTATGTGCCATATTTATACTTTAAGGTAAAGTAGTCCGAATTACACTACTAGAACTCGGACTACTATGGCTTGAAATTACATAAATTCAGCCTAGTAGAGCTTACCTTTAACTTTAGTTAAAGGGTCCTCCGAGGTGTTTTGCTCCTTCTCGTTCTCTCTAGGCGGAACACTACTTGGTGTTTTATTACCTGATTTTGAACGTGATTTCGAACGTGACTTAGTATTCACACTAGACGTCATTTAGCGAAAACCCCTCGTATCGTATCTTCGTGATTAACCTCGTATCTAAACTACTTCAAAATATCTCTCTACCTTTCTATACTATATTTACGTGTATTAACTTCTTACTAGAATTATATCTCTCGTAAGCTTATAGATACCTATATCTATTTCAAATAGCTCTATATCTTTATAACGGGTCGAGACCCGATTAATATGCCTAGCTAGAAGCCTTCGCTCAGGTCATGTGACACGCCCCCTTTAGTTAGTAGAGCAACCACGCGTCACTCAGGGAGCTCGGACACCTTAAGGAACACGGTTCTTATCCTCGCTTTCCTTTCTCTTCTCTTTTCTCCTTAGAGAATTCTATTTAGTTAATTGAACTACTAGTCTTCTTTATATAAAGGCCTAGCCTATAATATTAGAATTCTCTCTCTCTTATCTTTACTAACTAGAGATTATATATATACGAAAGCTAGAAGTAAGGAGAGCCTAAACCTATATGTAGACGACGAAGCTTAGAGCGGACGAAGCTAGAAGTAGACCTTAGTTGAAACTACCTATAAAGCTAATATATTAGTAAGACTTTGGAGCGTATGAAAGCTAGTAGTAGGATATGCCCGAAACTACACGTAGAAGCTAGAGCACTAGTATACTAGTTAATATTAGAGGTTATAAGTTCTTCCTAAGCCGGGCTTAAGAAAGGAAACCTACTAGACCCCTTTATTATATAAAGATATAGGAGTAGAACTCCTAGTAGTTAGTTAGACGAATAGATAACTATATGAAGCTGAGATAGTAGATAAAGCGCCTTAGTAGTTATAAGAAGCCTTTATAATATAGTCCTAATAATTATTAGAGCTAGTAGTATAATAAGTAAACTTAATAGTAAACCTAGTTATATGAATTAATTTAATTAATGAATATATAATAACCCTAAACTCCTCTTAAATATAGATACCCCCTCTAGTCTATATACCTTAACTCTATATATATCCTTAGCCCCTTACTATAAAATGACTAAAGGCCTACCTCCTGAACCCTAATAAATTTAATAGGGATAACTTAGCCTATTACTCTTAGTTTAAGGGACTCTTAAGGGCGAAGCTAGAAATTAATAGTAAAGTAATTAGTAAAGAAAGAGAGAAAGTCTAGTATAGATTTAGATACTTATCTAGAGAAGTAGTAAGTAGGATATATATAGAAGAAAGGAGAGTTTATAGTTAAAGGGCTATTTAAGTAAATAGACCTAGCTTTCTAGGACCTAAAGAAGTAATAGAAGGCCTTAGGAGAATTAAACCAAGTCTAGTAAAAGTTAACTCCCCTAGGCGAGTTCTTAAGCGATTTTAATTACTTAATCCTAGAAGTAGAGGGATAAGGCTAGTAAGATAAGATTAAGAAAGAGTATCTTAAGGCTATTATCTTAACTAAACTTATAGAAGAAATAATAGGGGTAAAGGAAGAAGAGTTATATAAGGAATATTACTCTTAGTTATAAATAATTAATAACTAACTTATTAAAGTTAAGAGTATAAAGGCTTATTATCTAAACTAGTTAAATAAGAGACCTAAAAGCTCTCCCTCTAGTATAACCTCACTTACCTAGCTAATAGAATAGGAACTTATATTAAGTAACTCGTGATAATAATTAAAGAATACCCTTAATTAGGCCTCTTATAATGAAATTAATTAATAAAAGAAGGAGAGACTCTACTTATAATATAGTTAAGATAACTATTTTATACGTAACTACTAAGTGAGGCTATACTTAAGTACCTCTCCTAGAACTCATAAGTAAAGGAAGGGGAAGGAGGAAGAATAGCTAAAGGTAAAAGTAAAGGATATAAAGGTATAAAGAGTAACCCCGAAGAAAGTAAAGATAGTGTTATATAGTGGAATTACACGTGACCTTACACTCACTACTTTACCGAGCATCCGAGCCTTTAGCTCTCTTTATCTTTAATATATTACAATAATTGTATATTATAGCTTTTGTACTATAATAGTAGTAGTAATACCTTTAAATCGAGTTAATTAAGACCCGTTATAGTCTTCTTTATCGTTAACCTGCTCTATAAGCCCGTTATAGCCTATCTAGTAGTCCTGATCCCGATTAACCTCTTAATTAAGCTAGTCGAACCACCCGACGCTTCCGTACTATATAAACGACTATTAAATCGGAATATAGCTTACGTAAATATTATAATAGCCCCTTCTCCTCGTCCTCGATTCGTTTTAGACGAACGCCTTATTCAAGAGCTTATAGACACTCTCTATAATACTATCCGCGAAGCTCTAGACGATTACCTTCGTAATAGCCGTTAATCGGTAACACTATTAACTCTGGCTCCTATAGAGCCTTTATTAACTCCTCCCAAAGAGCTTCTATCGCCTAGCTCTCCTATAATTGAACCTCCTACTAATAAATCGAACTCCTGTGGCGTCGACTACTCTCCTATCGACGAGCCTCCTTCCGTCTAACCTAACGTCCCTATACGCTCTATATAACCTCGACTACCCTCCTCCTACCGTCTCCTATACTTGTAGACGACCCCTCTCCTCTTCTCCTACGCTATGGATATAGATATATATACGGTACTATTTAGGAGCATAGTTAGTAGCCTTGGGCTAGCTAGCTTAGTAGACTTTAGGGATACTAGATAAGGACCTAGTAGAACTGCCCCGATTAGTAGGAAGGAGTAAAATAAGTAGAAACATGCTGTTTTTGAGCTTTTCAGGTGGAAATCGTTCGATTTCCTGAGTTTTGCAGAAACTTGGTCTATATATAGCACGTGGAGGGCCACGTGATCTCTTTCTTTTAAGGGGGCACTATTATATAGTGGAATTGCACGTGACCTTATACTCACTACTTTACCGAGTATCCGAGCCTTTAGCTCTCTTTATCTTTAATATATTACAATAATCGTATATTACAGCTTTTGTACTATAATAGATAGCTTAGGCGAGAGATAGTAATACCCTAGATAAGAGCTAGAGTAAGAATAAAGAGAACCTAAGCTTATCTAATTCGGGAAAAGACTAGCTTCTAATAAAAGTCATTATTAGAAGTATATAAAGGTAAAGTTAGATTAGAAAGCTTAGAAGTAATTTAGGAAGGACATAGTTAAGCTCCTTTTTTTATTATTAGTAATAGTTAATAAAGAGTATTTTATATAAACTCTTATTAATACTAGGTATATATCTTATAAAATAATTAATTCTCGCTTTACTAATTAATATAACCTCTAATATATACTAATTACCCCTAAATAGATAAAAGCCTTTAATAGAGAAGTACTAGAAATAATTAGAGAAGTAATAGTATTTAGGATAGATATTAATAACTATTATAAACCTCACACTTTCCTCTATATAGTCCCTAGGATCTCTAGCTTAGATATAATTTTAGGTATATAGTAGTTATACTTATAGGATATATAGATCTATAGCTCGAGATTAGAATTATTTATCTCGTTATTAGGGACCCTAGTATAGAATAAAGTAAGTAATATATTAACCCCTAAGTTAGAGAAAATAGACTATATATAGGTCTTAGTAGCCTTATTCTCTTACTTAGTAAAAAATAGTAAGAAGAGGAATATAGAAGTCTTCTTAACTAGCTTAGCTAATATCTAGAAAGCTCTAACCTAGAAAACGAAGATAGATCTTTATATAAAGCTTCTGGAATAGTATAAGGACTTCCTAGACATATATAGCCTAGTAGAGAGAGAGAAGTTACTACTACTTTAGGGCTAAGGGGTTAATTACTAGATTAAGCTAGAGGTAATTAAGGGAAAGGAGCCTATAGTATTATAGGGACCACTATATAATATATCCCGGGATAAGCTCCTAGTATTATAGAAGATATTTATAGAACTACTAGATAAAGGGTTTATCTAAGTAAGTTATTCTCTCGCTATAGCCTTTATCCTTTTTATATAAAAGCCTAATAGAGGGCTACGGTTTTACGTAGACTATTAAGGCCTAAATAAGCTCACGAAGAAGGACTAGTACTTACTCCTATTAATCTATAAGACCTTTTAGAATATTAGGAAAGTAAAATAATTCACGAAGCTTAATATTATAGTCGCTTTCTATAAGATCTATATTACTAAAAGAGAGGAGTAGAAGATAGCTTTTTATATATAGTATAGACTCTATAAATAGCTAATAACTCCTTTTAGCCTAGCGAATACCCGAGTACTTTCTAGAAGTATATTAACTAAGCCCTTAGAGATTTCCTAGATAAGTTCTACTCTATATATATAAATAATATCCTAGTTTACTCCTTAGGGTTAAGAAAGGAGTACTATAAATATATATGAAAAGTCCTCTAGTAAATAAAAGAAGTAGGATTATAACTTAATATTAATAAGTATAAATTTGAGGTTAAGTTAATAAAGTACTTAGGGTTTATTATAGAAGCTAGGAAGGGTATTAGTATAGACTTAGTAAAGGTCAAAGTTATCTTAAGTTAAGAGGCCCCTAAGTTAATTAAGGGCGTGAGGAGCTTCCTAGGGTTTACGAATTTCTATTAGTATTTTATTGAGAATTCTTAGAGATTATTTAATTACTCTTTAACCTTATATATAAGGACTAGGTATTCTCGTAAATAAACTAGGTAGAGATTACTTTCTAGAAGCTTAAGAAGATATTTATTTTAGCTCTAATACTTATATAATTCGATTATAACTAAGAGATTATCCTTGAAATAGATTCCTCTAAGTAGAATATAAGCGATATCCTTATATAAGTTAATAAGGAGAGTATCTTATAACTTTATATATTCTTTTCAAAGAAGAATAATCCTATAAATATAACTATAAGATCTATAATAAGGAGATACTAGTAATTATTTATTACTTAGAAGAATAAGATATAGAACTAAGGAGTATTCATTAATTCGAAGTTTATATAGATTATAAGAACCTAGAGTACTTTATAATAGTATAGAAGCTTATAGAATAATAAATAAGGTAGTCCCTAATCCTCTCGTAATATAATTTTAAGATCTTATATATTCTAGGGAAAGATAATAAATAAGCGAATATACTCTTAAGATAAGAACTAGACTTATTTACTAGAGAAGAAGATAAACGCTAGTAGTCGAGGATATTATAATTACTAAAACTAGAGACCCTAAGCAACTTCCCTAAGGATATAATCCTCGTAGTACTAGTACGAGTAAGACAATAAACTAAGAAGAAGCTTATTCTAGTCTCTAAGCCTAGGTTAGAAGATTAAGACTAGGAGTATTAAGGGAAGAGATAAGTCCTCGAGGGGTAAGAGGCTCTTCTTAAGCTAGGCTCGAGAAGCTAAAGTCTAGGAAAAGATTACCCTAGTAAAGGGTATATAGGGCAATGAACGGGAAATCGTACCTAAGATAAGCTTAAGAAGTTATAGTAAGACGTCTAAGAAAGGGACGAGCTATATTAGGTAATAGTTAAAGTAATATAAGAGGAGAAACGTGTATTCTTATCTAATTTAAAGATTAAGGTATTAATAAGGGAGTACTTATTATCCTAGTCTAGATAACTACTATTCTAGGAGTAATAATGAGTTCTAGACTTAAAAGAGTTCTATATAGGACTAATTTAGTAGACATATAACTCGATTTAGTATAATTACCTAGGATGAGATATTACGGGTACCCTCCTTATATAGTAATTCTTTTAGCCAAATATATTAAGGTAAGTATATTAGTTTATATGAAACTATAATACTTATAAAAGAAATAAAGTATAGAGAGACTATTATTAGGGGTTCCTAAAGCCCCTCCTTATCTCGAGTTAGATCTAGTAAGAGATCTTAATTAATTTTATAATAGAGATCTTATTAAGTAAAGGGTATACTAATATAATAGTTATTACGGATCGCCTAGGAAAGGGAGTAATACTTAAGGCTATAAGGGATATTATAGTAGAGATAGTAGTAAAGTAGTTCGCGAAGACTTATTATTATTAATATAGGCTCCTAAGGGCTATAGTATCTAACTAGGGGAAGTAGTTCGTGGGAGTATTATAGGGAAGGGTATATAAGTTACTAGGAATTACTCGACGATTATCTATAGTATATTACCCCGAGATAGATAAGTTTATAGAAAGAATAAATTAGATAATTAAGACCTTCCTTTATACCTTTATAGACTATAACTAAGTAAACTAGGTAAGCCTCTTACTATATACTAAACTAGTAATTAATAACCGGGACACTACTTCTATAGGGGTTAGCCTCTTCTTTTTATTCTATAGATATTATATAGAGCTAGTTTAGCTCTAGGATAAAGTTAGTAAGGAAGGTAAAGGAGTATTACTTATCTAAATAATAGATAATATTATATATAAGCTCTATGATATACGAGAGTATATATAAGTTATAATAACGATAGCCTAATAGCTTTAGGAGGAAGTAATAAACTAGAAGAGAGACTAAGCCCCGGAGTTTAAGGTTAGGAATAAGGTATAGCTTAACCTCTAGAATATATAAACGAATAGATTAACTAAGAAACTTAATACGAAGTATACTAAGTATATAGTAGTAGAGGTTATAGGGAGTTATAGTTTTCGACTTAATATACCTTCGGGAATCCATGACGTGTTCTATAGTAAGCTCCTCTAGCTAGCTATAATAGACCCACTACTATATTAGTCTTAGGACGACTCATAGCTATAACTATAGCTTATAGGAGATAAAGACGAGTACGAAATTAAGTAAATCCTCGACGAGAAGCACATAAGATAAGGCTAGGGAGTCTTAAGGAAACTACTTGTGAAATAAAAGGGCTACGCCTGCCCTATATAAGAGCTATACTCTACGCTAGAGGAGATATTAGCTTTAGAGGCTTAGGAAGAGAGTATTAGATAAAAGGAAGTTTTGCCTATATATTTACGGGGCTAGTATTCGCGGGTAAAGAGAGAGGTTGTCATAGAGTACCCGAGTATCCTAGCGAGCACGTGCGTGCGCCCGTGGTCTATGCGCAAGCCCATAAGGCTTCGCACCTCCCACGACTCACTTGACTCCTCAAGTTTCAGTTAATATACTTTGGATTCGCTCCCTGACTCGCTCCCTTTTTAGTGACCCCTTTTATACTCTAAAACTTCTATTTGGAGTCGGTACGGTAATCTAGTACTAGCATATAATCGCTTACATAGCTACCCGGAAAGATAGTGACACATGGGATATAGAACTATTAATTACTCACTGAATTTACCCCTTACCCCGGGACTCTCCTAGGAGAAGCTAAATAGTCGGAAAGGATTACATGAGAGAAGAAGTAATCGCTCTAGCTCTACGACGTCAATAGTCGAGGGGCTAGGAGGCGGACCCTTAGCGAAGCTATAAGCTAGAGAGCTTATAGAGAATTGAGAAAGTAACGAAAGGATTCGAAGAAGACCTACCTAAGAGCTAAATAGTATAACCTAGGATAATGAGCGATATAGATAATATTAATCAAATTAGGTATAATAAGGGGGGTAATACTCCTTCCGGATCCCAAAGACCTAGTATCGAGATCTACTATACCCCTTACTCCTCCCCCGATTAATAATATCACAACGATTAATAGTAGAAAAGGAAAAGGAGTTAGCGGTGACTCGAGAGATAAACCGAGAGCTAGAGAGAAGAATCCTAGCTATAGAATAGAGATAAATAAAGGGCTATCCGAATAGTAGCTACCCTTTCATAAGCGGCGCCCTACTAGCTCAGACTTAGTACCCGGGAAGTTAGATCACTAGATAACTACCGCCAAGTATCCGAGGACCTCTAACGTTCTTCTATATAGCTATTAGGCTAGAACCGATTATCGTAGACTATAGCTAAAGTCATTACCTAACTACTATCCGGGATCGCCCTTAGGTAAAAGCACTATCCACGTTTAACCTACTAAAGGATAACGTCCGATTATGGATTATAGAGGTAGAAGACTATCTAGTCGCCGAGTACATAACCGACCTAGCTATCTAAGCCCTAATAGCGTAGGACTACCTCGTATAATTAATTAAACTAAGAGTTATAATAGTGAAGCTTAACAGGTTACTCTAAGATACGGTAAAGTTCAATAATTAGGTCTAACTTAAGACGTAGTTATTCGAGGAATATAGTCTAAGAAATATAATAATCGAGGCTAACCTAAGAATATAAAGATATAAGATATTTGAGAACTAGTCCGTCTAGGACTTCACAAACTACTTCGAACTCAAAATATAAGATATATTATAGGGATATAAAGAAAGAGTAGTATAGTCGAACTACTAACTAAAGCTTACGAAGCTAATCCTCGAGAGAATATTTATTACCTCGAATAGAATAATCCCTCAAATATATACTAGACTAAAGTAAGCGGTATTCGTAGTAGAGGAATTCCTATAAGCTATTACTTAGCTCTTCCCAAGTAATAACCTAATACCGATATAAGGATAACCTCGCCGAGAATATAAGGTAGAATTTGACTTACTAGTATCTAGATCGAATATAATACCTCAAGTATCCTAGAACCCCCTAGGACTAGTATTAGGAAACTCGAATAGGAAGCGAAAGGAAATACTATTCCTAGATATCCTAGTAGACTAGAGAAAAAAGATATAAAGGGAGAAACTATACTTTAAATATTAATAACTAAGATACTTTATAGACGAATATCTAGGAAAAGATAAGCTCCCCTAATAACTAAGGTAATAGGAGCGTAGGGGGAGCCCTTATTATCTAATAGACTAATAAAATATACCTTATAAGAGTATTAGATTATTAACTACTCTAACTCCTACTACACGTCCCCTATAGTAATACTCCTTATTAATAATACTATATCGTTATCGAGAGACGATTACTAGAAAACCACAAATCAGGCTAGTATACTCGCGATATCCTAGGAAAGAGAGACGAATAGATTACGAGATTAGGGACTCACGAACCTAAGGCTATCCTAGGATATACGAGGACTAGATACTAGATTACTTATATAAGAAGAAGACAACTTCTTAAACCTCACAGAAACCTACCCAGACTTCTATATAGTATAATTAATAGTAAAAGACTAAAATAGGGATAATACACGAATAAAAGTAATTATTAACTCAGCTATAATAACAAATTTTATCGATAGTAAACTCTAAGAAACACTATAGTATATAAGCCTAAACTAGTACTACCTAGTAGTAAAGGATACGAAAGGTAGAGTACTAGCCCTAGTATCCTCTATAGTAGTATACGAGATTAATATCGATTATACTCAAATATATATACCAAAGTAAATATAGTTTAGGGGAATAGAGCTAAAAATAGTAGATATTATACTCGGGCTACTATAGCTCAGAGAATATAACCCGAAAATCGACTAGTGTACTAGAGAGCTCGTAAAGAACGACGACAAATATAATTCAGAAATACTAGTACAAATAGTAGTAGTACTTGATATATTTAACTTCTTAGAGGAATAAGATAAAGATAGACTAGTAGATATACTCTCATTAGATAAGGAGCTATAGTCGTACTTCGAGATTCTAAACCTAATCAAAAACGTCCCTAGAGAGACCCTAGAGGAATAATAAATAGAAATAAAGTTACCTATAAAGTATAAGAAGTATAAATATATCTTTAATAAAGCTAAGGTAGAGGAGCTCCTATTATACTAACTAGGACTTAACTACGAAATACTCCTAAAACCGGACTTCAAGCTACTATAAGGACTAATCTATAACCTATTAGAGGAGGAGCTAAAGATCCTAAAAGAGTACCTAGAAAAGATACTAAGGCTTAGGATAATCTAGAGATCTAAGTCACTAGTAGTAGTATCTCTCTTATTTATAAGAAAGAAGGATAAAGGCTATAGACTATACGTAGATTATCGTAGTCTAAATAGTAGTACGATTCTAAATAGATACCTAATTCTACTAATCTCTGAGATACTAAACCGACTCGGCTAAGTAGTAGTCTTCACGAAACTTGATCTACGGAATACTTATTACTTAATTAGAATTAAGGAAGGACACAAATAGATAATAGTATTTAGGACAAGGTTTAGTCTATTTAAGTACCTAGTACTCCTATTTAGGTTAAGTAATAGACCTATAATATTCCAAGTATATATTAACTAGTATCTTAGGGAGTTTATTAATATTTTCGTTATTATATACCTAGACAATATTCTAATCTTCTTAAAGGAAGAGTAACTATATATAGAGTATATATATAAAGTCCTAGAATAATTAGATAAGTATAACTTATTCTATAAACTAGAGAAATACGAGTTCGATATAAAAGAAGTAGAATTCCTCGGATATATCGTTTTATACGAAGGAATAAAAATAGACGAAATACGAGTCGTAATAATCTAATATTAGCTAGTCCCGAGAATAACTAAGGAGACACTAGTATTTCTAGGCTTCTATAATTTCTATAGATGTTTTATTTACTAGTATAACCTAGTAGTACTAGAAATAATAGTACTACTTAAAGGGAAATAATAATTCAAATAGATAGAGGGAGTAATAGTAGCCTTTAAGAACCTAAAAGAGAAATTCAAAGACGCCCTAATCCTCGTATATTTTAACCTAGTACTAAAAAGATAGCTCGAATACGATATATTAGTCTTCGTATTAACTAGAATTATATTATAGAAATAGGCTAATTATTACTTATATCCGATAGTATTCTACTCGAGAAAATTTATCCCAGTAAAGATTAACTACTTTACCTTTAATTAAGAACTACTAGTAATAGTAGAAAGCATGAAACACTAGAAGTATTTCTTAAAAGGAGTATAAGAGAAGATCATAATTATCTCTAATTATAATAACTTGAGGTACTTTATAATAACGAGAGTATTCACGAGACGATAAGCTTATTAAGTAATAACCTTATCTATAATCGATTTCGAAATTATATATAGAATAGGATTGAAAAATCTAGCTAATATATTATTACAAAGACTAGACTACGCGAGAGGACTAGCTATAGTCTAGAAGCCGCTACTAAGTTTAGGAGAACAAGACATAGATAGCTTAATAGAACTTAATAGGGCTCTAGACCTCTTATATATAATAATCCAAAATACTTATACGTAAGTTAGATAAGGGAGAGAAGAGATACTATAGGAACTAAGAAGAATCGTAGAACTATAAGAATACTTATATATAATAGATGGCTTCTTAAACCTAGGAGAAGCTAAGGAAGATAAATAACTATTTAATAACCTAATAATAGAGATCTAGAATATATAAGGAAAATTCGTAGACCCGGAAAGGGAAGACTTTACTCTCGAGGATAGTATATAGATCTATAAGGGGACTTATTTATAGGTACTAGAAGATATAGAATTAAGAAAACACCTCTTAAGAGAGTTCTACGATAGCCTAACTATAGGCTATTTCAGGAAGGATAGAATAATCCTAGTAATAAAGAGGCTATTATTCTAGATAAGAATAGATACTAATATAGACGACTTTATTAGTTTATACCTAGTATACTAAAGAAATAAATCCTCAAGAATACTAACACTAGGCGAATTAGAATTACTCCTAGTCCCGGGAAAGCCCTAGGGCTCAATTACACTAGACCTTATTACGGACCTACTATTATCTAGGAGATTAGTAGATTTCTCTTATAAGAAGAGTAAGAAGTAGGTAATATATGATATAATCCTAGTAATAGTATATAGGTTAATAAAGGAAAGAAACTTTATCCTAGTCCGAAAGGAGATAGACTTAAAGTAATTCGTATATATCTTCCTTTATTATATATTCTCGAAACACGGAATACTAGATAATATTATAATAGATAAGGTAAAGCTATTTACCTTAGTATTCTAGGAGACGTTTATAAAGATACTAGGGACGAAGAGGAAAACCTCTATAGTATTTTATCTATAAATAGATAACTAAATAGAAAGGATAAATATAGTATTAGAAAGCTTCCTAAGAATATTTATAGACTTTAATTAAGAAAACTAGGTAGATCTACTAGATCTAGTAGAATTTGTATAGGGGAATAACTTATCACTATTAACGAAGCTATTACTATTCGAAGTAAACGGGAAGATTATAAAACTATTTCAACTAGCGAAACTATAGAACTATAAGTCGGAATTAGTAAAAGAGCTAACGAAAAGGCTATAAGAAATACACACATAGCTAAAAGAGACACTAACCTATATATAAGACTTATAAGTAAAGTACTATAATATAAAATATAAAAGAGTAGAGTTTAAGGTCAGGGAACTAGTTATACTTAATACAAAAAATATGAACTCAAACTAGCCCTATAAAAAGCTAGGACTAAAGAAGGTAAGACTATTTAGAGTAGACGAAAAGATTAGTAACTAAGTATACTAGCTTAAACTACTAGAGAAGTAGAGATATTATAATATATTCTATATAAACCTCCTAATAAAGTACCGGGGATTTACTAGGGACTTATAGGAGGCGGCTAATCCGGAAGGACCTAGGGCTGAACTTATCTTAAATAACTAAGGAGAGGAAGTTAAGGAATAAGAAGTCGAGGCTATAGTGAATTCCTAGTATTAAATAAGGTAGAGAAAACTATATTACTTAGTGAGATAAAAGGGCTAGATAATAGATTATAATAATAGGTATAAGGCTAAAGACCTAGAATACGTATAAGAAGCGGTAGTAATATTTTATAAGAAATATCCCTTTAAACCGAGGCCTAATACTAAGGATTAGTATATTAATACATATAATTACAAGTAAGTCTTAGTAAGATAAGGATATTTATCCTTACTAGAAAACTAATTATAGTAATAAAAGGATATTTATCTAAAATAAAGACCTAGAGGGTAAGTTAATCGAAACTCTAAAGACCGAAAAGTGAATAGAAACTAAGTATCAAGTAATAAAGAGAATAACGTAAGCCTTATATAAGGGTCACCTTTATTAATCTAAGAAACCTCACAAGAGACTCTCTATAATATCTACTAATATTAAAAGAAAAGATATACCCTCCAAAAACCTATAAAGAACGATAGTAGAAGAATTACTAGGGAACCTCCCGGGAAGAAACTATAGCGTAACGCACTAAACTACTAGTAATATAGGAAGGAGTATAGGTATTCTTATATGAAGTAGTAACTAAAGAGTTACTCACGTAATCTAAGGAGTTCGTAGTAGTAATGTATATATCTAGTATATTTAGTGACCTAGAGCTAGACATAGACCTAGAGGACGAGGTAATAAGAGAAGTAGGGATTAAGATACTAAGAGAAGTAAAAAGAAGAATTATATAATAGACTCTAAACTTTAATAATGAGAATAATTAGAGATTCCTGACCTACTTAGTTAAGACGGGCAAGTTTAGAGGTAAGCTAGACTTAGACGTAAACTCTCTAATAACGGGAATCGAGGCTATCCGAATTATACATAATTAGTATCTAGTAAAGCACTATACGAGCTAGCTATAATTTAGAAACTAGCTAAGATAATATAACCTAGAAAATGAACCTCTAGTAGTAGAGGAAGACGAAGCTAATAACGATAAAGAGATTAAGAAAGAGGGTAAGCCGTAGGTACTACCGAAGAAACCCGAGTCGTCGAGGAAGAAGAACCTAGGAGGAGCTAAGGAGAATAATATACCTATAAAGAAACTAAAGCTAAAGGCACCAAAGACTCTAGGAGTAGTAGATATATAGATACCCCCGAAGACAAGTAAATCCTCGAATAACCGACTAAAGCCTACGACGGTAATACCGAGAACTCTAACAAAGACTAGCTACCCGGTAATAAAGAGCTTATTAAAGAAAAAGATAAAGAAGTCGGACCTACTAGATATAGTAGTATATAAGAAACACCGAGGTATAGTGATAGACTTCACAAAGAAGCTTATATAAGTAGGGCTCAGAGAAGTAATAGACGCTAAGATAATTCAAAAGTAGTTAAGTAAACTCTTACTTAAGGAGAGTAAGAAGGTAGTAAAGGGAAAGGACAATGAACCGTTCTCCGACGGAGACCCGGGACCTTCCCGGGGACTGGCCTAAAACATATTCGACGACGAGATAGAAGTAGATAACTATATAGAGGGTTAAGAATAAGTACAGGTAAGGGAGAATAACGAGACCCCGAACCTAGAAGTCGACCTAGCTTTCTAATACCGTAAAAGCTCGAGATAATAGTTCTAGTAATATGACGATATATATAGAAGATTTATACTAAGAAGTGTAATATAATTAATATAATAAGATATCGAATACCTATACTATAGTAATAATAACCTCTTAGAGTTAGCCCGATAATACGTAAACCTACGAGAAGAAGAATTCCTATAAGTAATCTTCACTAGTGACTAGAACACGGCAGCAGGACCGACAGAGAGACTAGTTAAAGTAAAGAGAGTTACCGTAGACACGGGTATACCATATAGAGTATTTACTCGGGACACGTATAATAAAGCAGAGTATAAGATAATAGATAGAACCGGGAAAGCCCTAGGAGAATTAGGGTTCTAACCGTTACCGGAGAGATAAAAGGATAGACGGTCTACTTAAAAGTCTTCCCTACTTAATTGAATACTAAGTCCGAGTTTATCTATAAGAAGTAGCGGTAATATAGCGACGAGGATATTCGCCTAGAAGAGGCCGTGTATTTAGTAACTACCTCTTAGTAGCCTCGTAAATTACGATAAATAGGATATAGTGTCCTATTAACGAACTAATAGGAGACGTTAGTATAGCTAGCCTATTTCCGTTTATACTCCTAGTATATAGTATAGGAGCCGAAGTAATAGGATTAGAATATAACTTATTATAATATCCCTAAGGAGATACTATTCGAACCAATATAGCTATAAGGATAATATAGTAGATATTTAGGTTAGTATTATTAATAAACCTTAGAATTACGGAGGATTAACGCTAGATCCTATTAACGATATACTAAATAGTATATAGAGATCGGAGTAGTCGAACTAATTAATATAGTAGCGGATCTACGGATCTATGATTAGAAGGTCTTATACTTCGATACCTTTCGAGGAGGAAGGTAGATATAGATACTTACCACTTGATATTAATAAGGAAGAGACTACCCGCCGATAGATATAGACGAGGATTTTTAGATCGAGGATGACGAGTCGAGGCTAGCGGTGACTACTAACCTAGCGAGGCTAATCGGATAACCTAAGTCAAACCCGGAAAGCCCGGATCACTTACCCTAGTTCAGAACCTCGCTTCTAGCTTTAATTAGTTAGAGTAGAGAAGAAGGAACCTTATAACCCTTTAATTCTCTAGTAGAATTTTTTTTTAGGGATAAGTTTTAAGGATCTCTCGATAGAATATTAAGTTCCTAGTCTTAATTAATTAGGAAAGATAGAAAGTTAAGAGTAGGAGTTTTCGCTTCGTTTTACTAAGGAGTTTATAGAAGTCGTAAGGACTTAGTAGAGGAGAATAAAATTTTCTTTTCGTTTTCTTATAGAGGCCTAGGATTATCTCGGGAGAGAGTGAGCTATAGAAGGGGGGGGTAATATTATAGAGTACCCGAGTATCCTAGCGAGCACGTGCGTGCGCCCGTAGTCCGTACATAAGCCTATAAGGCTTCGTACCTCCTACGACTCACTTGACTCCTCAAGTTTTAGTTAATATACTTTGGATTCGCTCCTTAACTCGCTCTCTTTTTAGTGACCCCTTTTATAGAGGTAATATAATAGGTCGAGACCTAATTAATATACTTAGCTAGAAGCCTTCGCTTAAGTTATATAATACGCCCCTTTTAGTTAGTAGAGTAACTACGCGTTACTTAGGGAGCTTAGACGCTTTAAGGAACACGGTTCCTGTCCTCGCTTTTCTTTCTCTTCTCTTTTCTCCTTAGAGAATTCTATTTAGTTAATCGAACTATTAGTCTTCTTTACACAAAGGCCTAGCTCGTGATAACTAATAAGTAGCCCTTAACTTTAGGTATCATTACTAGTAGGTCTATTAAAGAAGTACTAAACTTTCGGGTAGTATTTAATAATTCGGGATCTATTACTACTAGTAGTACCTTTAACTTCAGGTATTAGTTACTACTAGTAAGTTAGTAAAGAGGTACTAAACTTTTAGGTAATATTAATAGTTTAGGATCTATTACTACTAGTAATACCTTTAACTTTAGGTATTAATTACTACTAGTAGGTTAGTGAAGGAGGTACTAAACTTTCGGGTAGTATTTAAGTGACTAATCTAGACTTCTCGGGGGTATAAATACTAATATAAGTTAACTACTAGCGAGTTATTATTAGTATAACCTTATTATAGGTTATCCTTTAGTTTAGAGAAACTCTTATAAGTATGGGAGTAACTCGTATAAATATAGGGGCTGAGATTATTACCTCTACTTTCAATTAGTTATCTATATTACGCCCCTATTATATAATAATTCTAATTACTTATTAATTATAAATTTTAGAGCCCTTTATTATCCTAGCCCCTTACCTAATTATATGAGCGGCGAATAGCGTTAGATTATAGAGTTATAATAAGTCTTAATAGTCTACTATAAGCGTGACTAACTAAAACACTAATATCGACTTTAATTAGTAACTAGAGAGCCTACTTATCTTAGAAGCTCTCCTTTACCTTATATTCTTATACTAGGTAAGTTAAGGAATTTTATATCTATATTAGAAAAAAGAGTAAGGTTCTATATATCCTAAATTTTAGACCTTAGAACTAGTATCTAGTTATTAACTTATCTCCTTTATATATAACTTATCTTAACTTATAATATTTACTCTTATATTTTCTATAATCTACTTCTTAAGTACTTTTATAGCCTCGCTCATGTCTATTAACTAGTATAAAAGCTTTATATAATTGGATTTCACTATATATAACTCTAACTATATTATTTAATACTACCCCTTTATTATTACTAGCTCTCTAGTATAGTTAGTCCGTTGGCCCTAGCTTAGGGGAAGCTAGAGTAACCTTTTTACTTCTTATAACTTATTATCTATAAGTAAGTATTAGAAGAATAGGTGTAGTAATTCACGTATCTAGGAGTTCCTTAGCCTCCTTCTTAATATCTTAGATTATACTTAAGTCCTCGAGGAGTAATATATTAATCTAGGGAGTAGGCTAACTTATTAGAAAAGGCTTATTATCTGGATTTAGTAATAGCTTTTAGTTATTTATAGCGAGGTTTTAGATACTTTAAGGTATTGTGATAATACTATCGATATTAGGGGTTACTAGGGAGTATAGGCCTATAGCCCTATTTAGTGTACTTATATCTAAGAAGATTATTTAGTCCCAAAGATTAAAATCCGACTAAGTTATTTGAATATTAATTATAGATATTATACTATTAAAAATATTATCCTAGGTATTATTACTCGTAGAGTTCTTTATAGTATCGTTATAATCTAAGCGGTATTATTACTATATATATAAGGACCCTAAATATAAGGTTCTACTAGTAGTATTAAAGTTTAGGGAAAGGGAAAGTTTAGTAAATACTACCCTAGAACTATCTCACTAAAGGTAGTACCCTCTAATAATAAATAATCTAACCTTTATAGCTAAGTAAGCTCTACTAGATATAAGTATAAGGATTTTGGATTACGAACTCTAGCTAAGAACTATATAAGATATAGCTGACTACTAAAGTCTAAATAAGATTCTTAGTAATACTTTTACTTCGTTCTAGTATAAGAGAAAAACTAGTTTAATTTATAGTTAGAGCACTTTCGTAACTAAGTTCCCTCCTTATAATAATAATACTCTTATCTAGCGAATCCCCTATAATAGGCTAAATACCCTAATATAGAGCTTCTTCTTTAGTATAGTCTAGCCCCGGGTTCTTATTATAATTATATATTTAGTCCACGAACCTTACCCGGATTAGATACTATAGATTAGACTAGCTATATCTAATTAATGACTTATCTAGGCTAATAACGAGTACTTATTACTAATTAGTACTTAATAAGAGCTACTAAGGGCTATAATTAAGGAGCTTATAAATACTTATAACTAGAGTAGTTACCGGAAAAGGTCTCTTATTATAGTAAGAACGAAATTAAGAACTCTAGGCTTATTAAGTAAACCGAAATATTCGTATAATAACTCCTCTTATCTCTATTAAGCTAATTATAAGGGTAACTAATATTAGACTTCTAGTAATACTAGCGAACTTGAGAGGTCTAGGTTTACTAAATCGATAGAGAGGTTCATATAATACTTTATCTTATCTCTTATTAAGCTAATTATATTAATAGTTAGTATTAGACTTCTAATAAAGCTAGCGAAATCACCTAAAGAATCTTAATAGACTTATATTTCCTCGCCTATAGGAGATCCTATTTCTCTTATACTAGTAAGATACTAATATTTAATTAAGTATAATATAACTAGAGTATACCCGAGTTAGGTTTCTTCCTCTTACTTTATCTTCTTATTATAAAGGCTCGATACTATATAACTAACTCCTAAATACTCGGATATTACGAAGACTTGTACTTAGTACTACTATAGTCTATAATACTTAGGGCAGATAGTATTTCGAAACTAAAGTATATAGAGAAGGATAAACTTGTATTATAGTAGTATATAAATTACCTTAGGAGTTAGAGACTAAGCTTACTAAAATCGAATATACTAGAGTTTATACTTAGGAGAGGAGATAGTAGAAGCTAAGGCGTTTTAATATATAGTATATTAAATATAGTATATATACTTATCTATAGAAATATATATTTGAACTATATAATTACTTTTACTTAATAGTATATATGACCCCTTAGTAGTTAGCTAAAGGTTAATTTATAGAGTAATTATAGATACTTAATACTATTATCGTGATTATACTTTACGGATGAGTTAACTATAGCCTTATAGGGTAGTTTAAATAAATAATTAACTATAATTAAAATATAAGTTAAGGAATAAATCATTAGTAATTACTTAGGGAGTATATATATAAGAGGCGATCCGATATCTTATATTACTATATAAGAAGTATTACTTAGGGAGTTAGAGGAATTCTAGACTCGTTACCTAATCTATTACTTTAAATACGAACACTTTTTAATAGCTTAGTAGGGTCACCCGGTAAACGCTTATATCTATATATATAAAGGTAACTATTAACTAATTCTAGGTAATTACTATATATTATGAGATATATATAAGGAAGTCGATATAGGATTTCTTATAAGACTTTTACCTAAGAGTAGAAATAGTAGAAAACTATACTCGAAAGCTAGAGAAGGATCTATATAATACTCAAATAGTTATCTATTAATACTAAGCTATACTTACTAAGTATAAAGTATCTCTAGTTATAAGCTAGGAAATACTTAATTAAGAGCGACTAGATTATTAAGTATATCGAGAAGCTCTTATATTTGAAACTAAGAGGTATAAAGAAATAATAGAATTACTCAATTATATATTTAAGGAGGTTATATAAAGTAGTGAGGTTATAGATATTCTTAGTAGTTAGCTTACGATAGCCCCTAACCTTAAAGCCTAGTAAGTAGTTCTAAAACTTAAGGGTTCCTTAGTAGAGACTTCTCTAACTAAGAAGACCTTAATAGAGATAAATAAATTCACTTCTATAAGCTAGTAAAGTGAGTTGATATAGTAACAACTAATACTAGCTCTCCCTTATTCTTACTAACTAGGTAAGTATAAGAGATAGTAGTATAACTATACTAGCTCTACTTATAGGTTTTTATCTATAATTACTTAATTATAGAAAGTCTCTAGTAGTATAGGATCTATTTAGGTTACTAAAAGTGAGAATACTCTATAAAATAATAAGCGGGAATCGTCTTTAAGAAAATTTCTAGGTATAACTTAGAATAGTCATTAATCGAATAAGCTATATTTATAGGGTAAGCGGGTACTCTATAGAGAGAATACTTCGAGTTCGATATTTTCTTAATAAGAGGCCTTATAATAGTTCGAAATAAAGTTTTATTTAAAATTAACGTTAGCTTACCGTGACGTTTCACGTGACATATAATAGCTTTAATTAAGTATTTTTATCTCGGGACCTAACTTTATATTTTATTTCAATTATTATATATAAGAATTTCTATATACTTCCTTACCTCGAGTTACTAAATATATTAGTACTTAGACGACCTCTCTTCTCTCTATAATAAGCTTACCCTTTATCCGAGCTTATTATAATAAGTAGAAGTAATTACTATTACTACTTTCCCTACTTTCCTTATCCTAGAGAAAAGTCACTATAATTAGATACCTAGGAAATCTTAATAAGGCTAGCCTTTACGAAACTTAAAGGAGTAATAATATATATACTTTAATATAAGTATATTAAGAACTTTAGAGTAGAATTAGTATCTCTATAGATAAAGGATATTATATAATAATAAGTCTAGTTATTTTAGTTTATTACTAACTATTTTTCTTAGTTACCTCGTCTTAGTAATGAGTCATCTATACTAGCTTTCGACTAGCCTCTATTCTCTAATAATCGGAGTAACCCCTAGTCCTAGTAAGTATATAATAGCCTAATTTGAATCTAGTATTATAGATCCACGTCCCCCTCTTATATATACTTGAAATTAAATTAAGCTAAGTTAATTAGGGATATCTTAATTATTAGGTTCAAGTAATCTTCTTAAGTTAAGAGTACTCTCTCCCGCTATCTTAACGTAGTTAGGGACACTAAATATTAATAAACTTAACTATTAGATTTGTCTCTATAATAAATTAATATTAATCCTCGAACTATCTCTATAATAGCTCTAGCTCGCAAAATAAAACCCTCTTATAAGCCTATTAGCTAGAGTCAAAGAGCTTATAAGGGAATTAGGCTACCTCTATTAGGAGATTTAATTTTACTAATAAGGCTTCGAGAACCTATAATAGCTATATGAAACTATATATAATATCTCTTAGTAGCTCTTTCTCGCCTATTACCTTAACTATAATATTAGCTATTTAGATAAGATTATAGCCTAGCTTCGGAATATACTAATAGACTCTAAGCGACGTGAGTTTAAGGTAAAAAAGGATTAGATAAAATTCTAGGGGATAGACTATATTATATAAGAATATAGAGGGGACTTGATCTAAATATAGTATAAGGTATAGCGAAATTCATACTTTAGAATAGAGTTTAAGATTAGAGTTAAGGTACTACTCTCTTATTTCGTCTATTATCTTATTTATTTACCTTATAGTATACCTTAAATAGAACTTTACTAATAATATAGTAGACCCTAATTTTACTTAATAGTAAGTATTCTAGTTAACTTAGTGAATATTAGTAAATTTACTATAAATTTCTATTTTTGCTTTATATTATTCGGATATATATAATTATAATAAGTAAATATAATTAAGATAACTAGTTATGAGTTTATAATTAATTAATTAGGTCTCGTAATTAAAGTATCGTATATAATAGTATTCGGGAAGCTTATAAATACTATTATTTAAGTGAATAGTTTAAGAATTATTATAATAGTAGTAGTATTAATACTATAGTATTATTATCTATAGTGAGAAGGCTTAATAGTAGGATCTGTGAGGATATAGGATTATTTATTAGGGAGTTATAATTCTAGATTATATAATATTATAAAGAGAATACTCGCCTCTAATAAACTATTAATAACTATATATACGAGATTTATCTTTCCTTAGTAGAAATAGTTAGACCTAAGGTATAAGTATACTCGATACTTATAGATATCTAGAGGTAGTTACTAAGAAGTAGTTACTAGTTTCTAAATAAAGGAACTACTAGGTAATTACCTCTTTATTAGTAGATACTTAAGTTAGACTAAGTAAGAGATACCTAATTTATACTATATTATTATTCTATTAGTTATAGAAGCGGGCAGATGTTAGTAATATATAACCGAATTATTAGTAATATGAACTATTAGTAGTGTGGGGTTAGTTTATATATTAGTGGTATAGCTTATATTATATAAGGCTCGAAGCCTCGTATTAGGACTAAAAGTAATAATAGAGGCGTTAGAGGACCGCTTCTTAGTAAACTCTAAATTATTAGATAATTAATAGAACCTATATAGTATCAGGGAAAGTTCCTTATATTATAGTAACTAGTCTAACGATTCTATAGCCGCGCTAAGTCTACTAGGAGGTAACCCTTAGCTCTAGTTCTAATTACTACTAACTAGTGAGTATAGGTATTATAGTTTTTACTCTTTATACTTGAATTCTATATTAGTAGATAATAGCTACCTCGTCTCTCGTAGGAATAACTAAAAGCCTAGCTTAATAAGGCGTACCCTCTTATTTATTCTCTACTAGACCTCCTTATAGGCCTTATTAGCTATAATTAGGTTAGTATAGACTACTTAATTATTAGCGGAAGAGCTAATAGTGTGAAGGGTAGCTCTTACGGGAGACTATAACTCTACCTTAGTGAGCCTTGAATTTAGTATCGAGTACGTCGCTAATATTTAACGGGGCGAATATCTTTTTAATCTTAGAGTAACTACTATATTCTAAATCTTCCTTACTATAATCCTAGATATAGAAGTAGACCTCAAGGATCTACGAAGTATTAATAAGCTTACCTAGTTAAGCTAAGGGTAATCGTATATATCTTATATTATTATCTAAGAGCTTATTTATCTATTTTATAACCTATTACTCTTAGCTTAATACTAGGTTAAGATAATACTAGATGATTTTAAATACTTCTTAACTTACTCTCTTTACTTATTTACTAGATAAGGAGGATATAACGTGTCCTTACCTCATAGTTATTATATCTACTAATAAGATCCTTAATATATAGAATATAGCTAGTAATACTAATCCTAGTAACTAATATTATTATTATTCTATAGTCTCTAAACTTATACTATATCCTATATAGTCTATTAATAAATATAAGGAGCTCTTTATTAGTGTACTTATCTAGCTCCCCGGTAAAACCTGTCCTCGACTTTACTAAGAGGGAGATTATTAACCCTTTCTAGCTCTAGTCCTATTACGAAATCATAAAAGAGTATCTTTATAGTCCTATTAAGACCCTAAGTCTAGGGATTAAAAAGAAGATATACTAGCTAGCTCTAACTCACTATTTCCTAGGTATAGTAATATCGACTTATAAAACATTTAATAGATTAATAAGATCTAACGAGTAGCTATTTAATAAACGAGTTACTATTACTATTATAAATAGCCTACTAATAATAAAGTTTCTGAATCCGAATAGGAACTAGTTTACTATTATCACACTAGCCTATAGATATATACTAATCTATAAAAAGATCTCTGCTAGCTTTTTCGAGAATACGTGAAGACTAATAGCGACTAATACTATAACTAAGAGAAGTAGATATAAGTTAAGAAACTATTCGTAAAAGACTCTCTTTATGAGATAAATCGAAAGAAGGAAGATGAATCCTATAATAGAGCTCTCTTATTACTTAGATATTAGTGATTATTTACTTAAAAGTAACTAATATAAATATACTATAACTCTAGAGGTATTAATCCCTATCTACTTAAATAACTAATTACTAGTTAATAAGATAACTATATATAATAAGATCTCGGTAATAGCTATTCTACTAAACTATTAATGAGTTCTAATACTAGTTCGAAGCGAAATCCTAAGTATTTTCGTTATGAGACTTAATTATAGACTATATAGAAGCAGAATTAGATTAATAATTAATATTATAGTAGTATAAGTTCCTATATCTACTCTCGACTTTACTCTAATTATTATAATAAGGAGGATATTTGTAATAATATATACGAGTGTAATTAGAACTTTGAGGTATATTACTATCCCTATAAAGGGAATTCTTAGAAGGATATAAGGATATATAAAGTGTTTTAAGAAGAAGAAAGAAGTCGAGAACTACTCGGAAGTAATCGTATAATAGATAATATAAAGGAAAAGCTATATTATAAAGATATATATAGAAATAAATAAGTATTATAATAGTATATTTATCTCACTAAGCTTAGAAAACACCGAATATATAAATAATAAGAATAATATAATTAATAGTATTATAAGTAGCTAAACTTTGAAATATAAATAAAGATGTGAGATACTAACTTAAGAATAGAGACTCTATTATATAATTATAATAATAACCTTAGTTATTAGGATTATAAGGCCCTTAGAAGTTAACCTAATTAACTATAGAGATAATTATCTAAGAAGTAATTACTCAAGTGATTATTTAAGTAATTATTCAAGTGATTATTCAAGTGATTATTTAAGTAGTTATTTAAGTAATTATTTAAGAAGTAGTTATTTAATTAATAATTAATATTATTATTAATAAAAGGATTAATAGTAGTATACTAGCTTATTATAAGTGCTAGCTATATAATAATAAGTAAAGCTTATTATAGAGAGTAAACTTATTACTTATTATCGATTTAACTCTAATTATAGATAAGAGGGTAAAGTTAGAGTAATTTTAGAAGAGGAGAAATAATTATTTCTAAAGGGGTTATAATATTAGAATTACCTATGAAATAAATATATTTATCCTCTTTAAGAGAAAGGGTAAATTCTATACTTTTACGAATATAGATGAATTAGTATAGCTAACCTAAGAAGAAATTATAAGTAAGATAAGTCTTAAAGTAAATTACTTTAAGTTTAACCTTTATAAGTAATATAATTTAGTAATTTCCAAAATAGCTATAGACTTCGTAATTACTTCTTAAGTGAAAAATAATACTTCTTAGGTAAATAAGACTACCTTATTTCTCTTAAACACGTCTAGTAATATGTCTACCTTTTCTATACTTAATATAAAGACCCTAGAGTTACTATAGCTAGATTTATTATCCTAGTAGGGGTTAGGGGGATAGAAAGACTTTATTATATCCTTAATTCACTAAATAATATAGGGTTCATATAGAGTTAGTTAAATAGATATAGATATTAGTTCGAATAAACGATATGTGAAGTTCTAGGGAGAATAGACAATATGTGAAGTTCTGAGGAAACTAAGTAACTTATACTAGAATTAGTGCTATGATTTATATAAGGTTTATAGACCGGTTTTATATAACGAGTTACTTTATAGATAATTATAGTATATAAGTATTTAATATATATTAGTCCTATGAATAGTAGATTTAATAGAAATTTGGGAGAGATCTCTTTTAAACGAGAGACTAGTAATAGCTTAGTTAATATAAGTATAATTAATTAACTTTTCTATTCCTTAACTAAATATTATCTATATTCTAACTAGGTAAAACCCTACTTAATTATCTCTAAAATCCTTCTTATTAATTTAGCTAAGGTAATAATATAGTAACTAGTAGACTAATAATAGCAATTATAAGTAAGTTAGTATATAGTACAAAGCTAGAACTAGTACTAGATGAAATAGTACTAAGGGCAAAATATAACAGCTATATACTTGTATTAATAAGGAAGCTTATATAGAGTATAGATATATAGTCGATAGTTAGTATATATATTTAGTCCTTAACCTAGTCCTTCTTATTAACGATATTAGCGAGTATCTAGGATAAGAGGCTAAGCTTAGAGATTAGTATCTAAAGACATTACTAGTTCTAGTATTACTTATAATAATTCTATTCTTTTTCTACTAGTTTTAGTGAGTATAGGATAAAGATTACTACTAGTACTATTATAAGGGGACCCTTCTTTATCTTATTATTTCTGAAATATTATAAGATCTTAGATAAGTCGTATATCGTCTCTCGTGTGACTCTAAGTTATACTCGTAGAAGTAAGATTAATATTATAGTATTAGGTAAATAAGAAGAAGTAATATATTCCTATAGACTCCCTAGGGAATTTCGTTGAATTTTAGATTAAGATACTAGCGAGTATTAAAAGAGTAATTAATAGAACTATTAACTAATAGCTCTAGGTAAAACTATCTATTATCTAGCTATAGATAATTATATCGTGATTAGTAATAAATCGCCTCTATAGGTTATTACTTAAGGTCGTCTTATTACCTAGACTAGGAAGGTATTAAACTTTTAATTATAATAAAAGCTATTCTCAGAAATTTAGACTAAGTAATATATATTCCTCGGTTCTAATTATTATTCCTAGTATATTCTAAGGATAAGATAGTGAAAGAAATAAAGCCTAAAAATATACGTAATAGGGTAAACCCTATTAAGTTAGTAACGAAGGATTAATATAAATACGAAGTCTAAGGAAAGATCCAGAAAACTACTAGTAAGATCGAGATATAGTATAAGGATATTAAAACAAAGAAGTAAAATCTAGAAAGGTTTTCTAAGTCTAGTATTAATAATATCGCTCCTAAATATAAGGACGAGTATAAAAATATAAAGGAAGAGTTTCGTAACTTAGATAGAACTTTAAAAGAGTATAAGATAGAGTTAAAGGGATTAGAACGAGAGGAGTAAGCTATTAATACTATAGATATAGACGAGAATAATAGAAGCTAAGGTCTATTCGTCTAACTTAGTAGATAAAGCTCTTCGTTTACTAAGCCTAATAAGATATTATAGGTTAACTTAATAGAGCCTAATAATAAATCGAAACTAGTAATTATTAGCGGATACTCTGGCGATAATAAGGAGGAGGAAGGCTTTATACTAGCTTAAGTAAGGGAAGTATTAGGATAGAGCTATAGTAGGAAAATTATTATATAGAGATAATAAGATAAATTAAAGCTAGTTATTATTATATATAGCCCTCAAAATACCGCAAAATACGAATACTCTATAGTAGCCTAAGAGGATAATAACTTTAATAAAGATGAAATAGTATAATTTAGTCTAGATAATAGACTTAGAGGTATAAAAGTTAATAAAAAATTCGTATATAAGAAACATAAGCTAATATTAATCTTAGGCCTAGCCTATAACTACGATTTAGATAACCTTTAACTAAGAGAGAAAGGTGAAAAGAGAAGACTTCCTCCTCTTGAAATTTAGGTTAAGTAAAAGATTAATAGTGAGATTAAGAAGGTATAAGAGATACGTTTATTAATTTAGTACTTCTTTAGTAATATTAAGAAAGTTAATACCTATATCTATAATACTATAAAGTAGTATATTATATTAAATAATACTAGGAATAGTTGGATAACTAATATAAAGCGAAGGATAAGTCACTAACTCTAGATCCAAATAATAGACTCTTATTAACTCCTGAATTAACTAGGATAAAGCTTATTAAGACTAAGGGCAATAATAATAGCTAGCCCTAGCTAGGTCCTCTTCCTCCTAAGAGCCCTATACTAAAGTATAAAAAATAATAGTATAAGCTTAAGGGTATAGATCTTAAAGTTATAGATAAGGATCTAGAGGTAAAAGAGAGGTTCCTAAAGGCCTAGAATACCTTTAATATATAAAGGGAGGCAAAGATTTGAAGCTAGGCTAGAGATTAAGATTACACGTCACGTATCTTTATTACTCTTAGCCTTTCTAAATATAGATCTTAAGTAAATAGCCTTTCTTTCGGCGCCTCTTAATTAATCGTGTTTTCCTACTTTTCGTTTATCTAAGTCACTTATTTAGCTCTACTAGTAGATTTCCTATTAATAGTTCTTACTAATATATAGCCCTATTTCTTTTCCTTACTTATTAGTCTTAGTTTTTCTTACTTATTATCTATTATTATTATTATTATTATATATATAACTATATTTCTTCTATAAATAAATGAAATAGAATCTAAAGGCCTTAATTATATAATTATCTTTATACCTGAGATATACTAGAACCTCTAAGTTACTAACTAATAAAACTTATCTTAATAGTACTTATTCCTTTATAACCTTCTTATCTTAAGCGCCCTAAGCTAGTAAATACGCCTTTAAGTCGACTAACTTATCCTTTCTACTTATAGCCGCTTTTATCTCTATAGTATTCTCTTTAAGTAGCTTAGCCCTCTTTTCCCTAATAGCCTCGATTTCTCTTTCTACTTCCTTAATAAACTTCTTAATCTTTGGTACTAACTCGCTTATTTATAGAATCTCATTAGTAAGGTATTACTAAGGCGAAGTCTTTTACTATTTTCATAGGTAAGTAAGGGTGTTTTTATTAATAGGTTTTAGTATTATAGTTATGCTTTAAAGATTACTAGGATAGTTTATTTCTAACTAGTTAGTATCTGAACTAGATACTAGGGAACTTTAATTACTTAAAGTATTAGACTACTTTCGTTTAGTACTTAACCCGGATATACTAAGTGAGGGGCTAGCCTTATCCTTTAAGGTATAATAGGGGATTAATTAATTAAAATCTATAGTATATTAGATTATTTAGGAATAGTATAAAAAAGTACTTACCTAAGGGTAATAAGGATCTAATTATCTATATTACTTTAATTATACTAGGTCTAGAGCTAAGATAGTTCGTAAGTTAGTAAGGTAGCTCTACCTCACTATTATCTATTAAGTTAATTACTTGGGGCTCTAGTCTAGATTTAGATAAAGACTATACTATAAGAACTAGGAAAGTGAGAGGTAGTGAATTCTCGTTAATTAGAACTAAACTAGCCTCAATACTATAGTCGCTAGTTAACTCATAAGAAGGCTCTAATTCAGCGACTATTTCTAGCTAATATTCCTTAGTTAAACTAGTTACTAAAGCTTTTCTATAGTTATCGAGTAGTTACTATATATCCGAGGAATTAGTAAGCTCTTAGTTATCTAGGCTTATATTAAGGGTAATACTATAATTACTAATTAACTATATAGTTAAGGATATAGCTAGATCTTTTTCCCCCAAGCTTACCTTCTACTTTTCAAGTAACTTAGTTACTCTCTCCTTAAAAGAAAACTTATTATTCCTTAGGATCTCGTTTAGATTTTTAATTTTTTCGAGAAGCTTATAGATACTTATAGTATATATAGTACTAATTTAATAATAGGGTTATTATATGTTTAAGTTTCTTTAGGTATAAAGATATAGCTTTTATTTCGTCTACCTTTAGTTATCTAAACTTAGGTAAAAACTCTTTCTATAGCTTATACTATAAAAGTCGAAGTTAATCCTTATATATTATTAGTCTTCTAATCTTAACTCCGAGTTAGTTACCTAATTATACCTCTGTCTTCTACTCTAGTTCTACTAGTAGCTTTAATTTGCCTTTAATTCTCCTAGAGTTAGCTCTTAGTAATATTTGGACTAAGGGTTCTAAAAGCTATAATATAATAGAGCTAAGAGAGATAGAAGTAACTTCGTTAGAAATACGAGGCGAGGTATTTCTTATCTATTAAATATTTTTAAGAGAAGTTTCTTATATTTCTTATACTATAGACTCGATTTCTAGGTATAGCTCCTCGATACTCTATTATATAGTTTCTGGATTCGAATCCGAGTAGTATATATCGAGATTAAGAAGAGCTAATAGCTCCTCTATTATCTATTATGTAATCTAGGGACTTAAAGTCGAGTAGGACATATTAATATTAAGAAGGGCTAATAGATCTATATCTAGTAGCTAGTTAATCTCTATACTTAGCTAGCTATTATTAGTTTCAGGGTCTAGGGTATAAAGCACTAAAGATATATTAATAGAAGACTTTTAATAAAGGTGAGGAGGATTATTTAGTGAGATAAAGATTATAGGAGAAAACTCTACTTAGAGCTAAGAAGGAGCCGGCTTCTTATCCTTCTCTCTTTAAGAGCTCGACTTACTCTTAGATCTTACTTCTTAGTTATTCTCTATACTTCTAGTAAGGGTAATACTACTCCTAACGAACCTTATTAGTAATAATCTATTAATAATAAGGTATATCGCCGAAAATAACTCGGGATTATTAAGTTCTAAGTATAGATCGAGATAAGTCTCTATATTTAAGGGGGTTAGTTTAGTATTAGTAGTATAATTCGTTATTATAATAGCTTTAATAGAGTCTTAATTAGAAAATAACTATTATTTCTCTCTTATAGGTATAAGACGAGTTTACTACTAATACCTCCTTCTATGAGAGTTACTATAATAGAGTAATAATAAATTTAACTCTCTTTATAGTTAATTATTATTAAATATTAACCTAATAGTAATATTCCTAAAAGCTTCTCTCTTATATACGAGCCCCGTTAATCGTGAAGTCTATAGGAAGTCTATATATAGGATCTTGTCTCAATATAGTATATTAATAAGTAAGACTCTTTATAACTTAGAATACGAGAGATATTTTAGGATATTTATCTTATAGCTATAAAGTAGTAATGATTCTAACTTCACGATTCGTAGATCTACTTTCCTAGAGGAAGGGTAATAGATATAGTAGATACTTTACCTTTATATAGAGCTAAAGAGGGATAACGACTATTACTACCTTATTTACTCTAGGTATAGCTCTTATATATACTAATATAGAAGTCGGCCCTTCTTAATATTATTCTCTCTTCGAGTAGACTAATTATAGAGAGCTCTCCTAGATCTATATACTAATAGCTATTTATAATATAAAGGTATACTCCCTCCTTACTTATCCTTTATTCTACTTCTATACCTCTAGCCTAGCCTAAACTATCCTCTCACGCCTCTACTACCTCTTTAGGTATCAAAAACTCATATAGGAGTAAGATATTAGCTCTATTATAATACCTAACCCTTTCTAGTATATGTAATACTCTATGCCTCACCTCTAACTTCTATCCTCACTTACTAATTTCTCGACCCTATAATAAAGAATATTTGATTAGTAAAAGAGATATAGTTATTTATAACTAAAGATACTATAGAGAGTAAGAATCTCTACTCTAGATTCTCTATTATATAGTAATAGGGCTTAGTTCTAAGTAAAGTTTAGATAATAGTTTTAAAGGTTTTATAGGTAATAGTAAGCTCTTATTCTCATATATATATATAATATACTAATAGTAATATAAATACGACTTTTCTTAGTAATATAATAAGGTATTACTCGATGAAAGATCTTTTTTCACGAGTATCTATTAACTAGCCTACTAGTCGTGATATAAATATCGGTTAATAGACTAGTCTATATACTATTATTAAGCTTTCTGAAATCCTTAGAGACTAAAATTTCTATTTAAGGTAAGACTAATATCGAGGTGCTTGTTAGATATCTAGAAGGGTTATATACGAGTTTTAGGTACCCTTGTCTTTAGGATAAGATTAGGTATAGGTAGCTCGGCTACTATGCCCCGAATATTAATAGAAAAAGCCCTTAAGGTCCCTAGGAATACTAGACCTAGTAAGTATCGATAGGAATAGGAATTAAATCTTATAACTCGAGATAACTAAACTAAAAGTAAGTATTATTTCTATTATACCTTATTTTTACTAATATATTTAAGGCTCTAATTATACCTAGTATTTAAAGAAAGCTAAAGTAAACTATAACTATAATACTAATTATTTATAGTAAATAATAGTTAAGATTAGTGATTTGAAAAAGGTCCTTTAATAAATCTATACTATAATAAGACTAGTAAGTAAATTAGCTTATAAGTTAGAGGACTTAGATGAAATTATAGTTAGAAATCTTATTAATCTTCTTAAGGATTTATAAGGGATTTTAGAGAATATAAAAGACGATATAATAAAAGAAGGTGAAATAGATAAGGAGTACTTAGAATAGATATATTTTAATATATATCTTATATCTAATTATAGTTAACCCTTAAACTAATTAATATACTAATCTTTACTAGGTATCGAATTTATATTACCTAATCTATTAGGAGAAGAGGTATAAAGTATCTAAATAATAGCCTCTAATATCTCTACTATTAATTTTACTTTCTAAAGCTCTTAGGATAAGGTAAGGTACGAGTTTAATAGAAGCTAATAGTAATATCTCATCTAGTTATAGTTATATATATATTATACTAAAACTTCGACGTATTTATTTACTTAGGATTAAAGCTACTAACTCCTTCGAATCTCTTATATAAGCTTAGTATTTTTGATTAATAGTTCTTACTTAGTATTATTAGTACGATACTATAAGTCGTATATATCAGTGATACTAATATTATATATTATAGGGGTATATAGGATTTCTTTAAGGTTACTAGTTGATAAGTGTTCTTCCTAATATATACTTAGAATTATACCTCGTTAGCGAGAGTAAAGTACTTACTAATATTATATTATAAGCCTTTTAATCTAATATCCTTTAATATCTCGTCTTAAGGTAAGATAAACTTTAGACTTTAGACTTCTGAGTTTTATATATCTAATTATATATTACTATATAGGTAATTGAAATAAAGGTTTCAAGTCGTCGTATAGTATTAGGGTAATATTATTAGAAATATACTATTGTCCCAAATTAACTATAATTACCCTAAGCCTATTAATAACTTATACTTAAGCCGAACTACCCTTAAATAAATAAGAGCTTAGTAACTAGGTGAGTATCTTAACTCGACTACTTAAAGGCTATAAATATAATCCTTCTTAAAGTTCTGATTTATTAAATATTAAAACTTCCTAAAATTCAAAGGTTATAGTACTATAAAGATAGAATTAGAGGTATAGATTAAATAGTTTTAATAATAGCCTAGCCTAATAAGTATAGAAATATGTCTCATTATCTAGGTTAATAAAGATATCTTTATAGAAGAGAAAGAAAGGATTAATGAAGATAAATCGAGATTTCGTTATTTGGTCCACCGACTAGTTTCTAAGTTTATCCTAGGGCGAGAAGTATTACCTCCTTTATATATAGAAGGAGCCTCTATCTAGTAAGGCCCTCGAAAAGTAACCTTTAAGAGACTTGACTCTCTTACTCTTCCTATATATATAAGTTATTATAAGTATATAGGTGCTCAGATTTTAGAGGAGGTTACTAGTTTAGAGAAGTGATTAGGGGAAGGTAACTAATAGTGGATTTGTGGAATCACAAAAATACGAGTCTATATATACTTTAAGTTACCTCTAATTAAGAGAGGATGTATCTAAGGTTAATCTTTAAGTAAATTAGTTTTTCTAATAGTAATCACTCGAATACTCTATTGTGTAATAATTCTGTAGTTGAGGTCACGTGTTACTTACACAATCTTCGCTCACTTTAGATCCGAAGTCCGAAGCACGTGAACACCCCCTATTTCTTCTTCTCTAGTTTAAGGTTCCTCTTTAACATTTTCATACACGAAAAGGCTTCTATTAACCTAACTAACTTTTCTCTAGAAAGTCTTGTTATGTTGAAGAGGAAGAGATCCTCATGATTTGTCAACCACCTTCGTTAAAAACTAATATCCGACTCGGAGATAGTAGAATGCAAGTCGGATCCGGATCCGGATAACGGGGTGAAACCAACGTAAACAATCCTCGCCAAATTCCCTATGAGCGTATAAAATGCACATACGTATTCAGCATTTCACATCCTCAATTGTATATATGTATGAGCTCAAGCAGTCCATCAATCCAACCAACCCCCCAATTCTCGATCTTTCCAAATCACAACTCCTCCTATCTTAGAATTTAGAGACAGTTCTGCAATTCCTTTTTTCGAGTTTAAGTTACACAGGAAAGACACTCGAGATTTGACAATGCAGCAGACTCTGACCATCTCACAGTACTTTCTCTAAGTTAACACTTCTCGCAGAAACTGTCTACTATGCCGAAAGTTGCCCAAGTGCTCTGTTTGACTTGAGCAATCAACAGGTGGTGAGACTCTTAAACTTTACAAAACTGTACCAAAACTTTTGTTGTCCCTTTCCTCCTTTCGAGGAAGGTTAATCGTCGTTTTTCTTTTGTTCCGTGTTCCGAGGCTAGATATCGAGGCCCAAGCCTCAATCCGACAGTGAGGCTGAGCAAGCACCCTTCTGAGCAAATCAACCTCGCACGTGGGGGTGCTGGAACCCAGAAACCTCAAGCTTGGCACTTTGCGCGCAAGGAACGCAACCTGTCATGACCGCCCGGTGAGTCTGAATGGACCAAAGCAGACAGCGGCGGTGAGGAAATATTGCCGTGTGCCCCCGCATCAGCTCATCCAGAATTAATCGTGATGGCAGTGCAGATGCATCGGTCACTCAGGGACATAGGGTCTTTGGATGTCCCGCAACCGTTCTTTCCCTCTACTCATCCCTACTGTCACAGCTCAACGATTAGTGCCACACGCAGCCTTGTGCTACCCCCGTGAGCAGTATGGGCGAGGCTGCGATTGGCTGGTCTATCAGAGAGGCCCGCGAACTGACCAATCTTTGTAACGAATTTCGAAAAGCATATTCGGATGGAGGCATGGGAGCATCTCGTCATCTGTCGGATCTGAGTGCACAAATTGAACAATTCGAAGCAGTCTTGGCGCAGCTGGAAGACCAAGTCATCCTGCACAATAGCAAGATCTTCATCAATTATACGTCAATCGAGAACACCCTCAAGGAATGCAAGACATTCTTTAAGAACCACCCTATGTATCTCAAAGCACCCGAGCAACGGAGCAAGTGGGAGCAGTATCAATGCACAGTCGAATACGTCCTGTCGGCGAAAAAGGAAGTAGACAGGCTTTGCAAGATGGTGGAGTCGCATTACCACATTATTAGCATGTATCTTGCAGTGTTGAACACGTATTATCACCCGCAAACTTGATTTCAAGGTGCCAGACTGATGCTGTGGCCAGGAAATATAATGAGCAGCAGCTTAAGCAAGGAGACGAGCTGTCAAAGAAGGTCGAACGAATGGATAGCAAACTCAATCTCATCTTACGAGCTCAGCAACGCCATTATTCCATGGCAGAAATCCCAACCATTAACCCGATTGGGGCTTCTACGTCTCTTGATGCGGATCGATCTGCTTCCCCACAGCTTCTTGATCTCGAAGTTGACTATAGTATTCTCAAGAAACTGCGCAAGGAGTCTGCCGATGATAACGAGAACAAGATTTTAGACAGTATGATTTCAGACCTCAGACGTCTGAAAAACCGGGTAAAATATATGGCGAAGAGGGAGGGGAATAAGGCCGCCCAAAAACGACTACGAGGACTTGATGTGGATAGTAAGGACTCGGGGGTTATCTCGGACGGAGAGTATAGCTCTGCTGTTGAGGACGAGGATGAGGAGTTTGTAGATGATGAGAAGCAGGAAGAGGTACCGAACGAGGAAAAGCTGGGCAATGTTTTGGAATCTGGCGACTCGGCAGTATCATTCATGACGTCTGATTACGTCTCCCGTGCTAGCACAACTACCTTGACTGCTGACCAGAACGAGCCTTTGTCCCCAGGTAGAAGCCCACCGGATACGACATCTCCAGGGGGGATTCACATCGTAGAGATCAAAGATGTACAATTGTAGGTTTTATACTTTCTATAAATCGCAACACTTACACTCCACGCACGGCAAAGGTACTGATTTGATTGTTCAGAGAGATGGCTGTTGGCAGATGCCGTGAGCCATTTAATTGCACACTGAAAGCCAAGTTCTTCAACAACGTGCTCTCAGAGATATCTGCAGAACCACCGGTAGTAAGGGATATTCAGATGCCTGTGATTACGTGTAAGTAGATGACGTCCATCATATCAACTAAGTACTGCTAACAAGCATAAAGTTGTTGATGGCCAAGATCGCCCAACTCCGAGTATTCGTTGGCGTGGGCCGAGTAGCGCTGGAGAGCGGTATGCTGTGATGTTGAAGGGGAAATCAGCTCCAGCTTGCCAACCAGAATACAAATTTTCTTCCGAAGATGGTACGTTAATTGAAGCCTCGCTAGTTTCCACTAATGGAAGATGTGAAGAGTCGATTAGATTCCAGGAACTCGTTCATGGGAAAAGGCTTCTCTCCAAGTACTCCTTGAATGTAAAAAGCATTCAATCCAAAGCTGGAGACGAATCTGGTGCTTCAGTTCTGCGGATATGGAAGGATTCACCTGATGAAAACGATACTTCAGTCCGCAGCCACTCCCTGATGTATTTTTACAATACCGCAAACGACTCGTCACGACATCAACCTGAAGAAGTCTCCTGTAAGTTTAATTTCAACCCCACAGGCATTAATATATCTAATCTTTGCAGTAACTGACTTCGAGTGGCCATTCCCGAAAAGCCAAAAACCTTCGAAATGGAAGTTAACGTTCAAGCAAGGTGTTAGACCAAAGCAACAGCACTTGAAAATTGCATTCAGGGAAGATGGTTAGTATGCCTTGTTAACTCCCTTGCTATAATATTGAGAACTGATGCTGACGAGCTGTTATTAAGCAAACAAACTGTACTCATATTTGCAAAACTTGAAGTGAAAAATGAGCGTTAAATCACATGTCCAGAATCATCCGGTTTTGCGGACATCAATAAAGCCTGAAACGTCAATATTGGCGGCTTGCAGCATGCCAAGAGGCAAGGGCGCAGTCAGCCTAGGCGTTCCAGCTGGCATTCTCATGTCTCCCAATAAATAGCCTGAGCCGCCGAGAACCACAGGCTCCCGAGCACAGCCTCCACACTCGCCCACACTCCCCCAGGACACCTGGGCGCTTTCGGGAGCACCCGTCAAATTCGGTTCCTCAGATTAAAAGTGACTCACTTGGACTTTAAGACAACGATCCCCTTTGAAATTCGATCGCTTCTCGCAAGTCTTGGAGAATTCGATTGGGCGTCAACTTTCAGCCTCAATCCTAGACATCAACTTCGCGAGCCTCACGAAGATTACCTTTCTCCCTAGCATCTGGAAACCAGCCAAATTCCCAGGAACTCGTGAAGTGGACATCACCCGAAAATGCGTTTCTTCTTCTGGAAGTTCAAGACATATGTCAAGAACCGTACTATACTCGTCGCCGATATTCCTGTTCGTTCCCCGATCTTCTCACTCAGCCTCAAAACTCATGAAGATAGAATATAGAAGACCTTCGAAGACAACTTCGAGATGTAATAGATGCTGGAGGCTACCAGAAACTCGTGGTTTTCTCAGCAGGCATGGGATTCCTGGCAGGGGCATACGAAGTTGGTACAAATCCATTGCCTGTGGTTAGAAGCTCACGAATGGGTAGATATTCGCTGCCAGCTTAACACTTCCGATGATTGAGGCGGTTTATTATTACCCCAGCAAGATGTCCGATAGCCACGAGGCTTCTCTTCGCTGTGCAATACTTATTGGAGCTGCGTTGGGACAATTGAGCTTTGGTTTCCTGGCTGATCTCTATGGGAGAAGGAATATGTATGGGTTTGAGCTACGTATGTAACCTTTGCAGAACTCTCTCTGCCATATATGAGCAGACAGGCCTACATGATGTGTCTGGTGGAACGAGACTGACCCTGAGAACTTTCTAGTGATTATGATATTCGCCATTCTCGGACTAGCGACATCGTCCAATGGTGCTGAAAATTCCATGAGCGTTTTTGGCTGGTTATTCTTTTGGAGACTGGTAATGGGTATCGGTATGTGCTTGGATTGAATTATCCCAACAACTGACCCAGTCACTAATTTCTCCTGACAGGAATTGGAGCAGACTACCCTCTTAGCGCGACCATCACTTCAGAATTCGCCCCCACAGCACATCGAGCTCGTATGCTCGCCACCGTATTTTTCATGCAACCGATTGGATATTTGTTAGCCGCATTGGTGGCTATGATGGTCACCGCCGGATATAGAGACCAGATTCCAGATGTCCTTTCGGCTGGGACCTGCGATCATTCCTGTATCGCTGCAGTCGACAAGGCATGGCGCATCATCATTGCCGTAGGAGCAGCACCAGCATTGATGGCTATATACTTCCGGCGAACCATTCCTGAGTCTCCTTTATACACTGCTTATGTGTTGAATCGAATCAAGGAGGCAAAGGGTGACATGTCGAGTCTCAATCCGAACGCGAGCAAGCCACCTAGCAATGCCAACCCTTCACTCTTCAATACTCAAGCCCAGATCCCACAACAGGAGGCTCCTCCGGTACCAGTAACTGCAGCAGGCGAAGACTCCGAGGCCACTGAAGAGGCCGAGAAGTTCAGCCAAAAATGGAGAGCGTACTGGAGAAGCTTTCATAGATACTTCATCACGAACCAACACATTGGAAAGCTCTGCGGCGTAAGCCTCTCTTGGCTGCTCCTGGATTGTTCTTTTTATGCAATGAACGCCTCTTCAACCAACATCAGCTCCAAACTCTTCGATACTATTCCAGTAGGAGGTGCTTGCACATCCCGGTTCCAGACTAATACCACACTCATCTATGGGCCTGTCTGTGCGGGGGTTGACCCTTCGATCATTGGTCCTCGACGACAAAGCATATACGGAGCCCTCTTCGCTAACACTTGGCGGTCACTTATTGTCGTCAGTGTCGGCTCGCTGTTTGGTGGCTCATGCATGATATACCTAATTGAAAAGGCTTCTCCTCGCCGGCTCCAAATTTGGGGGTTCGCTCTTCTAGTCCCCATCTTCGTCGCCGCCGGTCTCTTCCTCCGTTTCCTTCACGGCAGCGCCAACATCCCTGCATTGATATTTTATGTCCTGGCCCAGATCTTTTTTGACTTTGGGCCCAACTTCACCACGTTCATCATCCCCGCGGAGATGTTTCCTACTCGACATAGGGCTTTTGCTCATGGAATTGCAGCTGCGAGTGGGAAAATGGGGGCGAGCCTCTTCCAGTTGTTTATTCAGTTCGCTCGCTTTTGGACGCAAGGGAAGAGGTACGGTTCAGGTGACCCAGGAACAATCTGGCTTGGGTTTACGATCCTTTGTTTTTTACCCACGCTTGTGCTTGGTGTTATTGTCTCACTGTTCCTCGTAAAGGAAACCCGAGCCAAGGATGGTACACCACGATGTCTTGATGTATGGGAAGAGGAATCAGGGGTACATAATGGCCATGCTTTGCAGCCAACTGCATGAGGATAAGTCAGGACAAGTGTATTAATTAAGAACTCATCAAGTAATAGATAAATTGCCCGAGAAGAGCCTCGAAACCCGAGACGCCTGTTGGCTCGCACTGTATCGCATCCAGCTATTATACTCGAGGGACTTCCGTGCAATTGGCAAAGTTTTCTGCAAACAAATTACTACCACAGAACGTGGGACTTATCGCCACTCAAAAGCGACGTATATACTGTCTATAGGGCCTAATAAATTTCAATATTTGAGACCACGCCCCTCGTCTCCCGCTTGGGAGCTTTCCAATTCGTCTAAAAGACTTGCCCAACAGCAGTACAAGTTCTATGCGCCTGAATTGGGCTTATACTCGCGGATGTAACTGTAACTGTTGCCGTCGCTTTACAAGTTGAAATGCTGGAGTTCAAACTTGACGTACTTTTCACGCTGGAACTTGAACTTGAGGAAGTTGAATTGCTCTTTGAGCCTGTTGTGGTCGCTGTCGCCTTTAGTGAAGAGGATGTGGAGTAAGATGAAAGTTTCCTGGAAGTTGATGTAGTTGTCGATTTCGATGTAAAGTTAGACAGTGATGTAGCTGGTGATTTCGAACTTGACGTAGATGATAGCTTAGAGGAAGTGGATGTCCGGGAGGCGCTCGAGCTAGACGTCGATTGTGTAGGCTGTACTTGCGGAGGCGTGCAACCCCCGACTATTGACGGAACCGCGTTCGCCCCCGTAGTAATAGGAATAATATTTGTGCCGCAATTTGCGGCCTATGCGAGAAGAACATTAGCGTTATCTTAATCATATATAACTACTCACTATTAGCTTAATTACTAGTAAATAGAAAAAGGGAAATACTATAAGTAGAATACATAAACAAGTCCCCTAGAAGGAAAAACTATATACTAGGCATTATAGCTAGCTAATATTATACGTTATTAAACCAAAAGAATTCATGATAAGAGACGTGAATCGTCGTCCCGCCGAACCCGAAGTCGATCGTCCCTACCTAGTTTCTGAGAGAGTAGGGCACTATATATTAACTTCCACCTTAGTTCACTACGGAGGGGAAGAAGGAGAGAAGGCCGGCGAAGAGTGTGGGCGGGAGATAGTACTATGTGGATCCCAAGTCAGGAAAGATGAGCTAGTTTATAGTTAGGGTTATGACTAGTTTAGAGACATTAGAGCTAGGAATAGTGATACCGAGAGATGTTATATAAATCTAGTATCTGGCATTATTAGAATTACTATATGAGGATATAGGAATACTTACCGAGGATAGAAATCTAGAGCTTAATAATAAGGGATAATTAGACGCTTCTCTATAGCTCCCTTATACTTTATTATGTTAATACTACCAAAAATAATTACGCCTAGAAATATTAGCTATATTCTATAGAGGTAACTTAAGAGAAGTACCTTAAGATATATTAATACTAGTAAGATTAAGGCTAAATGCTCTACTATGTATTATACCTTGAGCGGCAAGTTAATCGATAATATTAAAGTAGTTTATATCTATATTCTTACCCTAACTAATCCCTATAATTCCTTCTATTTAACTCATACTAGTAGAGGTATTCCCGAACTACTATGAAACTATTTTTGCGCCTATAGGCATATAAGTATAGAGATAATATATGTGGAAAGATAAAAATCCTACTTCCTATAGCGATGTTATCTATATAATAAATACCGGAGACTGAACTAATACTATACTAGATCGAGAAAGCGGTTTTGAGGGATTTAGATATCGAAGAGCTAGCGGGGTTATAGAACCTATTTAATTTGTAACTAAGCGGGTTCTAAGCGTTAGAATAAGTAGGATTAACTAATAACTCCGACGATCTAGTATCGATCTATACCTCTATATTCTAAGGAGGAGTTCTAATACTAACTACGAAATTTGAGATTTGCTCGGGGAAACGATTAGGGGAGTCTCACTCTAGATAGAATACCCGCTAATATCATTTCTCAGCCCATCACTTGACTACCTCTTCTGCTTCGGCCTATAGTAGTGTCTCCTTGCAATAGGAACGTGCAAGACTCCCGAGCCTCTCACTCTGTTCGTCCCATGGCCGGTGATATTAACGGCCGTGCCCTCGGTCTACGGAACCACAAAAGCCACAGTAACCGCTATAAAGGATGTAATAGTAATTAGTAATATCGACATGCGTGCGGGGCTGGTGATTAACAGGTCAGAAACATCGACGGCGGACCTTACCTATTTAACGGAGATGCTTGATGAGTATGAACACATCTCGAAGTATTCCTTCCTTTTCCGCAAGTATCAAAGAGACACGGGAAATGACCGGTTCCAGAGGCGTGAAAGAGGCCGCCGAGACAAAGGGTCGTGAGGCTCGCTTGAGTGAGACATTGGGCTGCGGAATGTGGAATATAGCAACCTCAGCGAACCCATGGCAGTGCTTTAAAGAAAGGGGAGGTACCCCGCCATTTTATTATTACTCTTTGAAAAGATGCCAGGAGCGCAAGGATTGTTAAGTATGAACGCGCTGACGATGCATCGTCGGCACATAGCAGTTGACTCGGACCCCGACTCTCGAAGTTTGAGGCTCACTTGAACCCAACCCTAGATAGATCAGAACCCAATTTCCTATCAGGACCCAGGAGTTTATGACGAGATTCATGTGAGCTGCATCTCGATCCCCTGAAAACGCGAAGACAGAAATTCGCACGACAAAGGAGTCGCATTCCAGGAAACTTGCCCGAGCAGACGTGCCCACCGTATCGACAGGCCTATTGCAAGTACTACCCTTGAGGAGTAAACTATGCTGCTGAAGTCACGCCGCTGAGGTGTGTCGCAATTTTTGATGATGGATGAAGTTGTAG
>JAJTUR010000098.1:0-189910 GCA_021399475.1 Hyaloscypha finlandica | reverse complement strand
TCCCCTCTTTTCGCTATTTCCGTAATAGCTAAGGAGACTATTTTACTATAGGATAAGTAGATAGATTATTATATAGATTACTTAACTAAAGACTTAGTCGAGAATTAAGGTATAGGGAGATACCTTAAAGGTCCTATTTCTGAAGCTAAGGTAATAGAGGTATCTACGACTATATTACCTAAAGGGATTATGAACTCCTTGGTTCCCCGAGTTTTTGAATTAGATAGTTATAAATATCTAATTCCCTATATATAGATATATATAGCTACTAAAAGAGCTATAGCACTAGCCCCTTTATCTGAACCCCTCCTAGATATTATTAAGGTAACTCAGAGGAACAATTCTTGATACTAAAATATCGTGAAATAGAGGCTTAGTAAGAGAGATACTAAGGGGAGTTAAATCTAGAGTAGTAATTCGGGCCTTCTTAGGTACTATTCAAGAATTATTATCCTAGATAACCTTACCTTATATTAAGAAGTTATAAAGCTTTATTATAACGACTTACTAATAGGATACTATAGTATCGAGAAAAGTCTCGAGCTCCTTAGAAAGTCCTAGTATTAGGAGAATATAGAAATAGACGTTCACGACTATTATCGAGAATACGATATCTACTAGAGAGTTAAGGCTAAAAGGCATTTACTATATAGCCTACTTAGTAGTCTACTATAGCCTAGGAGACCCTAGGGTAAGATCTCTATAGATTTTATCACAGGCTTACTACTATATAAGAACCTAGTAAGAGGTCCTGATTTTAATATAATCCTTATAGTTATTAACTAGTACTCTAAAATAGCTAGGTATATTACTTATTATAAGATAATTAATTCTCTAGAGCTTACTAGGATTATATAGGAACATGTTTTCTCGATCTTTAGCTCCCCTAATAGTATTATTTCTAATCGAGGAATAGTGTTTACTAGCTAGTTCTAGTCTACTTTCTACTTCTATTTAATATATAAATAGCGTTTAAGTATAGTATTCTATCCTTAGATAGATAAGTAGATAGAAAGGTAGAACTAGGCCCTAGAATACTACCTAAGATACTACTATAACTCTCAAAAGAATAACTAGTTTAAGAAGTTATCCTTTATAGAGTTTATATATAATAACTCAAAGTATTAGGTTCTATAGAATATACCCTTCTATATATATTATAGCTACTACCCTTAACTTCTATAGAATTCTAAGGATAGGATTATAGGGGAGGTACCGGCTATACGTAGGAGGCTAGAGACTCTTTAAGTAGAGCGGAATAAGCTTTAAGATCTTTGGTATTATATATAAAATAACCGGGAGACCTATTATAATAGGTATTAGTTAGATAAATACTTCTCTAAAGGAGCCTAGGTAATACTATTAATAAAAAACATTAAACTTAAGGTAGGAAAGCTTAAGCCAAAATTCATAAGTCTATTTAAGGTACTTAAATATATTAGATAAGTAGTATATAAGCTAGAATTACTAAGTATATATAATCATTTATATCTAACTTTCTATATTTCCCTCCTTAAAGAGTATATAGTAAAGAAAGGTTAGGAATATTACCTATACCTTACTAGAGAACTTCCGGAATTAGCGAATAATAATAAAGAGTAAGAATAAGAAGTAGAAGCTATTATTAACTACTAATAAGATAACCGAAGTAAGGAGTAATAGTATTTAATTAAATAGAAATCCTAGTTAGAGGATTATAATACCTAGTTACCTACTTTCCCTAACCTTAAAAACTCTAAGGAACTTCTATTATTATATAATAAAAACTATAGTTTAGAGCCTATAATAACCTCTCGGTAACCTATTAAGGTCAAGAATTCTAGTCCCCTAAGGTAAAAAGGAAAGCCCCTTAAAGGAAAGAGAGGACCTAGAAGGCCCAAAAAATAGGTATAAATAGTAATTGAGATACTCTTTCCCTAGGTTTTTACCTAAGAAGGTTCTTTTTTTCTAGGGTTTTATTAAGGCTTATAAAATCACATTCATGTTTTGGGAATAATTAAGATTAAGAAAGGTTTATTATAGGTAGACTAGCTACGGGTATCTCAAAGAAAAACAAATACTAAGTCCCACAAATCCTATATCTAAAATCACTAAACTCTATATACTAGCCCTATTTAGGACTTAGTGAACTACTAGGAAATAGCTTCTGGAATCCGCTTATCCTCTACTAGAATATACTAATACTATAATAATATTAGTAATAAGGAGGTTAAGAGGAGCTAAGGGACTTATAACTACTATATAGACCTTATAGAAGGCCTAGATCTCTATAGTTAACTTATGAATAGCGCTAATTATTATATTCTTAGCACTTAAGGCACTTGTCGTAGACTACTACTTAATCTCACTAGAGATTTTGGTAATAAGGTTAATACCCTAGAGGTAGATATTCTTGTATTCTTTCTAGGAGTTAGCTAGGTACCTTTCTTATTATATTATAGAGTACTTATAACTAGAATATAAGCCTAAGTCACCTTATCCTTAGGCTTTACTAGGCGGCGAGCAGAATCCGTGAGCTTATTATCTAGTATCTAGTCATCGAAGATCTAATTAATAGGATACTCTTTATATACGGAGCGATTATAAGGGTTTACTTTAAGCTAAGCCTTAAAGATTATTACGGTGTCTTCCTAGGCCTAGTAAGCCTCTAAAAGGTTACGGGGAATCTTCAAATCGTGTTAGCTTTAGCTCAGATTTAGGGGAAGAACTCACTAGTTTATAGGACTCTGAACCCTTATTATACTAATTATAATTCTTCTTACTAGGTACTATAGTATATAAGGAGTTAGGATCAATGAGTAAATACTTGAAATATTTCAAGTATTAACTAATAAGAGGGAAGGAGGCTATAAGGTCACCTTTACGCTTATTACGGGTAGTAGTAATAATGAAAGACATTATAGAATCGATTAAAAATAATTAATAAAGACTTAAAGAGGAGTAGAAGAGGAGGCTAGAAGGTAAGGATAGAAGTAGGAAGATATGGTTATAGTTATAGTTAAAAGAAGGAAGCTTTTCATATCACGAAAGGGTCCTTAAATAGAAGTAGGGAACTACCTAGATTAACTACTAAAAATTTCGCGCTAATCCTAATTAGAATCGATATAACTAGTTACCTCACCTTCCTAGGAATCTGAGAATAACCTTAAAAAACCTAGAATATTTTTATAGGTTTTTCTATATAAATATCTCGACTAATATTCTATTTAAAGCTATTTAGAGCGTTTTAAACCTATATCTAATAGGTAGTATTAATCTTATAGGGTAGCGCCTTAGTATTCTAAATAGGCTAATTAGAGCGTATATCCCTATAAACGAAATCGTGATCACTACCTAGCCCCTACCTCTAAGCTATAATTACGGTCGTAACTCTTACCTAATTAGACGCCCTCCGAATTAGGCCCATATAATAAAACTACCTCCTAAGACACTAGAAGTTTACTTTAATAGAGTCGAATACGTTTTTTACTAGGATATATTAATAGATCTTAGGGTCCAAGATCCTTAGAGGGGGGTATATTATAATATATAGCGGGTTATACGTGACATTAGCTCATGTGATATACCTCGGCTTTCGGGTAGTATAGTCGGTGATTAGGAGAATTAACGATCCTATTATATTATAAGAATACCACTAATTAGTAGGCTAGCTAGTACTTATTAATTACTAGATTATATATACGTCATTCTAGGCTCCTATTTATAGGAGCCTGCCCTGGACCTCTGAGGAGGGACAGAGATTAGTTCTATACTAAATTTGACACTAGTGATTTTTAATACTACAACTCTAATTCTACCTATTACCTTATTACCTACTAATAACCACCTCATAATAGGAATGATCCTACTAATTCCCGCGGTATTATTAAGAGCCTTAAAAGCTATCTATAGGGCTATTTCCTTACTAATTCCCTTAATTTCGGCTATAATAATTAAGTAAGCTTATTGAACTAGCCTATAGTAGCGTTCGACGATTCCTATAGAGTTATAAGCTTCTATAGGGACGATTTTCACCTTTATTCCCATTATATTTATAAGCTAAGTAAACTCCTTACTAGTGAACTACTTCCCGGTATCTACTATAATCTAATTAGGAGGGCCTAAATAGGTATTAATCTAGTATATCTTTAGGGTATCCTAGGTATATATAGTACTAATATTCTAGAGCTAATAGCCCCCGTAATATCTAGTGCCCTCGTCGATAATATAGAGAATAGGTTTCCTAAGGATATAGAATATATTAACAATAATCGAGAGGTTAAAGCTAATATTATCTCTTAGGTTAAACTTAAATTAACTAGGTAATTTACTATTCTTCTAGTATTACTTATAGTATTTCGTAAGGTATTCTAGGGCTTCTATATCGACTTTATAGCTAGCTCGCTCTAGTAAGTTTCGGAGCTTATTAACTAATAGATAGCCGAATTAGTGATAGAGACGTCGTAATTTAGTCTCTATAAGGAAGTATGGATTATAGGTAAAGGATTCGGAAATAAGGCTTTATAATATATTATTCCAAAGCAGAAAAGAGTAACCGAAATATCATATAACAGGTATGTGACGTCTAGTAGAAGTAACGATATAATTAATAAGATTATTAAAGTAGACTTATAGCTTATCTATATTATCTAAGCTAAGTAGGAATAGAGTCTTTAAGAGTATAATATAGAATTATACTTACCTAATTAGTGTTTCTATAACTATAGAACTAATAGAAGTAGAAGAGCCTATACTAAAGTAGACTATAACTTAACCTTTAGTACTCTCGTCGAGAGCGACGCTATTATTAGTTACTATAGAGCTTGGAATTAATCGAGACCGTAGTTAAGTATTTAGAGCTCTAGTTAATTACGATTCTAAAAGCATTAACTACTATATCTAGATATACCTCCTACTATAAAGGTCTAGGTATCCTCTATAAGTAGTTCTTTAGGTTCTATAGTATAGTTCTCACCTATTAACTAGTATATAAAGGAAAGAGAGGTAAGTTATCTATAAGGCTATTAGCTATAGTTATTAGTACTTAGGAGCTCGTATATTAAGAGCTTAATTATTAGGTGATTATATGTCTAAAGCAGCTAAGAGACTCTCGATAGAAGTAAAAAGGAATCTAAGTATTAGTATTTATCCTCTATTTCTACTTCATCTATATTATCGATTATATCTATTAAAAGAGCCTTAAAATTATTACTAGATTATCCTACTATTCTAGTATATCTCCTATTCGCCTTCTATATAAGCTACGTATTAGAGGTAAGAAGACTAAACTCTAATTAAAATTTCGGGAGTTTAGGGCCTTGAACTAATAGAGGTTTCTAGCTCTAAATTAAGCCTTTTCGTCTTATTATTCCTCTAGTGAATACTTCTAGGAGTAGTAGTCTAGTTTCTTATATATAAAGCATGACTTCGGGGCGTTCGAATCGCTATTACTATAGCGGGGCTTATAGGGAGTTAAGTAGCTATTACGGTAGTTATTACGATTTCCGTAGTTATTACGATTTCCGTTTCTGTGACTACGACTATAGTCGTTTCGATAGTTTCTAAACTAATAGTTATTTGAATAGAATCGTTAATTAGTAAAGAAGGTAGATTCGCTATTAATCTATTATTGCTCCTTCTCATATATAGTAATAGAGGACTATAGCTTATAGATAAGCTAGCCGAGATCCGTAGGAGGGTCTAAAACTATGTATTAATATACCAGAGAGCCTTAATAAGCGGTAATAATCTTATTATATAGGAATTTAGTACTTTATAGGGCAGTTATAAGTCCGAACTATAGTTAATATAGCTTATTAATTAGAATCTAAATAACCTCAAATATCGACTTTTCAGGGTACTTAGCTATCGTAGAATTCAAGTTAGTAGTATTCTATTTATCTAGGTTTTATCATTAATATTTAGGACCTTCGAAGAAGTTACGAATATTTATATAAGCTACTTCATAGGTTTATTAAGATAAGCTATTATTATAAAAGAAGTCTTATACTAAGTCCTTTAGTATAGTAGAGAAGGCTCTTATAAGTGCATCTTACGGGAGGTCTATATATTAATAGATATTAAGGAAGATAGTGAGTTTATAGTTAAAACTACTATTAGTTCCGTTATACTTCTAATCTTTAGTATAGATTCTAGCTACTTCTCTAATAAGCTTTATAGCCGGGATTACCTAAGGAGCTCCCGGGTTAAATAGTAATAGTAGTAGTAGTAGTAGAGGAGGTTAGTCAATATTCTATATACCTTATTCCGGTAGTAGTAGTAGAGGTTAAGGTTAAGGTTAAGGTAGTAGAGGTAGTAGTTAAATATTCGGTATATTAGAGTATCTAGCTCCTTCTAAAGTTACGAAAACCGAAGTAATAGGCCTATTCTTAAGATCTACTCTTACTAGACCGAATTACGTAATATCGTCTTTATTCTATATATACTTTATCTCCTCATTAATAACATTAAGTAAGGATTAGGCTATAGTAAAGCGGTTTGTGTTCTAGTTAATAGAAACACTACTATACCGAAGATAGGATTAAAGGTACTATAATTCGGTGCGGTTATATTAATTAAAGGCTAGAAGGTCGAAGCTTTTAAAGTTATCCTTAAATAGATCCTATAGGTTATTATCTATAGTTCTATCTATAGAGTACTAGTATAACTTAGTATCCAGATACTCCTAAAGATCCTCCTTTAACGTAGTTACTAGGTTAATTCTATTCTCCTATTTCTTAATCTTCTCCTTCTACTCGTCTTCGTCTATATTAACCCTTTAGAATATATATGGTTTTAATAGGGGAATAGTTTAAAGGTAGGGTAGTTCGTGGTAGGTTTATAGAAAGGTATTAGTAGTTCGTAAATATCTTAGTCGTAAAAATTTCGTCTATAATAAGTAATTTAGGGAGCGAAATATCGAGTTTTCTAGAGGTATTCTAAAGCTTAAGGGGGCTTAACTTAATAGTAAAATTGAAGTAGGAGCGAGTCCATAGGGCTTTAGGGTTATATGGTTCCGGAGGAGGGTCTATAGTAGTATATAAGTAGAAAGTTGGTTACTAAGAAGGTGGTCTTAGTACCGAACGAGGTTATTTTTAAAGGACAGTTAAACTAGATAGTTTAGTTAAATAGTCAAAGGGCTAACCGCTTTCTAATTAGCAAGAGCTAATCTCTTCTCCTTAGGCTACCGAATACTTTGCCGGAGTTGATATCAGTTCCCCTCTTCAACTAGGAGTAGATATTACTATTTTAGGCTACCGAATGCTTTGCTAATAGTAGGACCTTCCTCTAATCTGTATATATAAACTAATCAGTATCGGTTCACCAGTAACGCGTAGTACTGTTACGTAGTCATGGAATACTAATTGCGTAGGTTAGTGAAGTGGTTGTTTTCTGTAAGTAGGGATCGCAGTATCGAGGTTCTGATATGCGATCCCTAAATACGCTAATCCTAATTAGTGCTAGCATATCCCGTTTCCCGCATATCCCATGTCCCATGTCCCATGTCCTACATGCAGGAAGCGAGGTCATGTGACAAGATCACATGACCTCCGGGAAACCATACCAACAGGTAGTCTTTTTTTTTTATATGGAAAGATATAGAGGGCTCATTTACGGAAGGTGCCGTTGTTGTGGGAATAGTAAATTTCAAATGGTGCATAGTGTATGGAGGTCATATGAAATTGGCAGGACAGGCCCTAAGTAGAATATTTGCGCTACTAGAAGTTTTCTTATAAAACAAGTAGTTCTAAAGTTAATTGTAATTAAAGGGGAAAATTAGGCTCGGGGAATCGATACTACTATCGATACTATCGATACCTTACGATTCTGGCATCGATACATATCGATACCTGAAATTTAGGTATTTTTGCCGAGCCTGCCCCACATAGAAGTGTGTTGCAAATAGTGTTGTAAGTTGGTAAGTTTTCCTGTTCAGAACCCAAGATGGTAGTTGGGAGAGCCTATCTTCTGATTTGGCCAATATCAGAAGCTCTGGGGGTCCCAATTGAATAATCAGCTTTGCCATGGAAATTTAAATTCTCCAGTATTGAGCTCTTACCACATCCGAACAGCCCCCAATGACTGATGCTTGATACCTTCGTCCATGATATCTTGAACCATGATAGACACAGGAAGTCTGACAAAGATTTCCAGATAGGATCATTGTATGCTGGCAGACCTACTTGAGCACGCCCGCCATCATTGGCGAGTTGAGCCTCTCTTAGTTGAAGAGATGGCGACTATTTGATCTAGGTCCTTCTCGATTTCTTTCGTAGACTCACCAAGCCACACTGATTTCAGGTATTAAAAGGGACTATAGCTTCTCCATAAGCGGGTCTAACCGGCTATCTCCTCATTATTCATCTGATTGATGCAAATATCATCGATCCAGATCCATGGTGTTGGGTCGCAGCGGCCCACTCGCTGGATTCCTGAAAGCAGCTGCACTGAAACTGCCAGACGCGCAAAGCCGCAAATGAACGAAGAGGTTGGTGGTTGATTCCTCATGCACATGATAGGGAACAGAGTTGCGGTAGTTCGGAACTTCGGATATTGGAATATCCTTCAATGAGCCCGTGATCTCCACTCCGTCAGCAGTACGCGTTAACACTCAAGAGACTAAATTCGACTTCGTCGTATGCAATTGCTCTTCGGTGGCTTTGGAGAAAATTAGGCTAGAAGCTAGCAACACTGCTGCGCTCTCGAACATGCGGCCCGCTCTTTGAGGCCGAGCTGAAAGCAGGGGTCGCTGCAGGTAAACCTCCACTCCAGAGGTGTGCTGGAACTTCTGCCAATGAAACTCGACGACCCCACGACATCAAATGTACATTTTGTGGCGGAAAGTGGCAGCTGAGTCAACGAGATTCGCGATTTGTTGGGAACTCCCGGGGCTTGCCATTTTCCTGTCCCGGTGGTCCACACTTGGCGTTGATGTGCAGGGCTGAACGAACGTGGTCGAGCAGTAATGGGCGTCGGAAAACGGCGAAAAACATCTTGAGCAGACTTTCCACGTCCTCTCAGCTATGTGAGTTACCTTCCCCACCCCACATTTCTGTGCCACAGGAGTTATTAGCATGGTCGAAGGGTCCATATATTAAGATCTGCTGAGCGCCCCAGTCTTCATCTGGCTTGCAACCTTAAAACTCTACTGCTTGCATAAGCACGTTCCATTACTGCCTCAAATATGGGACTCTGTCGAAACATGGGCGTCTTCTGTTACCTTCTTCTCGCCTCCAGCTTCGTCTCTGTTGAGGCCTCTTCAACTTCGACTGCGTTTAGGATGTTGCAGCGCAATGCCACCTCAGCCGACCCTGGCCCCCTGGACTGCACCACAGAATTCAGCAATGATTACTACGGCTTCGGAGTTCGACTGGGTGTTTACTTCTCCTGGTTTAGTTCTTACTTTGCCAACATATTACTGCCATCAGAGATCGCGGGCGCTCTGGACACAAACTCCATCTTCCTCCTAGCTCTCATGGCAAGTCTCTTCAATGGCACGCATCTTAGACAGATTCAGCAGATCGATGCCCTTATTATCATGCAGCTGTGCTCGGGCTTCTTGTTTAGTAGTTTGAGCATCTGGGGCTACAGGACTTCGTATTACCAGAAGGATGGTCCCGCTGCTATCAAGAGGTTTGGAGGATGGGGCACGCATTGCAGGCTTTTGTTGACTGCCGGTATCAGTATTTATGGAGCGTGGTTTTGGTGGGAAGGGGTGAGGGATGGACTGATTACTTCTGACAATCCAGAATGTCAACAGATTTTCACTTGGTTCTTCGCATACCTACTGGTCCGTGGTGGTATCGACAAGTTTTACATTGTCATCACAATTTGTTGCTCAATATATTACTGCACTATGCTCGTCGCGGCAATTTTCGCCATCATTGCCAAGGGATTCCGGACTGGGCTGAGAGAAAAGCTGGTCTTTGAAACTGGGTTCAGCGCCTCGGAGTTCGTGATATTTTCCTCTATATCCACGACGGGCTCGAGCTAATGCATATTCGCAGACTAAAGTTTCTGTTCAAAATTTTCCGTGTATTCAACCTCTTCTGGATCCTCTTCTGCCTCCTCGTGGTCGAGATGACTCTCAACAAAAACCACATGCGACGCACGATAGCACAGGATGCTGGTATTCGGTTTCCATCCCAATTGCTGCCTCTATCCATCGGCGGACTCAGCTTTATCAGAGTATTGTGGTTGATATACGCCAAGGGAAGAGATCGCGTCAAGGAAGCTTCGAAGAATAACAATGAGCGCTTTGAGCGCCGCGAAACAATCACAAAGCCGTCGCTGCGGAACGGGTATGGACTTGGCCTCGCCTTTCTCAAGATCTTGTCTCCTTCGAGACAACCCCATGATGTTCCCATATTCGCATTGGAGGAGGAGAGTTTGCCAGCTTTTCTCGGACCTTGGCACCACAGATATCTAGTTGCTTTGCTCCCATGGTTGTCAACGTTCGATTCTTGGAAGATGAAGCAACGAAACGATGCTTCGCTTGATACAGAACGGGCGTCTCCAACAGACGCGGGAAAGAAGTTCGGAGAGAAGGCTAAGGTGGATGCTTCAAGCAACATTTGTTGATGGTTCTTGGGTGCTTACTCGAGCTACTCATGGGCTGAGCTGTTACATAACCCTAGAAAAGAGCCTTTGGAAAACACTCAAAATTCTCAATAGGGAATCCGTACATTGCTTGCATGGTTGTGAAGAAAATCGGTTGTTATTTCCCCTGCTTGTATTTCGCTTCCAAATGCATAAAGAGCATGGTGTGCCACCAACTCAAGAGTGCTGTGCTTCTACGTTCCTTAAGCAGCCCTAAAAAGCCCTGAGTGTGTACCAAGCCCATAACAACCAAATTGACTTAGCGCATCACTCCGCCAGGTCCCCCGTTCCCAAGATGGAAACAAGAATAAACGCGTAGGATATAGAATTGTCTTTGTTCCTTCAATTCTTGACCCTTTTCCGCCAAAACCCACTCCCTGCCTCTGGGCCAATAAACCAAGTCTCTGCCTCTCCCAGCCCAAACGCATAACAAGTCGCCCAATCGAATGACTTTGGGGTGTTCAGGTCGCATGCGGACGTTCTTTTCGGAGAGCATATCATGTAAGGGGACTGGCTTGGTACCATCCGAAAGATCAACTTCTTGATAGACTTGATAGATCTTCTTGCAAGTAAGAGCAAGGCAAGTGGCTGTAACGGGATCAAGAAACCTGAAAAGGTGAACGTGGAGCTCGGAAGGGATGGTGGTAAGTGCAGGACTAGCAGGACTGTTGTCAGCTTCGCACTTGGCGTGGTTTAAGGTTAGCGCCTGGATTGAGGCAAGGGACAGCATACTGAACTCAAGAGCTTTCTCACTTTGCTCTGAGGAGGAAGTGGCTAGGAGGTGTTGTGAGCCAGGTGCTTGTCCCTCCATTGCGGCCAGAAGAGTCGGATGGTTCTCGGTCATATTGACAGTCGCAATTAGTTAGACGGCGTTGCGAAAGGGACCACGACAGCTGTCAGTTTGTTGATGAAAAGTGTTTACTTGCTGGAAGCTATTGTTTTATGCCTCTGGTGCAGCTTGTATTGAGCAAAAATACAGCTTCAATACGTCATCGACTATAAATCAATCACGCCACGGGCATTCACTTTATCATGTCTTAGGAGCTTTTCTTTGGGGACCACGAACACAAGCAAACTAAGTCCCAAAGGTCAGATTCCCCATCAATGCATAGATTAGAAGCAAGTTGCAACTCCCTCTCTATCTAAAATCTGAAACAAACCACCAAGGTATGGCCCTTCCAGTCGCGGTTCCTTGTTGAACTTCCACCAATGCTCTCAATGGCCCAAATATCTCCATTGGAATATCCCTCTAAGACTTCTCTTAAGGAGTAGTCTCTCATGCAGATGACAAGCTCGCCCCGTGTCTGTTTATCCCTTCATGCCTTCCAATGTCCTGTAAATAGCCCAAGGGTAGAGTCGTGTTATCTTGCATAAGTTGACTACTTCTATCCACTTTGCCACGGTCATCCACCTATCTCCGTACCACCAGTACCACAACTCCCTCTCTGTAGAAACCCAGCTGCACAGCAGCACACCCAAGCATGTCCTGTACTTTGTTCCGTTCTCCCACCATTCGACTCTTTCGCGCAACGCAACAGGTTGCTCCGGCATACTTCCAAAGGTCTTCTCGTAGGTGGCGTAGAAGGTTTTGGCAGTGAGAGCGAGACAAACCCGCGAGACGAAGTCGGCTTCTTTGAAGATTTTCATCTTCAGCTCCGGAGGAAGGGAGGATAAAGACTTGCAAGTGGTATTTGGTAGGCTTTCTGCACATTTGTTAGTTTCTGTCTCAACGGAAAATCTTGAAAGACTAGATCGAAGGAACCTATAGTGTCTGTCATATGACTCCGATCCCAACTATTGGAGCCAAAAAGGTAATCATACTGCTGGTGTGGCTTTACTCCCATCTCTTTGGCTTTGTCTTTAGACAATGAGAAGTGGTCGTTAGAAAATGAAAAGTCGTCAATTAAGTGCCATCTCAAGTCATAAAGACGGAACCAGCTTTGCTTCAAAGTGTTAAAGCAAAAACGGCAAAGCTCGGACCAAAGGAAATTCTCGTGATATTGTGCTCCTTCGCTCCCAACTATAGATGTGAAAGAGGAAAAGATCAGGCCAATGAAAGTTATTACATTGTTATATACTTCACTTCCATCTAACAGAGCGAAAGGGAAAAATTTCAGACAAAAGGAAGTTATCTGTTATTGAACTGCTTCGTTCCTAAGTATCAGTGCAACATAGGGGGTGCACAAAGCGAACCTAGCTTAAATAGAGCGGTGGCGGATCACCGGGAATGGAGAATAATAGCTCCCTGTGTTCTAAAGTGAAGCCGGACCATTGACATAGTAGAACAAAGGGATGGACAACCAAGTAATAGTTGCACGTAGAAGAAGGACAACCACAAAGCTGCCATGGTGGTGAAGACAATAAATTATCCCCTCTACTCAACTAAACTAGAAAGTAACAGAAGAAGGAAAGATAGAAACAAAGATAGAAGAGAAAAGGCAGAGCGAAATTGATGACACAACTACGTGATGTCTTGACTGAGTGGGGGGAGGCAGTGACGTCGCCGCCTCAGCGTTAACTAGCTGCTCTTATTATGCAGTAGGAAGTGAAAACTGGAGAATGAAGCAAGCGGTGAAAAAAGGAGATCTTGAAATAAAGGGGGGAAAAGGTAGAGGGAAACCGACGCCACAAACAAGTGACAACGCTAGAAGTGAGTTGAAGCGGTGACATCGCGGCATTAATCAAAGACTCCTGTAATCCAAAATGGATAAAACAAAAGGGAATAGAACAAGTGGGAGAAGTAGAAGCTATTAGGATAAAGGAAAAGTGAACGGTAGAGCAAGCTTACCTTGAACTGTGCCTCCTGTGGTGTCTTCCTGCTCAACAGGGAAGTGTTTTGCAGCTGACATATTGACGAATAGAAGGTTCGGACTGCTGGTTTTCTTTCTTTGACGTCGTTTTGTAAGGGCACTGCTTTTCAAAGAAGTTGTGCTTGTTGAAGCATAATTCGCGATGCCAGGTGGAGTTGAAAACTGTGAGAGGAGAGAAAGGCGAAGAGATTGGAAGCTGAACGGGGATTTGTGTCATTTTCATTCACCGACGATTAGCTCTCTCATTTCAACTCAAGAAACAGTTGCATCTGGCAAAGCTGCAGGCAAAGAAATTGGCATTTAATTTGCAGTGAAAAGTGTTCAAAAGGTCAAATAATGCTCTCTCCGGATTTATCTACAGTAATTCACATCCATGATATGCCTTGCAATGTCCAACAATTTCTCTTTACGTAGCCTTCAGGCTCTCACAGGAAGTCCTCTCGAATTCTCCCCACCAAGATATAGTGACCAGTCTACTCTTACCATTCCAATAGAGCAGTTCTTCATCTTTGTGAGCCCAAGTGCGTAACAGGTTACCTAAACGGATGATGTTCTTGCCATTGATTTCGTAGCCAAGAAGGCCCAGGCGTATAAAAGCACCCGCGGGAGGGGAAATCTTGAAAATTGGTAGGCTGCATATAGCTTCTTGCATGTTAGGCCCGAACAAGTTGCTCTAGGATCGTCGCAAAACCTGAAGATGTGGAGGTGGAATTCGGGATGGAGGGAGATTCTCGAGGAAGGAAGTTGAAGCGCTCATGTGGGAGGTACCTAGTATTCTCGTAAGCATGTATTGGGAAGTGGGGAACTAGAATGGAAAAACAAACCTTCTATTTTGATGGCATTGATTGAATCTGATTTGACAACGACCATTGCCATATTGGAGGGAGTGTCAGCTATGAAACCTCATGAAGACTTGCAGAACAATAATTCCGAGGGAGAGAAAGGAACCTTTGGTTTCGATGCTATTTACTTGCTCTACAGTGGCAGTCGAATCGGTTGGCTTCTTGGAGTCTTGGTTCTGTGCCTGCTGAATGGGCGTGAAAGGCATGAAAGGAAGAACAGCTTGAGTGGTGGCAGCATCTTCATGGTTGGTCAGAGTTGATTATTGTTAGAAGGCTGAGATTTACTTCGACGGTTCTCAATCGGATGATCGAGAAGAGAGCAGGGATACCCAGGTAACGACGGGGTAGGCGCCATGGAATCGAAATTTACATCAATTCGCTTGGCCTTTATGGATTTACCACCTTCAAATATTCTTTTCATTGAGCACGTCTCAGAGAAGTTTCTTTGTGTCAATATAATTCTGGGATATTTATAAAGGCGGGGTATGCATTCAAAGTCACAGTGTAGCCACAATCAAACAATGTATGGTAAATGTAGCATCCCAAAGTCTCTAATCCTATACTCTCCGAACCTTTTCCACTGAATCAGATAGGGGGTAGGCAATTAAAATCCACGCGATCTTCTTGATGCCAGAGCATTCTCCCTCAATCCATGCTGGCCTTCACCTAAGAACCATTTTCGGAAAGCATCATGATGGTATTCCCCAAACCAATTTCCGCCGCGCTCCGTACCTACTCATGCACCCCAAGTTGCCGTTCCATCAACCACTCATATTCCCTCTTGAACTCATTGTATCGCTCCTTTGTGTTGACAAAGACGGGGGGGGGGGCGTTGTAGGAGTGGAAATTGACGAGCAATCTTGGCGCCACCCAAGGCTAAAGTTTGCATGGAGAGCTTTGAGTGGCTTGCAGGCAAAGTCTCTGGTGGCAGATTTAGACAAGAATTGACTTGAATACTCGGAAAAAATATTTTGAAATGTGTCCGTGAAGCTTTGTTGGTAAGCCTACGACATATTGCTTGGGCAGGACCAAGGTGTTTGAAGATCTTGAGATGTAGTTCAGGGGGATAATTCGTGGTTATGAAGTGCTTGTTGATCTGTTCAGTAGTATCTGAAATGAAATTAGCTATGATTTGAGATGTTAGGGGAGCACAATAATAGTGGAAATTCCACCATTTTCTAGGGTTGTTGGTAATAAAGTTGGCTTCTCAGGGGCAATCTCATGGCTTGAAACGACCACGGAAGGCGGCGCGGGGTGTTGCTGGCATGTTTGCAAGTAGGGGTTGTCGGACGTAGCTGGCAAGGGTGTAACAAGAGTGTAAGAAGGTTAAGAGATTTTTAGGCCTTTTTAAATGCCTGAGTCATTCCGTGGAGGTGTTATCTCTTGCTGATATTTTGATGAGATGGATTTTGGGTTGTGAGCCCCAAGTAAACATTTATATCACGAAGTTAGGCGCAAGTCGAGTCACACAAATTTTGCAATAGTTGAAAAAATTTAGTAAGGAAGATTGGCTTCCAGCTAACATGGGGAACATCCTGGAATGTTGTATTTGATTCCAGGCTAAGTTAAAGACACATCTTGCCCTAATATCATTGAGATGTATAGCAAAGAAAGAAAAATTGCGGCTTGTCTGCTTCGTATGAACGAGGGAACTGAATTTTTCTATCTATTATTATAAGCCAGAGTTCACATCCATGAATAGGATTCTTGACAGCCATGTGGTAATGTGGTAAATGATTATAATAGCAAACTTCAACAGCATCTTCACATAGAAGGAGCTTTCTTGCTTCTTCTTTCATAATCACAAACAAACGGCATATCAGAAGGAAATCGTGTACTGGAACCGCTTGTGCATTATTTAGGAAGCTATTGTACTTTCTCAAGGTTCTTCACAGCTCCCTGATTGCACACTGATCAGCTTTCAAAAAGTGACCTCATGAATCCTATCGCTCTTCCAACCCACGAGCTCAGTTTTACCTCTGTGGCTCTCCGTCTTCTGCAAACTAAGACTACCATTTGCACATTTCCTCAAATTGTGCTTGCAAACTGAGATCATAGTCCCGGTCTTCCAATTCCTTATACCGCTCGGGCGTCACAAAAACGAAGCCGTCCCAAAGCAAACGAGGACGCATCCACTGCGAGATCAAGTTCCCAAGCAAGCCAACCTCCGCCCAGTTGTACTTGTAAGCGTATGGATCAATCGAGATCTTTCCCGGGTAGATAGCTTTGAGAACTGCGTAGAAGGTCGTGTTCGTAAGGCCTAGACAGGTTGCATGGACGATGTGGAGGTTCTTGAAAATCGCAAAGTGGATGTCGGCAGGAAGATTGCTGAGAGTCAGAGGCTGGTTTAGTGTGATAATTGGGAGGAAGTGGCCTGTTGCGCTGAGATTATATCAGGGGAAGGCGTTAGAAGTGAAAGCAAGGTGATCTCACCAACAGCGGATGTAGACTGGCCAACGTCATTACTGGTGGGAGTTAAATGCCCATGAGCAGCCTGAGAATCAAGCTCGCCTTGCTCAACAACCCGCCGTTGATTGTTTGCCATCATATTATTGTTGCTGGACGTTGACGGGGGTGTTGAAAGGTTGAAAGTAGGTAGGCAAGGGGCAGAGACGATCAAATGAAACCGGTCACGTTTTGGGTTCTGAATGTCAATTCACCTCTTCATATTTGAAAGCTGCAATTGCTTTCCCATAACACACTTGACTTTTCGTTTCTCCAGTATCTCAACAAATGCTGCACCAAAGCCCCTTTGTCAGCCACTCCAGCTTCCCTCACTTCCTTTCCTACCGTTCCGCATCGGAAATCTTCAGAATATGGTACTGCGGGACATGGCCATTCGTAGCTCATCCACCCAACCGGTCTTCTATCTTGTTCCTCGATGCGACCTTCGCTCCAGCACCCAAACTCATCTACTTCCATCTCCAAACGCTGTCACTCTTGCATCCATGCCCACCCCTGTAACTTCTCTCCTCTAGCAAGCTCATTACATCTCTCCTTCGGCACAAACCCAGGATTGCCTAGACTCAATCCCCAGTATGGTGGCTTTCGAGCTCGATACGTCTTTTAATCAAGGAGCTGATACAGAATTTTGTAAGATTGAGGGAGTGGGATGGGAGGACCGCGGTAGAGGATGTGTTCCCAGAGTCTGATAAGAAATTTATCTTTGCGTAGGTATTTGAAGATGGCGTAGGAGCGCACATTGGTGAGGCCAAGGCAGGTAGTGTTGGTGGGCTTGAGGGCCGGAAGATGTGGATTTGAATTTGGATCTGTATTGAGAAGACGATGATTGACGATTTTGGATTTCGAGACTCCGAAACATGTCGGCATTGGAAAGAGGGTGAAGTGGCGGATTCTGTTCTTGGAATCAGCGAAGCGCCGTCTGGACTAATTGGTTGCTCTTTGGGGTCACGATTCTGGCTTGAGACAGAAGTAGTCGGTGGGGCTGGCGAGGTTTGGAATGCTTAGAAGAGAATCCCACTTAAAGAGACGCGGTAAGGGTTTACTACAAGAAATGCATTGAGAAGCCCGTGGATTCTTGGTGAAACCGGGTTGAGAGATGAATTCTTGAAAGGAACACCCCAGTATATTCGAGGAATGATTTAAAGTTGAAATAATGAATAAAGATGTGTAAGTGGGCATTAAAACATGTATCAAATTTGGAACGAAGAAACCTGTTTCAGCTGTCGTTCCATTGTTGCTTCAAGTCTCATGTGACATGCAGCTGCTCAGCCGCAAATTGAGTGATGCTGCTATGCAATCCCAAAGCTCGTGTCATGTCCTGAGACAACTCATAGAATGCCTCAACAAGTCCCAAATCGATAGATCAGGTGCTCGATGATAGGGTACACGGGTACTATCCCTGCCATGTGTAATGTTCAAGCCATTCTAAGAGACAGCGTTCTGCTGTCTTTTCTTAATCCTCCCACAACTCATCTTTTCTCTCTCTTGTGACAAACTTGCAGCCAAGGAAGGGGGTATAGACCAGATGTTGCATTCAAGCTGGCAACTAGCGCGTGAGTGGAAGGCTGTACAGTCTTGGCGTATTGGTGTCAAGTGGTAGTTTCGGGAATACGGATTCGACAACGATATAGAATTTCTTGCTGGTAAGGGCCGACCGAGCATGCTGCAGATACGCAGTTGAGGTGATCCAAGATCGCGAGGTGGATCTGGGGTTCCAAGCTCGCCAGGGATGGTTTGAAGATGGCAGAAGCTGGAACGAAAGCCTGTGATAGGAACGCAGCCTTGGAAGCGATGGGAAGGCATTTGAAAATTTCAGTTCTCGAGACCACGAGTATCCCAACTCTCCCAATTCCAGATCTCAGGGACAGCTAGAGCTCCACGAATCACCCACCTACAGTATTTCCTCAATGCACAACTCAGAGATCAACTGAATAATCTCTCCTCCTCCTCTCCATTTCGACCTCCAACTCGCAATATCTCTCCCAACTAACGAATTTATAAACATCAACCTGCCACCCAAAGATATAGGGCAGCATCCAAGTTTCCAGGAGATCTGAGAGCCAAAAATATCCGGTCGTTACTTCATCCCTGACTTCAATTTGCTCGGAGAGCCGGATCGGGATCATGTGTCCATAGGCATCTTTGAAGCTGCCGTAGAGATGTTTGGAAGTGAGGCCGAGGCAAGTAGCTGTCACGATATCGAGGTGCTTGAAGATGTGGAAGTGAAGCTCTGGTGGAAGACCGAGGAGGGTTGCATTTCTTATTGGAGATCTTGCAGAAACGGAGATGCTGGATTTTTCTCCCATGGTTTGCGTGGTGTTGTTAACTCTGTATGCACTTGTCTTGGCAGCTGTAGTGAGAGTGTAACTTTGCAGGGAAATGGTGACTTGACTCGATTTTGTACAAAGTGTTTAGGAAATTGATGGACCAAGCGGGGTCCTTCCGAGGCGTCACAAAGGAGACTCTGTAGCTTGTACAATCAAGGACTATCTAGACGGCAACAAGAAAACCTCTCGAGGACGCGAGGGAATCACATTGAAAGGGAATGGAAAATGGGGCCTTAACGCTGTATGTCTGATAATCAACGCATGTGAATGATTCCCAGTGTTATCCAACACCCGTGCAGCGACCCATCGATCCTCTATCTGATAGCTGTGAGAGAAAACCGAATCTATTTGACCTTCAGCATATATATAGCCAAAGTCTATAATCCTACTCCAGCGATAATGTCGCAACCTGGGAGCATGGGGTGGGAACGCTTGACATGGGGGTGGAGAATTAGACAATCATAACCAGATCGTCGGAGTCCCCGCCGCGAAGGAGCTTCCATTGTGCCGTCGGAGCCAAGAGCATTCTCGCGGGCCAGAATCGCGGTATCCAGATGCAGCAAAGGACCCATTATATCAAAGGGAGACATCTCCTCCAGGCCGTCACCTGACCCCTGGCGTCAGCAACATGATGACTTTCCTTCACCTACGGACTGGGATCCTCCGCATTGTACGGATGCTGCGGGCACAATCACCAGTATTCATCCCGAACTTCCTGGTACATTCTCTTATTCACGAGTCTGTCGACGCCGTAATTTCCACCCCCTGGGCTAAAGTCAGCAATGACTCGAGAATGTCCCAGAAGAACCGGCGACATTGGAACATCAAACATAAAACTTCTTGGGACCATGTATGTTTCGAGTAGCTCCCAAAGTAACTTTTTATGGTTCTCGAGGGTGGCGGGACAATCGACTGTGGCCGCAAGGCTGGGCATGGAGGCTGCTAGTTGGTGGAAGAAGGCGTGCATCTTGCTGCAAGTCACAGACAAGCAGGCGAGAGTGGTTGAGTGAAGAGACTGGGTAATATTGAGGAGGATTTCGCCGGGAATGCTCGTGATACTCGGCGTGGGAATTGTTGGTTCGTGATCGGGAGATAAGAGCTTGGGAGGTCGTTGGTTCTGAAGCCGTCAGATTGTACCAGGTAGACGTGGAATGGGGGGCGCTTACGAGAGACTCCACTGGCAGATGGTAATTGCTGAAGAGCTGCCGCTCGTCGGGGCAAGATGAACTTGATGCGATGTGATATGAAATTCGTGAAGACGGCCGGATCTACGAGGCACTGGCTATTGATGCTCTGCCATGGCGCATAGTCTCCTCTAAGCCAGGTCCTGTGCGTCCGTATCCAAGGAGCTAATTGTATGCAACCGATATTACCCTCATTGAAGTTGTTTTGATTGTACCGCATTAACTGGTGCTTTGAACTTCTCTTTCCCATAAAATTTCAATCTCCCCCTTTTCCTCTTGTCTGAGGTCCAAGATATCCCACCGACAACTGATCACAGACACCAGCTTAAGCATTAACACCAAACCCCTTCTCCCAAACACCCATCAGTCTCTCTACCAATTCCATCCTTCTCGATATTGGTAAGATCTTCATCCGTTCGAAATATCCCTCCCAATACTCCCTCTCTTCGTTCCTCATTGTCTCAACCTTACTCTGGTGCACGAAGCGGAAGTTTTTGCGGTAGAATGCATATTCTGATCCCATCCACTCTTTTAGCAGAGACGGAAGCTCCGGTGTATCGAAGAAGTTAAGATAAATCTTGCCATGGAGACGTCGAAGGAGCTTGTAGAAATACTGACACGTGACGCCAAGGCAGACCGAGGCTGTGGTGTCAAGGAAGGAGAAGATCTGGAAGCGCAACTCAGGTGGGAGGGTCAGCAATCTGAGCGGGGCCTTTCTCGGTTCTATTGAATCATGTGAGTAAGTGGAAGTCTTGGGAGCTATTCGGGATGAGAAGCTGAGTGTGGTATCGTACCATCTGACAGCCAGGTTTTCTTGGCTTTTTGGTTTGGTTTGGCTGAACCTAAGGTCGAAAATGGGTTGAGCTGGAACCTGATAGATGGGTAGAGGGGCTTTGAGTCCATATCCAGGGTTAGGAGGTGGTGTTGGGAAATGATGTTTGATAAAGATGGGAGACAGCCGAGATGAAGTTCAGGCTGCTGTTTCTGCTGTTTTGGTCGACTTGCTGACTAATGAGCTGCAGCATTCTCACCAACCATGAAATAATCGAACAAAGCCTTTCAAATATCATCAGTGTAAGCAAATAAATACTGTGGTACAGTTTCTCTTTGCTAGAATTGAACGATGGTCAAAAATTGAAATGTTGTAAAATGAGTGTCACGTGCCCGGCCCCCCTATTCGAACCGGGTGAAGGCGTTTGGTTTCCATGGTGGCAATTTCCATGACCTCATTCAGAATAATTGAATTGAGGCTCCTCTGCCAACTTATTCTTGCCAGCCATCTGCCCTACAATGTCCCATTCACCTCCCGATCGACCCCTTCAGTAACCAGAAAAGTGCAAGCTGATGATCCAGAGCGTGAAGCAAGATATGAGCAACCCGAACGAGGCATCGAAAAAGCTGACGTTGATGTCTGATATATGGCTGAATCCCCCCCTCGCAAGCTGAGCCTTAACATCTGCAAACTCATGCCTGTGATGTTCCTTATCTGGAGTGTAGCAAAGCTTGCCCGGATATACACAAACAAGCCTGTCGTATGCATAGAGCCCAATAGTAGGTGAAGGCTTCCCTGCACAGACACGAGTCCCGCGCGCCACCATCTTGCAAAACCAACAACCTTTGAAGTGTAGAATCTTCTTGTACGCCTCAGTACACTGATGTGCCAGAATCGTGTTTCCTCTCAGACCCTTTTCAATTTTCTCGTTCCATATCGGCATGTATATATCGTAACAGGGCTTGCCAGTATTCATCCAACCATGCAGCAACTCGAACAGATACAAGTATTCGCCCCCGTCTAGCTGAACCCTGTAGAACATCGAAGCCTTCCCATGAATCTCGGTATGAATTGCGTAGAACTTTTTGCAAGTGAGGCCGAGGCAGGTCGAGGTACACGGGTCGAGGTACTTGAAGATCTCGAGGGCGATTTCGTTTGGTACAGCATCGAGCAGACTGGTAGATCGGAAAGGGAGAAGGAGGCAGTGTGTCGGGAGAAGGATACGGTGTGTTATGAGCCTTGAAGAGTTCAAGTGCAATTTTGCCAGGTGGAGATTCGAAGGACAGTACCGTAGGTTGGTAGGTGGGCGAGATGAGAATCTCTTGAGCTGTGAAGAAGTTAGCTTGTTGAAAGACAGGATGATACAAAGAAACACAACCAGAGGATACGCTTGTCCCTTTCGCCTCTTCTTCTTTCGTTCTGCACGATTTCCTCCCATGGTGGACATTGCACTGCTGTAAGCGCCTTTGTGACAGACGTTGCCCAACTCGTAGCTCAGGCAATGGAGAACAAGATGAGGGCGCTCCATCTACGGATCTTCCATCTTAGCTCATCCGCGCCGGCGCCGGCATTTCCATAAAGCAGCGATAGTTACCCTCCATTTCTAAAGCGGCGATGGTTGTCCTCAGTCCGCGGAATGACGTTTCTCCTTCGCCTGTGCGTCGCGCCGATGTTAATCCGGTGCTTACTTCGAAGCAAAAAAGGGGGGAGGGGAACAAAGGAACAGCACTTTGTACGATTCCCCTCGTCCACGATTTTCCTATCTGAGAAGAAGGCAGTGACAGAATCTGATGTTTGAGTGATCGTAGCCGTTTGAGAGACAGTAGGCCAGTGATGTTCTGAGAGAAAGCCATCTGGGGTTCCCGCAGCCTTGGACTACCTCTCATCTCGACCTTAAGCTATCCTTAGCCGCAACTGCTGACTTCTGCTCATCTCGGCCTTGCCGTGTTCGCAGCTCAGCCTCAGTTCGCGGCTCGGGTTTAATCTGGAGTTATATAGACATGGCTTTTACAATAGCTGAATATCAAAGTACTTAATGGTGTCACAAAGGCTCAAGAACTTGCATTGTGTAAGGTATTTCTATTGACGCGAAACCCCGTATCCTCGATCTGTCTACTGAAATTCTTTCGTCCTTCTTTCGTGCTGATACATAAGAAAAAGAAGCGCATCAGCCTTCCCCCACATTAACGGCTCCGCAAGATGGAAACACGCATTAATCATTGCAAAGATCGCAGGGTACCAGATTCAATTCCTTCAATGCGAACCATCCCATCGTTGGGTTGATTGTCGAGGAGCACTGGAGAGGATTGGACGAAGAGCATCTCAAGAGGAGTTAGCAATGTAGATGAGACTACCACAGTAGAGAAAGGAATACCCACCGATGAAGTATGAAGTCAAGTAAACATGTTCTCTTCAGAGGAGAGAGCCAAATCGACTGACTCGAATTGCGCGGCGGCGCAGGGCACGCTGTCGTTGCTCAGCCCATTGAGGGTTCTCAACAACAGCAAGGGACATGCCGGCAAGCCAGTTGTAGTGCATTCGAGTGTGCTCAGGAGCATTGCGAGTCATGAAGTCTTCGATAAGCTCAAACAGGTAGACAGGAACAGCCACGTTGAGAGTGGTTTGAAGCATCAAGGAGTCAATGGTGAGTTTGGGACGACCCTGAAGACGTTCACGACGGCGCTGAGTGGCATGGAAGTAGCCGGATGTCAAGCTCAAGCAGGCTACTGTGCAATCATCGCATTCGTCGAAGATCATCAGGTGCAACTCCGGTGGAAGAGTTCGGAGAGTTGGGACGATGAATGGCACAACAAACGAGAGTGTCGGTACTATAGGGAGAGTTGGCAGAACGGAGGAGAAACTTTGTCCAGCGGTGGAGAGAGTTGCCGTAGCTTGAGTCCCTGCCACGGTTTGGTTGAGAGGTTGAGCGAAGGGGTTTGAGGCCGATGCTTGAGTTGGAGATTCCTTCTTGGACTTCATGTGTTTCTTCAACACCTTCAACTTTTTCAGAAGTGAAGCACCTATAGAGGGTCAATTTAGTGATCTGTCAAGGATGTGGATGTCAATAAATACCCAATTTAGCCATCTTGAGCAACTGGGGGCTAATGTACTTGACGTTGCTATGTTTCTGGGTTGCAAGGCTGCAAGGGAAGGAGGTTGAACGAAGGAAAATGCATAGGAAGCTCGCGACGCGATATTTAAACAACCGATCAAGGTGAAAGCTCCGTCAGGCGATATATATCTTCCGTCTCCCGAGCGATCTTTCGTCTAGCTAAGGTGTTTTTAGTCAATTTATGTATCGGCTAACTTGAGAAGCTAGAGCCCAAGAGATACCCCGATAGAGCGGCAAGGTTTCAATCAAAAGCAGCGTTTGATGGAGAAGAACTTTCGCTTGGAGTCATCTCATTGCCCTGTATGACGTATTTCTGATATCTCACCCTTCCCTGCTACCTCAGACCCACTCAATAAACAGTAGTCTCCCGGATTGTACTTTCATGCCCCTCTTGGCGATTTAGATTCTTGGCAGCCAAAATGGGTGGAAGAGTCTTAGTGAGGAAACGACACATAAATGCTTCTTCATCTTCTTCCAAATCGCGCAAACCTGGTTTAAAGGCAAATCCGTTCCAATAGCCAGACTCTTGTCCCTAGCTTTGTGTACTCTCTCTACGTCAAGCAGCCTCCAAGCCATTCCTTCAGCAGCCGAAGTAAAAGGCTGTGTCCTAGGCAGGGAAGATTTGGGGTAGCATTTTCGGCAGATTGCGTAGTGGCTTTTGCACGTCAAGCCAAGGCAAGTTGAAGTGCAGCCGTCGGTGTTGTCAAATATCTTAGAATATAGCTCGTGGGGGTTGGGTTCGCAGAGCTATACTGGGTCAGCTTAACCTATCGTCGGCAGAGACGGCAAGGGCATGGTATATACCTGTGTTCTCTATCTTGTGTTGATTGCTTGGAATGTTGTCGCAGGTGGATGTGGAGTTCATGTTGTAGGAAGCTGTCTCTTGATGGCTGCTCAAATTTGTTTACTTTAGCTCGCTTAGCAATGAGCGCTGCCATGCTCTCCTGAGAACCTCAGGGGTGCTGCAAAACTACAGCCTTTCTTGATCGAGGATTGGAGAGCTGCAGGCTTGGTGGGAATATATTTGTTAGAATGGACAGCGTCGGTCGTATCCATTGTGCTTTGTCCTCATCGGGTGGGTCAGGTCGCTCATTACTGCCTCATACTAGGATCTACGACTCGAGCCAGAAAGCTTCCACGAGCTCCCACTAAGTGCCATTCCTTATGGTCCTTTTCACACTAAGACCGCCAACTATCCCTCGGTATTGTCATAACCTCATCAAATCCAATGGCCCCCGTCCCCAAGCAGAGCAAGCCAGATCGATCTCTTGCGCATCCGCTTCACCACGCAAGATCTGCCACGCCTCTGACCAGTGCCTTCACCATCGCCTCAAGATCCCGGTCAGCCACGATTCATCCCGCAATCTCCAAATCCAGAAGAAGTTTCATACCATCTTCCCATATATCGCCCCTTGCAAGTGCTGTCGAAACAGTCCTCCGGGAGCCGGCAGAGATAGAGGTTCACGAAGGAGTCCGCGGGGTGGGGTTGCCATCGCAACCAGGAACTTTCAGCAGAGAGAGGTCTTCGCATGTTTTGAGGTGTGCAGCATGTAGAAATTGTTGCACATGAGGTCGAGGATGCCTTAGGTGCAGATATCGAGGTGGGGAGAAGAGCCTCTAATGGACTTTTGGGAACAAGATCTGGAGGATTGGCTTGCCTAATGTTTCGACTTCGGCTCTATCTTGGGAGGCTACATTAAGACCAGAAGTTAGCTAGATTCAAGAAAGAAGGATAGTAAGAGGTTGTATGAAAACCAACACAAACTTGGTGAAGATGCCATTGCAACCTGCTTGTCGCGGGCATGCTGACCACTCGGATAATGGAAGTTTTACAGCACTTGGCTCCCCTCGCTTGGAATCTCGGCAGCCATATTGACGGAGTGATCGATTGCTGACTTCTGCAGAGACGAAACACGGAAGTTGATAAATATTCCATACTCTGCTGCTCGCTTCTTTGAATGAGCCGGAAAGAAGGAGTTTAAAAGCGCTCTCGAGAAACATATTTCTATTCACTAAATTTTGAAAAGATTTTCCTGAAATGGAAGGCGAAAGTCATGAGAGATTTACACATCGATCATTCAATCGAAAGTGATATCACAAACAATTAATCAAGGGGGGAAAAACGTTTTAACGAAAGCACTTACCATTGCATCTCTTCAGTCTTCATATCTCCCTATCTGAGGCCTTTTCGCTCTTGGTTTCTTGTTTATCATGAGAAACCGGAAGGCCAAAGAAACCAAAGGGCCATGCTGTGATGTCACCGCCTCTCTTCTCTCTCACACCCCTCTTGCTGGGTGCGTGAAATGATAGAATCTTGTGGTGGACAAAAGAGATTGACTGTTCAGCTGTGACTGGCTGTATTCAAAAGCAACTGAAGCAACTTTCCATTACTGGGCGGGAGTATCCCGGTGAGACCCAAGCGTATAATGCGCTGCGCACATATGGGCGATGAAGGTGCCAGGGTATTATGTGAGGTTGCAGACAACTTTCAAAGCTTCAAGAAAGCTTCAGAGATTTCTGTATATGCAACTGTGGCTATTATACACAAGTTTGGTGGGGTTTCCAAAGCCAGGTATACTGATGTCTCAATATTTCTTGCTCTGCTTTAACTTTTCCATGTGATCAAAGTCCTATCTATGTTCCAGTTCGCTCAATGTTCAATAAAGAAAGGGACAGTAGACCTTGCTCTCTTCTGAGTTTTCTACCAGATTGCAGACCTTTCTATATCTCAATTCGCTCATTGTTCAAGCGATCAAGAAGAAAACCCAGCTAGGTTCTTGTCCAATAGTTCACCAGACTGTGGTACTTTTTACATCTGAGGTTTCACAATGCGCCCTCGGTGTGCAAGCAAAAGTGGAATAGTGTACCTTGCTACGGTTTTCATTGTCCCATCACACTGCAGCGCGTAATAAATTCCAGTCCCTTTGTTATTCAAGCAAGGGATAGAACATTCGAGACTCTCTCTTTCAAATGTACAACTGCAGTCAGCAACTTTTACAACACAACGTTCTAGTGATTTCAGATTGTTCAGAGAGTACATCGATTGCATTCTAAAGTACAGTTTTCTCCTTATTCCATGATCCGACGATACTGCCATGAAGCGATGTAATAACAAGAGTCTAGAACCCGCCACTCCACCACAGCCCAGGAGAGCTTCTTAAAGGCAGATTTGTCCCATTCTCTCTTCCCAGAACATATCAAGGAGAACGGGGTCAGCACGAAAGGCCGCTGCGATAGCATCCACCTCAAGCTTCTCCTGTTGCTTGTTATCTTTCTTCTGGAAATCCTTAGCGTATAGCAAAGCTCTCTTCTGGGCCCACTGCAGATTCTTCTTTCCCCCAAGCCACTCCTCCAACAGCTGAACAAGATAGACGTATCTGTGAATCTCAAGCTTTCCGACTACGCCGAGGTCTCCGAGTTCTGTGACTGTTCCACGTGTCATGATGCTTGTGCGAGGAAAGGTGCTGTGGTGAATCTGATAGAATTGGTGACAGGTGAGTCCGAGACATGCGGATGCGCACTCATCAAGTCTGCTGAATATTTTCAGGCACAATTCAGCCGGCAATTCCTGGAAAGCGCTAATGCGAGGCGGTGTAGTAATCGTCTGAGTTGCAGCTTGCAGTGATTTCTTGCCACCGGCGCGTAGCAGCCGCTTTAGCCAACTCTTTGGACGGAAGATAACTAATGTGAGGATTAGTTTACTATCGCTCAATTTCATGGGTTTAGGAAGATGGAAGCTTACACAACGAGCCTTCAGCTACATCCTCAGTATTCAACTCGGCTTGCTCTTGGCGGTTCTCAATACCAGCTATACGAAAGTTAGTTTGGTGCGAAACACTTGGAGTGGTGAAGGAAGATGGAGACTTGCAGGTGCTTGTAGACGGCTGGTGTTCTCCCCTATAACCTCCTTCCTCATCGTCGTCAAAGACGGCTGAGAGCACAGCGAGTTCTCTGCCGAAGTCTGCATGGGCCTGGCGATAGAGCTCGGTCGCTCTCGCTTCTGTTTTCAGGACTGCGCACGTCATTGTAGCGTGCTCTTGATCACGGTCGCGGGGTGTCGAAGTTGAGAGAGTTCGGGACCAGGAGGTGTCGAGATCGGCAAAGGAGGGCTGTGACTTTCGAACTTGCTAGCGATATCGCACAAGATATCGCACAAGTGAATCTAGGAGGGAAATGTTCGTTCACTTTACCATTATGGTGAGAAGACAAAGTTTTTGCATAACTGCAATTTTGGTCCTTCTAGTAAGAGAATGGTAAAGACAGAGAGGTCGTTCCTAACTTAGCAATACATGAGGCGGTGCAGGAAAAAGGTACAAGAAATGCTACTGTCTGATGCAGGATCGGGTAAAGAAGAGAAAAATTCAATTTTTTCTCAATGTTGCAAGTCTAGTTAGACATTTCTCTCAGCAAAATATTTATGTGAACTGGAACACTGTAGCAGTTAAAGGGAACTGACTTTGAATGTACTATTAATTGAAGCAATATGCTGAGAAAAATTTGAAGAGGCTGCGTTAACTTGAGACGTTAAAAAGAGTACTCCTTCTTATGTCAAGGTTGATGTGGGCTTGGGAGTGGCTGCAATAGGAACACATGTAACATAAACATAATGAGTTATACCTAACTAAAGCAGTGCCCTCTTACAAGGTCTCTTTTTTTAAATCTTACAGGGGACAATAGAAATTAGATCTCCACTATTATTTGTTCTCTGTAAAGGACAACAGATCATCCCTGGATCTCATTGTATTAACACTCTTTGTAATACTGCTCCCGTAAAACTCAGAATAACTAGAATTGGTACGGGACGATTGCCATTGGACTCCCTTTGCTATTCACGTTATATATTGGATACTGTGTCCCCCCAGAACTTCATCATGTCAGATCTCATAAATCAATGCTTTTGTGGGGTTTTCATTATTCAGACATAAGAGGAGCATTGGCTATTGAGCTTGCTAGACTTGAGATTTTCTACGAGCAATCACTTCCTCCAAGGCACTCTCGATCCGAAGCGCTGTAAAGTGTATCTCCCAAAGCCACGGACCCAACAGCCCCCTGAATCTAAACCACTCTTCTAAAACATGGACCAAGCAGATGGCCTTCTTTCCTCCAAGCTTTCCCTTATCTGGCACGGTGGTGAAACAGATGAGAGAGGTAATCGGGTATGTGTGGCAATGAATAGACCAGAATTTCTTGCAGGTCAGGCCGAGACCTGCTGAGGAGCACTGGTCCAGAATAGAGAATATCTTCAGTTGCAGTTCCACTGGAAGGGTCTGAAGTGCTGGCCTGGCACGACGTTGGCTAGTGGCTTCTAGAATAAAGTTAGAGAATTCATCTTGATCGGCGGAAGTTTTTGTCTCAGGGAGTCTCACTTGCAGGTGCCATCTTGGCCGTGTTGATCTCGCTGGTCTACTGCTTGGATAGATGTCCGTAATTCTTGAACTAGGAAGCCCTGTGCAGTCTCTCGTCAGCTTCTAGAAGTACTGAATGTGCTTAGAACAGTGAGGCTTACTGTTGGTGGCAAGAGTATGACAAAGGTCTGGAGTCTTGGAAGAGGAGTCCGATCTGTTGTTTATTTTTGACTAGTGCCCCTCGAAAATTAGCGATCTTGTCCAGCCCAGCTTAATAAGGGTCGAGAAGCTGGTATTGAATCTTTAATGTCCCGAGTTAAAATGGATCATTTATTACGCTTGAAAGAAGGCATTACACATTTCAGAACCTGTGGAAGAGAAGGGATACTTCAAATGTGGCGTAACACACGGGAACACTCCTAAGGGAAGTATTATAAATGATCTAGCCTGACATGATTAATTGTAAGTTCGGTGCTGATCTTTGTTGTGAAAGAGTGCCATTTATTTCAATGAGATATCTTTCTTTGTTTGAACTTATTTGCTTGCCTGATATAATTAACACAGGCTGCAACCCTATCCTTGGCAGTTATAATCTGAAGGATGGTCTGTATTTACCGCAGCCGCTCTTGGGTTTCCCCCCAAGTTTCCCGCCCGGGAACCAACAACACCCAGCCTCCAGATGTCCATTTCCAAGCATACCATCGAACCGCTCCCCAATTTCACACCTATATCATATTCCTCATTTCGCAAATATCCAGCACTGTTTCCATTACTGGCCCCAACCGCCAGAAACCTGTCTATTGTTCCAACAATACCCACCTCTGTAGCAGCGCAGCTTCTGCAAAATCTACTTCTCTCCCAATCACCCCCACAGTAACTGAAACAGGCAAACTTCTTTCTCTCAGCTGACCAAGCCTCCCTGAACCCTAAATCCTGTTGACTCGAGCAGAATGGGTATTCGGTGCTTAAATTTATGAGGTGTTCGGCTTTTTGCTGTCAGGTCCACGTAAGTGGAGATACGTTTCTCGAAGGTTGGGGGGTGGGGGTTGGGAGGGAGGATATCCAGTTTTTGGCTCAGAAAGAGGAGAATACTGATGAACTGCGAGATTGCCAGCTGCATGGATGCGTGGAATGGCAGCATGAAACTTACTTGAGGCAACCACTTCGGCTGCTGCTTCGTGACTAGGGCTGCTCGAGATTGCAGGGGAGCTGATGGGGTTTTTTTTGGCCTTGCCGAGTGGAAAATTTGGCAATATGCTGCAAGGAATGGTTTCTCCGATCGGCTCTGATGTTGAGAAAATTTTCTGGGTAAACTTTTGCGGCTGCACATTCAGGAAAGGGGTAAATGTGGGAAGAAATACAATAATTTCATTTTTGTAGGTAGTATGCATAGCGAGCTTTGGGTTTGTAGACGAGAGTGTCTTGAGTTGTGTCATTGCATGGGATTCTGCCACAGTGACAATCTTCTCGGGTTCTCTTATTGCCTACATGCTGCTTCTCTCTTCCACGCTATGCACCATGCACCATGCTCGCTTCTACTTAATGAAAGCGTCCAGTTCCTCCACAGAGCACTCCAAGACCATCCTTCTCGCTTCTAGGGCAATTTCGTGCCCAGTTTCTGGAAAGAAACGATTGCACAAAGCTTGCCTAGTATAGTCCCTGAAATTCTTCACCCAATACTTCAATTGCATCTGTTCCACGATCTCCCAAGTCCTTGCAGCCTTGATGTTGCGACGGAGTTTCTCAGGTGCAATCTTGTCCTTGAGCCAGTCCTTCAGAAGTTCAACCAGGCTGAACCGCCTCACCCGAGTTCCAGTGCCGAAGAAGTCAGTATCGGTGAGCAGCAAAGTGACCTTGACACCATGGAGCGATTTGTGAATTGCATAGAACTTCTTGGATGTGAGGCCGAGGCAAGTTGAGGTGACCGGGTCCAGGTAGGAGAAGATTTTGTTTTGGAGCTCGGGCGGGATACTCGCCAGTGCTGGTTTTGGGTTGGTGTCTGGATGTCTCGTTAGCATTGGGATAACGAGGTGTCAATGATGAGAAAGAAGGAGGCTTACCTGACATGGCTAAGAGCTCTCCCTGCAGTTGTAAGAGACTGGTTATGGAAGGAGATAGGCAGCTTGCAGTCGAGTTGTTTTGTGTGATGGTTTTTCTTTGGAAAGCTTAGCGTATTGGAAAAGCAGCGAGAGATATTCAACCATAGATGCTCACGCCGGCTTCGGCTCGCAGAAATCTTCACACAAATTCACAAGAGTTCCAATTCATTGTCTCACAAGACAAATTGTTGGTTCATTATTGGTTCGTTCTGTATTTCATAAATGAAACACCCAACTGTTGCTTACGAAGCTATCTGCATTCTACAGCGTGATAGACCAGCTAGCTCCCTTGACTTGAAGTCTATGAATCTCAAGATCCAATCCACCAAGTTGCTACATTGCAACCTAAACGCTGCTTCTATCTCTTCCACCCCGACCCAAGTTTGCCTCGCAATCTCCCCAGAGTCTCTCTTCTCCGATACTCACAAGTGACATAATCCCAGACGTAAACCGGTGCCATCCATTTCTCGAGTATTTCGACCAACCAGTATCCTTTGCCATCTTCCCCTACAGCTCCAGAACCCATCCACACTTTGCCGTGTAGCTTTTTATGAATAGTATAAAAGCGCTTACAGGTAACACCGAGCGAGGCTGAAGTTCAGCAATCCAGGTGAGAGAAGACTTTGTAGGCAAGTTCGGTGGGGATGGTTTGCGACCATGGATTTGAGGGAGCGGAATTATCTATACACAACTTTAATTAGTGGCGGCACTTTGAAACTCCTGGTGTTGTTCGAGGAAGCTCACCGTTTAAGTTCTCCGAGGATTGACTGCCCTCCTGGGGAGTTATCTCGCGACATCCGTGTTGTTACGGTGGTGATCAGAGATAGTGTAATATTCAGTGTGTGGGAAGGAGAAGCGGGACTTGTGTAAAGCTGGCAAGAGCAAGCAGTTTCCATAGTAAAAGCCGAGCGGTTGATTTGATCTCGAAAGCCACTGTCAGGAAAATTCACGGCATGATTCGCTCGTTATACAGAAACAAAAGCCACACCAGTGTCAAATCTACAAAAATGCTCATGAAGGCAGAGGGATACGTATTCTGGTTCTTTTCTGACCGAAAGTAAAGTGCTTCAATTCTGTCTAGGCGTTCGGTGTCCTGTAGTTGCTCCCAAGTCTATGAATTTAACTTCACCAGCAGGCCTTCTCCTTTACCAAACACCCCAAAAGCTGATTTCAGCCGTCATTTCTGTACATATAGGATTCTGCGCGACTTTGGCTTTGAAGTTTAAGCCTCAGAACCACCTCCGCTCTCCAGCTTGCGTTTTCGTGCCCCTTTGCATATGGATTCAAGAACTCCACTTAAATCTGCTCGGTAGATACTTTCCTCTGGTCCAGGAAAACCACCATTTCCAACAAATCCAATCCTTAATTAACTTCCGTAACTCGTGCTTCTTGCCATTGCCATCAACAGTGTGGTAGAAGGGAAATCTACCAACCAGGATGCTGTAGAGCTTGACTTTGCCGTGCCTCTCATTGTGGATCCCATACATCTTCCTGCAGGCGGTTCCGAGGCAAACAGAGGTGCAAAGGATCAGTTGCTTGAAGAGTTGAAGTTTGAGCTCGGGAGGCATGGCCATGAACGGGGTTGCTTGCTCTTGCCCTGTGTGATAAAGCCAGTCGGGGCTTCTAGTGAGCGACAGGCGGGTCTCTTACCAGCGGAGATACGATTATCTAGTTCACCACTGCTGTTTAGTACACTCTGGTCATCTTGAGAAGGTTTAGTTTGTAGTATTATGGTGAAGTGATTGGGGCAAGCGGTCAATTGTGGTTTGATGGTAAATGCTAAGTATTGGACTCGGGAGCATGTTTCGAGAAACTCGGTTTTTCACTTCCAATTCATTCAATTGGGAATTCTCTCTATCATTGTTGTTCAATTCCGCGGAACAATTTCTCAGTTCTTGCTCCTCGATCTACAGCATTGCTCCCTCTCGTGCAGAGAAGAAAGGGCGGTGAACCTCAACCCATGTGGCCCCCTTACTTCTCCCCTGCTGCATAAGAATTCCGCGCTGTCTCCACTCCATTATCTTCTTTGCCTTCCTCTGTCTGGTCTCCTCCTGAATTCTCACCCTGTTCTCCTTCTTCCGCTGCTCATTGGCTGCTCTATCCCTTTGACTCTGAAGTTGACGAAGGTATGGCCAAGTAGGCATGAATTTGTATCCCTTGAACGGCAGCCAGTAGTTCGGGCCCATCCATTGCTTAAGAAGCTCTCCTAGTTTGTGTTCCTTCCCATTGAGATCTTTAACCGTGCGGGCCTTTGGAATGTGCCAGCGCCATCTAGCAGTGGGCATAAATGGGTCGTCTATCGTTGTATATAATTTCACTATTCCTTCCTGACTGTGAATTGCCCATAGCTTCTTGCATGTAAGACCCAGACAGATGGAGGTGCAGACGTCGAGGTGCTTGAAAAGTTCGAGGTGTAGCTCCGGTGGGAGAGTAGTGAGGGTGAGCGGTGGTGTGAACGTCAGTTCTGAGACGGCAGTCATTTAGTACAAAGTGCCTAAGGGGGATGAAATAAGATATCTCGTACCTTCAATTGCACTTTCCTCATTAGGTACAACGCTCTCTGCATGCTCAGCCATGGTGTGAGACAATGCTTGTTTGTGTGAAAGAGAAAAGGGAGTCGATGATAATTCAACTTGACGGAATCAAACAAGGCCGGAATATAATTGTTCCACGCCCGATAAGGACAATCAGGAATCAGAACACCAGAAAGAGGAAAATCGATGTTCAGAACCTTGCTGAATAACAGCTTCCCATTCAAAGAGCACCCCTAGTCTGATTATTCTAGCCTCTCTCAGAGCAATCTCCACCCCCTTCTTGCATTCTCCCATCCCCCTCCGTATAAACCCAGTCAAGAGCTCTCCCACCCATCACTCCACCTCGCCTCCTCCAACTCCAACCATCGCTCCATCGTAACAAACAACTCATTATACCCACTGTATCTCAACCCCACTCCATCCTTCTTCATCCAACTTCTCAACATCTCATGCAAAAACGGTTTGGCTCCCTTCAATACACCGACTCGATTACTATCAGCTAATGTCTTAAGCGGTACACTCCCGTGACGATTCCGATGGAGCGAGTAGATGGCACGGCAGGCGACTGCGAGAGAGGCGGAGCTGGCGGGGTCGAGGTAGAGGAGGAGACTGTGGTGGAGGTCGTAGGGGAGGGTTTCGAGGGTTGGAGGCGCTGGATGAAAGTGTCAGTAGGGAACGTTCTAAAAGTGACAGGAACAACGAACCTTTATTGACTGACTGAATTGCTGGGTTCTTTGTTCTTGCTTCAGGGTGACATTGTTCTTTCGGGCTTTGAGATGTTCCGGACGTCTCTGGGACTTCTAGTTGACTGGTGCAGCTGTTACTATCCATTTCGAGAGATGGGTTGTGCTTTATTGTTCTAGAAGCGGTTAACGAATGGATTTATAGAATGTGTAACTTTTCTTGCCTGAACTAAATATATGACAAGTCATGGCTTCGAATTCACTTGATGTGCGGGGTGTCGACGGTGCCCGCTCGACATTGAGTTAGTTGCTTTTGGGAATGTTCCAACAGGTTGTGGACATCCAAGTTGACTGATTGCATGACTGTCCAAAGGTGGCCTGGAACGTCAAGTCAAAGACTATGTTCTCAAAACCCAAAGATATTCCCACTTCTTGTTGTACGATCTGTGGCAGGCCGTCTAGAATTTTGCTGCCCTGAAGTTTTTGATTGTCCCAATATTGTTTTGAACTTTGACAGCCTCAATCTGTGAAAAGTACTAACCATTTCTACATATTGAAGCCCACGCTTTGAAGAAATTAAAGATAAATGCAAATGCTAAAGCCGAGAAGCAGTAGGATTTGACTCGTGCAGTAGAGAATGCTCAACTAAAGCTCAACGGGGCAATTTCCCATCCAAATCCCCAGTCAACCCCCAAAATTAATGTCAGAAGGCTAGTTGCCTGCCGGTGGTGTATCCGAGGTTCAAGGCCTCATTCTAGTTCCTCAACCATTCCACGCCCAGAAATGCAAGTACAGTAGAATTAGCACTTGTACCAGAAGCCCAACTGAGATCTCTTCTCTCTCGCCTCCTTATTCTCCTCCCACGCCTTCTTCATCAAGGAGACCCATGCTTCCCGGTATCTTCCATCCATTCCCTTCCTCTTGGTGAAATGCATCTCATCATATCTGGGGGCATCCACTTCGCTAATGGCTGAAACAACTGCCTCTCATGTTCCACCCCAAATCTTCTCCTCGCAATATTGGAGGGGTGTCGGGTGAGAGTAGTTGGCTCGATACCGACGGGAGAAGTGACGACAGATGAGATCCAGGCTTGTTAATGTTAAGGGGCTGTGATGGCGAGTTGAACCGGAGATATGCTCATATTACCAACCTAACCACAAGATGCCGAAAAATTACTCATTTATTTGGACCAGATTATGGAAGTAGACAGAGTGCATTGCATCCCAAGATAGCATGCGTCAGACATGTTAGTACAAACTTGAAGCAAGAAGTGACGCCAAGGCCTTTCAGGCCACCACATAATATCACCTGTTGGCATAAGGCAGCCGATGTTCCATTTCTTCAAATCCTTTGCGCTTGGTTCTGTATGCAAGAACGGCTCCCATGCCATCCATCGCCAGACCGATCCTAGGCCAAGATTCTTTCTCCTTCCACCTCCTCTCGATTTCAGCCTTATCATTGATGTAGTGCCGCTTCAACTTGAACCTCCCCCAAGAATGGTCAAAACTATACTTCGGTGCCATCCATTGCGTCAACAGATGCCCAAGACATCTCCGAGTTGGCAAGCTTCTGGTGTACAAACTGACTTGAAAGGGGTACAGATGTTCGGTGATGTTGAAGAAGGCTTTGCAAGTCAAGCCTAGACAAGTGTTCGAGCAGATGTCCAAGTAGCGTCGGCAAAGCAGTTCAAGAATATCGACGGGAAGATCCGGGAGTTGTGTTCCACCAGGAACAGGTTTCTCGGGGTCGGGAGTAACACAGACCACCGCTTTAGATGGAAAAGACAGATCTTGCTGGGGTTCGGCCACAAATTCGTTGACGATCACATTAGTGTACGGGTGGGTGTACGAGGTCACGGGGGTTGGAGGGAGGATCAGAGGATCAGATGTCCCAAAGTCCTGGCGCTGCACATCATCGCCTGTATTCGGTAAGTCAGCATAATCTGGGTATTCATGGGCGAAGACTCACAATTGAGGCTGACATTGTCGAGGAATGTTTGCACTGCATCCAGCTCGTCGCGGCCAGCGTCTCTCATTCTGACCAATGGGCTAGATGCCATAGCGAACAGCCCATGCCTTCTCGCTGACTTGCTGGAGTTGGGAAATGGGTTTGCGAACTGACTTTCCAGGGAGAAGGGGGCTGGGGTGGCACAGGCAACCGGATTCAGAGGGTCGGCCCGCCTAGTCCGGAGGAACTGAAGGCAACTTTTTGAGCCAATACACTGTTGCTACCTTCAATGAATGGACTCTCAAGATACCACAGCCAGATTTTTCTTCACGAGAGGTCATTGGGGGGTGGTGGTAAGTGTTCGGCGTTGTGTATGTAGATTGTGAAGACGGAGATCGAGATAGACACAAATCCAACGACTGATGCCTGTCACGTTGCTGAGTCATTCGCACATTTTAGCGCATGCTTAGGCGAGAGGGTCGGGCCATCCCGCCGCCAACTCCGACAGAGGGCTTTGAGCCTGTTTTATGAAATAAAAACACAACCACACATCCGATATAAAAGCCCTAGCTCTATTATATAAATACAATTATATTAATTTCTAATCTAGAGACATAGCATTATGCCATGAATTGATTTTGCATAAGCTCGCTATATAGAGAGAGCGGCGAGTAATTTTAAACTAAAATTGTCCTTTGCATGCCCAACATGGCGACTTTTGCTTACCTTTTTTTCTACTATAAAACTACGCATAATATAATAAAATGTATTAATGTATTCTCATCACTTAATCAGGGGCTATAAGTACGATATAATTTATTACAATAGCTGCTTTAGTGGCTGTTGATATAATAATGTCGGATTTGCTGGTATGTCGGAGTTACTTCGGTCCGACTTGCGAGTGCGAGTCGGCCCCATCAAAGCGAGGAATTGCCGACAGGTATGTTCGAAGGCTGACAAGGCTGCAAACTCTCAACCTTCTCTTCTTTCTCCTCTTTCATCAAAATATAGTTTACGGCTGCCAAAATATCCCGACAATTCAATTTCGATCGGAAAATATGCTGGCGCGGGCTGCAGATCTTTGTCAGATTTGCATTTTGCCCCGCTCGTCTCACCCATTATTAGGCCCTGTTTCGCAACCCGCGAATGCTGGTATTTGTCAGTATTTGAATACCAGTATTTGTTTATTAAAAAAATAAGTGTTTCTGTAATTTATTTACTAGTAATAGTTACTAGTATTCAAATACTAGTAATCGCTCCTATACTAATCTTAGTATCTATAGAGCTACCTATAGTAAGTAGTTCTATAGATACTAAGTATTTGAATACTAGCTTTTACTACCTTTATAGGCCTCTCTAGGGTATAAATTCTTTCTAAAGCTTTATATTTTGTGATTCTAGTAGAATATATCTTATATTAATTTATTTATTAGTAAGTAATATAATATATAATTCTTTTATTAATTACTTTTCTATATAGCGATAATAAATTCTAGGCTTTAAGATACTATAATTATAGGGAGTAATTACTAATTATTAGGGAGGGAGAAGCAGGAAATTAGTGAGGCTAAAAATAGGGGCTATATACACTAGCGGAGACGCCGGAGATGAAGCTGAAACCTCCGTAATTACGATAATTACTGAGTATTTAGATTTTACGAAACACTTAAATTAAAGCGGTTACTAGCAACTAAATACTAGTAAATGAATACTAGTATTTGGTTATTACTAACACTAGTAAATGAAACCGTGCGGCCGTGCGAAACAGGGCCTTAGATGAACAAGAGAATAGTTTAAGCCTGGTCCATCATACTAATTGCCTCGCCGGATGAAGGGAGGAAATCCAGCCACGGAAACCCTCTCCAATTTTTCGACTAGCTCGGTTGTTTAACCGGTCGGATGACTTGGACCCGATTTTCAATGTTGCAGGAATCATCATAGTTGATAAATAGGAACGCTGTCACGCTTGGTATTCTCATCGATCTTATTTATCCGAAACATATGGGTGTGGGAGGGCTTCTAGAGGCTCCACACGTTCTGCATCTCGTGTAAGCCATGCCATCGGCCCTGCGGAGAGTATGCGAGTCACTTCCGCGTATGTGCTTTTATCCAGTCGGTGGTTTTGCTTCTTGGCGGTGCAGCGTACCATAGTAGAAGCTGGTACCTGGCAGCGAGTGGTTTGTGGAATGCAAAGATTCATCACACCAATCGAATTTTCATCAATAAGATAAAAAGTTAGCTTCCCCATGGACAACGTTGTGGAGGGGAGAATGCGGAGTCTGTCCAGCCTTAGCGTCGTCTGATTTTTTCACGTTGCTGCGTTTTCCTCCCCCCTTTGAGGTTTAGAAAAACTTTGCCGGACCTCGATCGGTTCAACAATCAACGAATGAGACTCGAGCACATTGAGCTGTAACATCGGGTTATGCCATACAAGGGAGAAGTCTGAATGCATTCGGCATGAACGTGTTGGAGAAACCTAGAGATGCGAGCATGTCAATGGTGGTCTGGGGACATGGCAATGCGCTCTATTGTCACCCCCCTAATTTCCTGGTCTGCATCATAATAAATTCTCCGTGTCTCCTTTCGATTTCAAAGGTTCTGCGGGCATTTGGCCATTTCTCAGACTGGGCTGTCATCCTATTATTGAAACCTTTCCTTGATGTCTCATTTCATTGGTTCTCCATTCAGTTCCTGCTACGAATGAGATAACTAGCTTATGTTATTCGCTACATGCCAGTTGCCATGTTTCGATCACTGTAAATGTACCAGCATAGCTCGGATGGATATAGTGTCAAAAGCAAGGATGTGCAAAATCTTCCACGATCGGGAAAGTAGTTGGCACCCAGAATGCCAAGGCGGGGCAGTGCCTCGTCTATCGTGGTTCCGTGCCTCTGTGAAGCATTTGTCAACCAAAGAGCAGATACCAGAGTTCGTTGGCACTTTGTCATTGTTGTGGCAGTTACGGGGATCAATAAATTGTTGGATTTTGTTTCAACCTGTTTTGGAAAAACGAGCTGAAATCCGTGGAGAATTATCTCGACTCCACACCACGGTTCTTTAACTGATATATAAAGGTCCTCTCAGAATCCTCAAGTACACCCTTCAACCAAGACAAAAGCAAATCATCCCACAAAAGTCCAATCTCCAAAATTTTCACTCTCTACCAATCATCAAAATGATCTCCATCGCCTTTCTCGTTTCTGCTGTCCTAGCTCTTGCCACTAAGCAAGTCGACGCTGCCCCCTCTCCCTAAGTTGTCGACCCCCCTGAAGCAGTAGCCCTATTCTTCAGCGACTGTGCTACCAACTCTCAAGTTGGCATTCCCACGCAAGACCAAGTCCTGCAACCAACAGATTCCACCTGCTACACCTTCGCATTCAATGGCGTCAACCAAGCGTTCCTCGCCGCTGGCTTTACCGGTAATGACCCCTCATTTTGAAATTATCGTCATTGATGCACTGCTGACCTTTCAATACTCGATTCAGCTATTGCATATTCAGCAGCCGGCTGCACCGGCATCGCTACTCACATTGCTCAATCTCCTCCTCTCGGCGGTTGCCAGATTGTGACAGGCTCGCAATCGTATAAAGTAGTAGCTGTTTAGACGAAGATCTCTGGCAAAGGGATGGTATCAGGAGTTTGGATTTGGACGTAAAGAGAAGGATGCATGGGGGGAAGGGTGTTGAGAATATCAAGGCGAAGCAGTCACACTTTTTTTAGTTGAGCTAAAATGCTACGGCTGTTCCATTAACGGTTTGCCAGCGCATCTCCTGTTTGCTATAGATTACCTGTCGTTATGAACTAGTTATCGGATTACGAGTTCAACATTCGTGGACCCGGATCAGATCGCTTTGCTGCGTGAGACTTTGTGCCTCTATGGTGGACTCGTTCTCCATGCACAACCTTACATCTCCACAATGCCCGCTCCTATTATCCCACCATCAAACCACCCTCTCCTTAACCTTGCTAGTAATCAGCCACCAATTGATCGGGAAAGCCGTCCAATGCCCAAAGAACATGCCCACCTGTCCACACCCCATTAGCCATATCCTTTTGTCCACACATATAACACACACTCACCTGCATCATCCACCACTAAACCACATTATCCATCCCCAGCCCCTGCCCAAAAATCCCAAACTGAAAAATAGCCATCCATCCAAACAGTCCAATTTCAAAGAAGGTGAGAGACAGGAAATCCGCTTTCGCGGCGCGCCAGAGCGTTTTGGGCCCGTAGTCGCCGGACATGGGCGCGATGGAGAAGTATTGGAAGACGATGCCGAAGAGGAGGGCAAATGCGTAGTCTATTTACTTGGCATTAGCGTTTTGGAGGATATATGAAGTTCTGATGAGAGGACGAGAGGGATTATACCGATGAGAAACTCAGGTCCAATGGATTTACCATCAAGTGTAGCGTTCGTCCCGAAAACCAGCCATTCTCCAACGATGTCTCCTAGGAGGCAGCCTGCGCCGCAGTGGCAGACTGCTATTGTTACTGTGGGGAACATAGGCTGGTCCGGGGAAGGCATGTGCATGTTGTGCATGGTTCCGTGGTGCATGCCGCTGTGATTTATTGCTTCGTGGTCCATGCGGTCCATGCGGTCCATGCGGGGCATGTCGTGCTGCTTTGCTGGAGTGTTTGGAGGCTGTTCAATACGCGTGTTTGCCGGGGTTCCTGCCGACATGTCGTATCCCTCCAAAGCATGATTCGTGTGGTGCATTCCAGCCATGTTGTGACTTATATGCTGCGAGTGGTCCACTTGGACTTTGCCTTCTTGATTCGTTTCGTGGTTGTCCATTATTCCGTGGTGATGGCCCCGATCAGACACATCGGCCGCATTATTCATATCGTGGGGTTCGCCATCAATTTTCATCCCCATATGGTCTTGGCAGCTCATAGCATGACTTGGTTCTTCCGTTTTCATCATCTTCATATGATTATGCCCCTTCATATCATGATTATCAGGCAGGGCTTCAGAAGCTTCAGTCTTTTTCTCACTCCCCACATCCATCCATTTCATTTTCCCATCCAGCTTCTCGGGTCGCCCGTATTTCAAGTACGTCCAAAGAGTAATAGGAGCCAGATACAGTGCATTCAAGATATACACCGGAATCCTCCATTAAAGATGTATTAGCAGAGTGACGAGAGAATGGGAGTGGGAACCTCACATGATAGCCATCATCGTCTTCCAACCCCGCCGAACAATGATATCGAACGTAATCCATGCTGCCACAAGAGTCGCGAGCCCGATGAGAACTGTACCTATGATTGTTAAAGAGAGGGGAGGATTGTAAGTTGCTTTCATGGTTCCAGCTATGAGCATATGGAGGCGGCAGCTTCTGGAGATCGTCTGGCTGCTGGCCCAGAAATGCTGACCCCGAGTTACTAAATTTGAGTTTAGCACGCAATATTTCGAATTTGGGATCCAGGTTGAAGAATCCGGCGAAATTTTTCTGGGAAAGAAGGAGGACATGAATGTATAGTGATCAGATCTGGTGGATGCTGCTCGCTGCTTATTAATCTCACCAGGGTCGCGATTCTTGTTGAGAAAAACGAACTACCGAATCAGGGTAGATACGTGCAAGATTTTGGAATTAGGGATGCTTGATATACTTGGTAATGGCAGCAATGAGAAGCCTAGGTTGACACACATTTAATTAAGTCTTTTAGAAAGGAAGGACTCTTTTACCTACTTTAAAGTCAACAATTATCATGTGATGGCTTTACCTTGGCTTTACTGAAGTCCTTTTCCATCTTTCGACCCGAGCCTAATTCAATTGTGATTGAAAAAAAGACATAAAGAGGAATACATTAGTAAGGTAATAATTGTCTCTATCAATATGGTAAGAAGTTCCAAAAGAATCTCGCGCTTGCATCGCCAAATTGCACTTGTTCGGCAGCCGCTATGGAAGCAGCATAGGAGTTCAACAGTTCTTACGAGGAGAACCGCTGCTTAGACCAGTTCAGTTAGTTAATATAATCCTCTTATTATCATTCAGTGAAGCTCGTAGTTGGTGCACTGATCCTTGGATAACGAATTCATACCTCTGTTGGTGCGGCCGGTAGTAGCAGCAGCAGTGATTGCAGCATAGAAATTGAGTAACTCCTGGATGACACGCCAGGAGTTACGAACGCCAACATGAGCTGTAGTTGGAATCTCGACTGGGATATCGCATGGTGCGGAGCCCGCTAAAGTTCTACCCGGTGATAATGGGCAGATCCACGCAATAGTTGATGCAATGATGCCCAACTTACCCGAAGTACGTTGGCGGAGTGTCATAAACTCTAATACATTGGACCTCACCGCAGATAGCAGTGCTTACTGGCACTCGCGGCCCATCACTTCACTGGAAGAGGAGGCTGCGGCCATGCAGAGACTGATTTCTTCGATAACCAGATCACGGATCACCACATTTGGTCAAGAGTGATATGCTTTAACTAGCACCGTAAATAAGAACTCCTAGTAAGATGTACAATCATGTTAGGCTTGTTGTTTCCCTGTTTCTATTTTGACATGTGAGTATGAGTAGCGGCCGACCCCCTTTTCCTGGCGTGAGCACAGCTGTAGACGAACAAGCTGTCAAACCACGATTTTTTAAGCGGAACGTAGAAAATGCCTCGGAGGTCGAGCTACGTATACCATGAACGAGCTACGTATACCATGAACGCCTTTTACGAGTTAGTAAGTACGGAGGTTCCGGCATAAGAATAATACAGGCTTTAAAGCCTATAGAGGCCTGCAAAAGAACAACTACTGGGACCGCTTAAATTTAGGCGTAAGCCATTTAGCTAGCAGGGCAACTGCAGCGCCTGAATATAGCCGAGGATTTTCCGCAACCCATCTAGCTCTCACCCCCACGTCGCTTATCGCAGCCACAAAACTTCAAAACTTTGACCTTTCTGATTTAAGCTATACTCTAATACTAATAAATATACGTATCCAATCCTTTCTACTTCTGTTTATCTAATTCATATCATATTCAGATAATGTTCCTGGACTTTTTCAAGCGTTGCAGTTACGATAAGCGACGTGGCGAAAGAGAGCCGAACGGGATAGGACTCGCTAACCGAATGCACAGCCACAGGATCTTATAGAGTAGCCACAGGCTCTGTGGCCTATTCTTTTTACTTCATGCTGGAACCTCCGTACACGTCCAGTGACGAGATACATTCCACGTTTCTCAAAACAACCACGTGGAATGCCATTGGATTGGTTAGCAGGCCTTCTCAGAAGCTACACAGATTATTCCTTAGCGCCCAGTATCCACTTGACTGGGGGTTATACACGGAGTGCAGCCGAAAGTGGTTGTAGCTGCATTGGGGAACACGGCTCGGCTTTCCCGCCAAGGGCGCCAACGCGGGGCCGACCGCTCTTCCGGACTAAGATTTCCAAGTCACTCCCAAAACCCTTTCCAACTTGCGCTTTCACCCTCCGTACTTCAATCTCGATAGTTTTCATTAATAGCCTGAATGCGGTTGAAATGGAGGAATCTAATAGCCACCAGACACCTGCTAAGTCTGCCCCCGAGGCCAAGGGCCAGCCTGGACTATCCCTCTCCCGGTGGGAAAGCGGTACCGCTCCATCAATTCCTACAGTGGATGATCAAGATAATCATGTACGCACTACTGCAAGAAACTATCAACAAACTTTGGGCGATTCATTTACTTATGTATGTTATATAGAGCGACACGGGCTCTGCTATTGATGGATTGAGTACCATGTTTGTGTCACTGTAACGTCGCACGACATGTCATGACTAAGACTTCCAAAGAACATCGACAACATCATTGCGATCAAGCATTTACGAGCACATTGAAGAGAATGGGAGAACCTACCACCGGTTTCGACAGGGTAGTGAGTTCCCTTAGTCGACTTCACGATTTCCTGCTGACTTCTCAGAGTATGTGTTGCCGAATGACGAGGTGTGTCACCCTGTCCCGTTGCGATATCCTCAGTGGCCGTCTAACATCTTTCATCAATTATAGCAAGAACAAGAAAGGCTTGGTGAGATCCGCTCTTCCGATTAAGCGCTTGTTTTAACGCATAACAGACATACAACATGCCTTGTTCAACTTTGCTCTCGGGAGGCTCCATCTATCGCCCATCGGACCAGAACCACAGAACGTACTTGATATCGCAACAGGTTTGGAAACAGCAGCATCTATATTTCACGTATCTGATCTGACCTCGAATATAGGTACAGGAAACTGGGCAATTGATTTCGGTAAGGAATGGCATTTCGTCCGGGAATAAGTCTCTGACACCTGAACCTAGCGGAGCAATATCCATCAGCTCAAGTTCTAGGCACCGATCTCAGTGCCATCCAACCACTCCAGTAAGCCCTTTTGGCCTTGAGACTACCCAAATTTAGCTTCTAACCTTCTTAAAGCGTTCCTCCCAACTGTCGGTTCGAGATCGACGACGCAGAAGATGACTGGATCTTTAACGAGCAGTTTGACTATATCCATGGCCGGGCTCTTTTATCCTGTTTCAAAGATCCCAAATCGGTATTTCAAAAGGCCTACGACTCGCTGACTCCAGGAGGCTACTTTGAGATGCAAGATATGGTGTGGCCGTTCCAATACATGGGTGACCCGCCCACAGATTCCGCGTTATATAAATGGATGCAAGCCATCAACAAAGGAGCGATACAGCTAGGGAGGCCATGGAACAACGTGCCTCATTACAAACGATGGTTTGAGGAGCTTGGATTCCAGGATGTTGTGGAGAAGAAGTATTACTTCCCGCTAAATGCATGGGCCAAAGGGAGATTTTATAAGGAAATGAGTGTGTATGCGCAGACGGACCTTTTGAATGGGCTTGAGGGCTTGAGTCTCAAGGTTTTGGGTGCCATGGGCTGGACTCCTGAGCAGGTGAAGGCTTACTTGCCGGCTGTGAGAGATGATGTGAAGAATACGAAGATGCATTGTTATGCCCCTGTGTAAGTGATCCAGGCTAACAGGATGCAATTGAGTTTAACCAGTCACACGCAGGCTAGTGGTCTACGGAAGAAAGCCTATCAGTCAAGCATGAAGCTTCGAATTTATATTTTATTGAGCTACCTTGCGGGAGTGCTATCCTTCAAGTATAGAGTAATCCGGTTCTCTCAGCAATCTCGACCTTTATCTGACTCACTTCTAATACACTAAGTTACTATTACTACTCTGCTCAAATTCTATCTACTTTCGATTTACCCTATAATCAAGATACTTAGTCGGATTCCTTCTCTCTTTTATTAATTAATTACAATTAACCTCTCATTTGACTCTATTATATAAAAGTTATTAGCCCTTAGTTATATAATGTGAGGCACATAATAGCAGGGTGATGTGGAAGTAGTTAAGGATAAGTAAGCTAGAGAGTGACGCTTACAAGTATAAATGATTCCAATTAGTAACTCTAATAAATAGACTAATTAATACCCATTCCCAAAGCTCTATATATGTCTCTATATACTCCCTAGAGTTTAGCTAGGTGAGTGCAAGCTTTTTACTAAATTGAGAAATATAATCCAGTACTTTAATATACTATATAAGCCTTAACCCAAATAGGAAACTCTATATATAGCACCTGATGTCTACTTATACTCTATTATCTGTGCCTATTACTATAATATATAATAAATAAAGAAATTTGATTATTGGGAGGGAAGGGGGGGGGCATTCTCTAGTATTATAATTTCCCGACCAAATTCGGGAAATTGTATTAGCTTAAAAGTACTTCCTTGCTTATATAGTGGATTCTTATTAACAAAAGGGTTCTTTTATTAGCGAAATCAAATACAGCATTGTCTGGCCTCGTGGTTATAGTGTAATTAATGATGTAATTGGTCTTAAGTAGCTTATTTACATGGAAACAGAGAGCTGCAGTTTTGATGTTCCTCCGGAATAACAGTTTTTCTGGTCTCGTGAGGTGTAACACTAGCGGCAGCGCTTGCCGTACCGCAGCTGTGACTGTTCTTGTTCCCAATCGTCTCGATTCCTAACATAGCGAGGATTTTGCGCCACAATAGAACAGGGCAGGTAACGCCTGTGATCGATATCATAGGTTACGCTTCCACCCACGCCATTTGAGGCGGAAGAAATAGCAGCGTCACACATGGTATGGCTTGTGCTCCCCCAGTGGCCGGATATCGCTTCTCGGACCCATTTCTGTTCCAGTTGTTGCTTCAATTCTAGCGTGTTGGTATCCAGCGTAGCGATTTCGAGATGGCGAAGAGCATCCATGATAATGGCGGCGGCCGGAGCCTCACGAACCTCTAATACCTTGTCATCGGTGCTAAGAGGCTCGAGCCCGACAAATCGGCCGTGGCCAAATTTTCCCACCTCAGTGTTCAGCAGCGCAATGGCTTCGATGAGAGGGAGTTTGTTCCCGTCGACGGAGACGAGACTGCCATTCTCAAAGCCGAGTGTGAGCTTCTTGGTCGCATCGTTAGTGGAGCGTCGGGTCCATTCAAAGGCATCTTCCGGGATGGAGAAAGCTTCCGGATCATTCACTGGGCCGCCCTCGAACTCCCGGCACCACAGGTTTTCATCGCCGCTCAGCTGGTGGTCCGACATGATGGTGTGTCCGACTGCCGCCAGTTCTTCAGCTTTCTTCTCTCGCGAGACGACTGAATGGACATATGGGCTCCCGAATTCTCCGGTGAAGCCGCAGCGCCCAATGCTATTGTTGAGCCGGGGCAGGCTGTTCTGTGACAGGTTTGCGGTATGGAGGAGCAAACCCGCATTCAAGTCCTTGGCGTAGTCCGTGGCCAGGCGAGCGATAACTGGACGGGTGAGTGAACTGCTGATCGGATACGCACCCATATACTTTGCGTGAGCGCGAATGGCTGGCATGACACCTTGTTTGACAAACAGCTCGCGACCGTCGAGACATTTGAAGCTGGCACCGAAATGGGCAGCCTGTTTTGTAAGCGTCTCCACATCTACGGGCGCCCCAAGATCCACCGCGACAGCGTGGATGTTTGTAAAGCCGAGCCGCTGAAGTCTGAAGAGCAAATAAGTGCTGTCCAGGCCGCCGCTAAACATGGTGACAACGGATTTCTTGCCGAGCCTGGCAATATGCTCAAAGCTTTCAACACGCTACGCTGATTAAAGTAATGACTTGAAGTTGGAATAGTGCACGTACCATTGCGTTATGTTGTTATCACCAACAGGCCGTGAAAGCAAAAATGTCTTGAACGGGTTGCTATTGAAATTGAGTTTTCCAAGCAGTAATCACTATTACCTGGCTAATCATTCGGAGGAAGGTGTCACAGTCTTGTATGAAGCTTTTATATACTAACTAAATGACTAATCTCCTCATGTTCTGGCGGTACTACTCACTAAAAGGTGTGTGCGCCTAATGGTCGGACTTCACGTCGCGACTAAAAGAGCCTTTCGCTTTAGAGTCCGTTCGGCCAGACACCTGCCCGTTTTATTCCGGTACGGGGGTGGTAATTATATTAACTGCCCTATCTTGTAATTTGTTTACGGGGCAAGTAAAGGGCAGGTGAAGGGCATTTAATTCCTTTCAGGGGCGTTCGGCCGGGCATGTTAAGGGGCACTAATATCGAATGTAATTAGGTGACAGGCCATATGCCGATCACTTGCAAGGCCAACTAGCCTGCAGTAACAAGTCTGTAATGAGAGTTTTCCCATTAACAGATTCTATAGAGTAGCCAATTATATTTTACTTACTTCTGCTACGTCATGCGTGTATCCGGTTAATAATTAAGAGCTCTAGCACGTGCAATTGACGCTAAAAGGTCAAATAAAGGGCATTAATGCCCGTACAATTAGCTTTTTTCTCATTGTAAAGGTTTAACACGGCAGTTGTTAATTTGTATGGGGCCTGTGAAGGGCATGCAAAAGGGAAGGTAAGAGGGGCGGTCAGAGGGTTAAATTACCGCCCCTGGCCGAACGCAATATTCCAGGGCAGGTAACATATATGGCATTACGAGGGCAGGTGTCTGGCCGAACGGGCCCTAGTAGTCGGGGAAAGTGAGTTGTCCCGGCCCCGGCGGGAAAGCGAGATGTCCCGCAACTCCGCAACTTTATACAGGATTTCGCGCCGAAGTTTTCCCAAGCTTTTCGCAAAGAATACCAAAACTCGACAGGGGCGATTTTCGCAAGCGCCCCTCCCGCGATATTTTGCAATAATTATAACTTTTTAAGCACGAACCTGAATATAGTCTTAAATTATACAATTACTAACTACCGCATTGCAAATAGGACAGATTAATTTGGATTTTCATAGCACATTCTAATAAAACTTCCTAATATACAAAAATGGCCGAAAGGGATATTTTGCTTTGCCAAGACAACTCGCTTTCCCCGACTGAAGAGAAAGGCCCTGTTAGTCGCGACGTGAAGTCCGACTATCAGAGTGCTCTAATAAAAGTCTCTCTCTACCTTACTCCCTCTGTCCCACTATGCCGCTGTCCAACTGTTTCACTGTGCCACTGTCCTGCTGTCCATGAGCCGAGCGAGAGATCGAGAAGGATACAGTAAGACGCTATGAGCTTCTGCACGATTGTCAGCCATCGACTTCTCTATCATGAATTGTGCAAGTTAGATACCTGCTCAGAGGTTAGCTTTGGGCCCAAGTATTCTTAATTTAATTACTTTTAATTGAAATCCTCTTAATTTGGTTATTTTTAATCTGATTATGCCTTTGTGCAGCAGCCATTGCCTTATACTAATACGGGGGATTCCGGAAGTCAAGTGGTTTTATTTAAGTGCACGGATTATAATAACAGCTGCAGGGTATAGGGCATTCAAGGCACTCAAATTCTATAATTTAGTGAGCTGTACCTCACTCGGGTTATTATAGGAGCTATATTTCTAGTGACTTTAGAGAGTTATAAAAAATATAACTCTTATTTCACTATTTTACTTAACTTGAACCACTTTTCATTAAAACCTTATTATACTTTAATTTCATATCTATATTTTATATAATTCCTTTATAAAATACTTTTCTTAATAATATATATATAATATAAATTGGTATTAAATACATTTTTTTTTACCTTTTAGAATTAGTATACTATAATAGGTATAAGAAGCTCAGTTGCAATTATCTATATATTCTGGCTATATAGCGCCTGGAAAATAAGTTATATAATTAAACGAAAATGCATGCCTCACTTAAAGGAGGGCCTCCTTAGAAGGTTCTCTCCTTTTTTCCGGCCCTATACGCGCAATACTCGTGAGTAGGAGACCGAAAGTCATTCTTAATTAAAGCTATTAAGCTCTAGTAATTAGTAAGTTTCCGGCATTTTTTCGACTTCTAATATTTATAGCCTATAGGCAATCCTATAGATTAAGAGGATGAGCTATTTAAGACTATATCTAATGCATTTAGGGCGCTAAGAGAGCATGTTTTAGCAATTGCAGAGTATAGTATTCTTAACGGCAATTTGCCTGCAAGGATAGCAAATAGATTTAAGGAGAATAATTAATGAGCGTGTTTTTTTACGAGCGTTCTAGGGCTCCTTTTGTGTGGTGGGGCGTTTTGCAGGTCCGAAATTTTAATTAAGCTCTATTTAATATGTAATGAGTGAGTGGGACTTTAATTATAAAGAGTGGTTTTTATAAACGATTTTTGACTGTATTTATTTCAAACGGCCTTTTACAGCTCCGAATTGAAATTAATGCCTCGGAATCAGATCAAATCAGGTTTTTACTCTTTGCATTTGCATCTGCTAATACGGCATCTGGTTTTTTTGCCTATATAAAACGCGAAAATTTCTATGTAAGCTTGTATAAAAGTAAACACGTGCTTTGTAAATCCCGCAATATTAGATTTATTTAAAATCAGAGAACAGGGAATCAATTTCTATGTAATATACAATAGTTCTGATTGATACGATTTATATAATTTAGTATTTTGGTACACTTTCTTTCATTTTATAGCTTTTGGATCGGACCGACTACACTCGTCACGAAAAGCGCCAACTCTCCGAATATATAAGATACTCTATAGCAGCAAGTTTTTGGATTCAAAGTGACATTTCAAACTAAATCTTTATTATTACATACACCCTCATACTAAGCATTATTACAACCCCAGATCTCTATCAATGTTTATCGGTGAGCCTAATATTGTTTCGACGTCGTTGCCGACAATTCACCTCGACCTCCTTCGAGCTGAAAATGTCACGGAGAGCAAAAAATTGCTCAACGCTTGTCGGACCCAGGGGTTCTTCTATCTCGATTTGACTAGCGATCCAGAGCTATGCAAATTGTGGGAAGGCATGTTATTGAGGATGAAGGATTACTTCGAACAGCCACTTGAAGTTAAGATGCAGGACGCTCGGGGGAGTCACAATTATGGGTGAGTTCATTTTCACAGATCACAGCTAGATCTTTGTTATCAGTTCCTGACCGCTCAAGCTACATACCCGTGGGAACCGAACCGGGTCCCAAGCCAGAAACAAAAGACGGCTACGAAACTCTCAAGGTATGGTATACTCTTCTACAATCTCCTCAACCTATTCTCGAAACCGACTAATCCTCCCTCTTAGTTTTCTCGCCGAGAATTTCTAAAGGGCTCAGCTGACCTCACTACCGCGGTCCGCTCTGAAGCAGACTACTTCTTTTCCTACATTAAGCACGCCCACAACATCACCCTCATGCTCCTCGAGCGCCTCTCGACGCAGCTAGGCCTCACCGGCTCCTCGCGCTTCGAGGCTGACCACGCCGACCCGGGGCCCTCTCTCTCAACGCTCGTCCTCCTGCACTACCCAAAGCACAATGATGCCACCGCGCCCACCAACGTAGGCCACCTCAAGCACACCGACATCAGTACCCTCACCCTGGTGCTCGCCCAACAATGGGGTCTCCAATTCCTCTCTCCGGAGACTAACCGCTGGGAGTTCCTCGAACCTCGGCCCGGCCACGCCATCGTCAACGTCGGCGACTTTTTACGTTTCAAGTCCGGGGGAGAGCTGGCGAGCATTGTGCATCGCGTCATTCCGCTCAAGGAGAGGCAAGACGAGGATAGGTATAGCATTGTGTATTTAATCCGCACGAATGATGATGTGAGCTTCAACGACTCGACGGGCAAGACGTGGACTGCGAAGGAGTGGCATGATCTTAAGTATGATGTATTCACGAGCCCGACTACCTTCGATGCGAAGGGGCAGATTTTGACGGCTATGATGGAGGAGAATGATAGAATGGTGGTGAGGGAAGGAATAACTTCCTAATCAGCCAATAGGAAATTTATACAAGGAACAATTATTCAGGCCGTAGTACGCTATTTGAGGCCTCATTTCTCGTAGTTATAAGATAATCCTTTCCAACTTTGTATTCTCTTTTATAATTAGTGATTTAAGTATGAATGAGAGTATTACTAACGGTATAAGTTTACTGCCTTTATTAATATAAATAAGTTTTTATAATTAACAATATATTGATTCTTTTTCAGGCACCTTAATGACTGCGACACCGAAAGATCCCAGGAAGTAGGAAGCAAAATAGAAACCCCAAAATTCAAGAAACATCCCAATTGCAACCAAGGTGTATGGGGGTTCTGTGAAGGCGGCGAGTTCAAGCATAGGACCTGTTCTCCGAGACGGCACTCTCGGTCTTGCTAAAATATTAGAGGTCGTCACACAGGCTAAAGTGACAGAGCCTAAGGCTCTCATGATCCATCTGTAGCCAGCCACTGGGATTGGTTGTTGAATTATAGCAGGAAAGATTAAGCCTCCTGTAGCACCACCACACGTACAAATTCCAACGGCCAACGATTTCCTTTTCGAGAAATACGTAGATATTATTGCTAGCATTAGAAAGAATGGCAACCCATTGCCGAGGCCACAGCAAACTCTTTGGACTAGAAATATTTGCCAGTACATCGTTTTCATGGAGGCCATAAATAAGCCTAGTACACTAAACACGCTCCCAAATACTACAACGAATTAGCGCACTATTTTCCTCGTAGTTGAAACTTTAATAAAACCCGATACATGTATCAGTTTTCATAGTAGCGCCGACTAAGGATAAATGAAAGTCTTGATTACTAAAGAGCGGACGAATGTAGCCTGCATCGGTAAAAGGCCTGTGAATGTGCCAATGAAGGACGTTAGGAGAATTTGGATGTTCCTGAGCCACGATACATTTGATTCAGAACGACTGAGGGAGTCGACATAGTAAGTCTGAAAGACGCCAAACGAGTTTACGCAGCCCTTGGTCCAATATCAGTATAAATGCAGTACTTCGGCCAGCACGAAGTACAATCACGTTCTTAGAGGAACCGATTGAGCTTTTACGTGTACGAAAACATTGAAACCTACCAGGTAATCAAAACAATCAAATGGCCTGACAAGGCCTGCGACCATGCTAAGGTTCCGCCATCTGGGGGAGGGCCGGGATCTTTCCAATTCGCCGCACTCTTCGTTCTCTGCAGTACTCTCAAACTTCTTTCTTTACTTTCTCATCGTTGACTGTCCCATCATGAGGATCATTCACAACATCTGAATATGCTCCAACATCTCCCTCTATAGTCATGCTTATAAATGTCGGCCGTCGTAATAATTGTATAAACAAAGCAGTATTTAGCATGTAATTAGGCTTCAATACGAGGGTAAAGTTAATGTAGATTGAGATGTCTAAAGTATAAGAAGTGTGGTTTAGTGGAGGGTTTATATGCCTCTATAGCTAAGCTATTGTCGGTCTAATTCAAATCTATAACAAAAAACAATATAAGAATAATTAATATAAATTATATTAATTAAAACTATACTATATCTTATAATAATTTTTTCCTTAACTTCAAATATTTAGTAGCTTAATTCTTATAAGAGATATAATACACGCTATTATTAATTAATTATTTTATATATTATAGTTAATTTTAACTTTAGTTATTATATTATAAAAGCTTAAGAAAACCTTTTATAATAAGGTTATTCTTATAATTATCACTCGAGTATTTAATATCTATAGGGGCTCTTAATAGCCAGGCAGGTGCAGGTACGAGCTTAGTGCACCCACTTATTGCGCGCTTTACCACCAATTATATGAGGGGCTTGGCGCGCGATTTTCGCGGGTGGTAAGTCATCACGTATGGCTAAGCGAGGGCTAGCAGGCCACTGGTAGGAGGCTACGCAATGAGTCCTGGGTCTATTATAAATTTGCTCTTATTGCCGGCACATCTTCTAGTATTGAGCGGCTATTACTATACAATCGGTCCGGTCTAAAATCAATAAGATGGTCGCCCTTTGGTGCCTATAAAATCTTTTAACCACAACCCTAATTAATTAATATTAAGTGATCAAATTATAGACAAGAACCAGGCATATAAAACCTATTAATCAGATTTTTGATGCAGTCTGTAGTTAATCAGTAATCAAGTTTTGAAGTACAAAAACATTTTTTATATTCTTTATTTTTGACTATATAAAACGAGAAAATATTATATAAAATTTACGTGTACTTAAGTAAATAGTAAATTAAACTTAGACTTATAAAGTCTTATAAAGCCTCTTAAGTTTTTATAAGCTTAGTATTAAAGGTCCATAATTTTAATCACGCGCGACCTCGTATATTACATGAGGTATAATTTTTAACTTATATAAAGAGCGAAAATTTCTATATAAGCTTATATAAAAAATAATACATGCTTTACAACTCCCGTAATATTAAAAGTATTAAAATCAGAGACCAGGGAATTAATTACTATACGATATATGATAATTCCGATTAATAAGATTTATGTTTATTATCTTTTTAGTAGGCTTTTTTTCATTTTGTCACTCTTGGATCGGACCGACAGTTCCGCCGCTGTAGGGCCTTCATCGCCTGTGCAGATCTCATGCCTGATGCACCAGAAATATCCAACTCGAGAGAGGCTTCTCTGGACCTTGACTATATCACTCCAACTCATAACTACTTAAATTCGCAATATCAGTCGAACAAAGTATCCATCGTCTCTAGTTCGCCCACAACCTAGCCTCCTACTCGCCTCATCCCTCTCTCCATAAATATTGCCCATTATGTCAATTTGGTTTCAAAACAAGCGTACCTCGATACTTTTCCTCACACCTGATGTTGATCCAACGGTGGCACAAAAGTTCTCTTTTCCAGCCCGGGCCTCGACTTTACCCTTCCCTCACGTTCAAAACAAGATCGTCGCAGAGTACTTGCACCAACAGGGCGCAGATGTTCAGTTTCTCCCGTGGACGTGTTTCAAAGCAAATGTACCCACAAAGATCCTGAGTTCATTTGACTACATTCTATTCTTCTCCTGCGACAAATACGAGTGTCATATCGACGATTTCTACGATTTTCTACGCGATGTTCTCATTCCACTTCACCGAAACTATAGAGACATCCGTATTATAAATAATCCTGAGGTTATACACTGGAATATGGACAAGCTGTATCTGAAAGATCTAGAGAAGGCCGGGTTTCCAGTACTTCGGACTACCTTCCTCTCATCCAGCTCTGTCACGGTTCCGTTACTATCAGCAGCTATTCGTTCATTCGCTGGTGAGAAGAATCTGCCGGTTATTCTCAAGCCTTCGATTTCTGCTTCCGGTGTCAATGTTCACCTCGTCAGAGATCCAGGGCAGATGACAACAGAAGACATTTCGTACATGGAATTTATCGCCTCTCATCTATCCAGCAAGTGTTCGCTCATGATTCAGGACTTCGAATCCAGTATCTGTACGACAGGAGAATACAGTCTCGTGTTTATTGGTGGAATTTTTTCCCATGCAACCTTGAAAACTCCAGTCGCGAATGGAAGGGAATACCGCATTAATACCATGTATCATGGTCGACTCGACGATGTGACCGACGACCAGGTGCCAGACCTCGCAGTCAGTTTAGGCTACGAGATCTGGGCTTGGTTGTGTGAAAAATTTGGGAGTAAGGCGATCGGATATATGCGATTGGACGGGATGGTGCAAAACACGGGCAAATTTATCATCGGAGAAATAGAACTCATCGAGCCAGACATGTGGCTTGATAGGCATGTTGGGGGAACGTTTTTACAAGACACTGTCCAGCGTCTGTTTCAGCAAGAATCTCGCTGCGAGATTCTCGGCAGTAAGAATGGCACCAAGCTCCTCGAATGAGGACGTTAAGATTCGCCTCGGTCTCGGAGACGAGGCGGACTAAAAATATCAAAAGCCATAGTCCCAGCGCAACCAGTTCAAACGGCAGTGTTTATGTCTATGTCGTGTGCCCTAAATGATCTACATTTTATATCTGTCCGTATAGCTTGGAATCTTCTATCTACATCTTCGTTGTCTGAATCATGCGTACTACCGCCGAATACTGCATCATGGTTGCATTCTGACTCCTACCTCTTATATAGGCGCGCTCTCTAACTAAGAGTTCAGAAACGCGGCCGCGGGATTGGCCTATATCCCCTAGGCTACTCACGATCGTTTCACTCTCTTTAGGTTACTTAGTCGCGTTCCTACATTCTCTTTATTAACTAATTATAATTTGCTTACCATTTGGCTCAACCGTGCAAAAGTTGTCAACTCTAAACGGCTATATTCTGGCGGGCCAAGTCGCCTCCCAGGGAGCCTTAACAAGACTTCCCCAAAAATGCATCCTTTAATCTTTTAAGATAAATTTTCTCGCAATATAATATTGTCTCGCGCTGCCTCCCAAATCTTTGCTCTGTAGTATGCCTTCTTCAACTAGACTCTTTTCTATCCGCCCCTCTGAACTTATATATACATTGCAAAGTTTTATTCTAACAGACCACTTGCTTCTTTCCATCATCTCAGCCGCATGGTAAGGTGGTCTGTTTCAAAGAAGTTGAGGGGGTGAAAGGGGATGCGTTCTCATATTTCGCAAATCTGTTAAGAATCATTATCTTCTTCTATAAACAATAGTTCTAGAAGCGTCAGGTCTTCGATCCCAAAGTTGGGGCGGCTGAGAAGACAGATCAGAACGGTGAGTCAAATTGTCTCGAAGACGAACGCATTTGCATGCTGTTCGGAAAGCTTACGTGCATACACTCGAGATGGAAGCTGACAAAAGAGATATTATCTTTCACGGCTATGGCTTTCATCCAGAGGCCTAAAGCCCACTAGAGCAGCACTTGATCGTCGAGTATACGGTAGAGATAATCCGACAAGAGAAGTCAAAGTGATGCAAATTTACGTGCAAATTTATTTTGGTTATTTCGTTTTTAGGAAATTAGAATAGACTTGTAGAATTGAATTTTTTTTATAAAAAAAAAAGGCTTTCGAAACTATATTGTTGATTTAATACGAAAAAGATCTCGCTGCCGCCTGAGCCTGTCAGGAGGTGATTGCCGTCCTCTTTGCTCTTCGAGGAATCGTGGATCGACATCAAGCTCAACAGCGTCAATACCCAAAATCGCGAGTATAGTGTCATCAAAAATCGTAAAATCTGTCCGGTGATCAGAAGCTCTTGCTGCGTAAGTGCTAGTAGCACGATCAAATGCTTCTGTATCTTCTTCTCTGTTACCGAACAGATCATAATAAGCGTGCATAATATTGTACGCCTCGAGCCCCTTAATGTAAAGTTGTTTATCACAGATAACCACAATACATATAGATCGAAAGCGCACATCAAATCCAAAACAAACGAGCAAACACAGGGAGTCTGAGATGTCCACAAGCAAATATCCAAGGATGCCCTGTGCTTCAACACGGAGGTAATTAAAACACAACTCCCTAGTTGTTGCTAATTCTGATGCAATGACTATCCAGTGCTCAAATGAAGGCCGTACGTCGTCGCGATACCTCTGGCAGACTCGAGCCTCCAAAGATTCTGAAGCTTTCCATCTCACGATAAAACTACTGCTTCCGGCTAAGCTTAAAGGGATCATAGGCTCTCGCACTATTAGAAGATCCGTAGTAAACACTGAAAATGAAGAGTACGCCGGCCTGCTAATGAAAACATTTAGGGTAATCGTCGTCTGATTATCTACTAAGACCCTCCTGTAGTCGTTCTCTTGGCATGATCGTTCTAGTCGTTTAAGGAATATACCAAAACCTGAAGATCTATAACGATGACGTTCACGTATGACAGCTACAAAGACTGCTTTTTGATCTTCGTCAATGTAGTGAGGATATAGCGACAGCCGGATAGAAACACCAGCGTTGTTTCTCGTCCAGCCTTTACGGAGACTGAACATGATCGGAAGGCCTTGCGGGTCGTACGGTGATTTAATGCAAAAACAGGACGGGGAAGCTGCCAATAACCCAAATTCGCTCCGAGGTTGACCATTCCAAAAGAATATGCTCAGATCAGTACTAGACTCCATAATCATTTCTTGTAATCTCAAGAAAGCCTTCATCCTCTCGCCATACAAAAGTGGCATATTAATATCAAAAAGGCCCATAAGACAATATGCAAGGTCTTCTTCACGCGTAGTCTGCCTTCCAACAGCCCATGACATTTTATCTGCAACGCAATAGTCTTTAGACCGGAAATTCAACAGAGCTTCCTCCGGAATAGACGTGATTGCTCCTAATTCGTTCCGTAAAGACTATTTATCGGACAGGAAGGTCCAGTCTCGGCCAAAAAATTGCACATGAGTAGGAGCTAGGAGCTCTTGCAAGGTCCAGCCTCGCTTGAACCACCCACTACCTCGTATGTCATCAAGGCTATCGACATCGGAAAGATACGCGTAGCACATGGACGATTCGCGGTACCAGTGAAACATGCTATTAATGGCTTCGCTGAGCTCTGCACTGCTGCTCTTGTCGATGCAGCATGTGTCTACCCAAGCCCACGGGTATTTATCGCGACTGGCTTATTCGCAGCATCGTTTGACTTTGGAAAAGCCTTGCTTGTTTTGTAAGAGATTGAGATCCTTGGAGCCGTTAAGATCCTTGAAAAGCACTTCATCGTCTCCCCAGCGGTGTGATAGAATGGCGTAGTCCAGACCAGCCTCGGTGGGGAACTCCTCAAGTTTAAGGGTTATAGTATTAATAAGCCACATGTCTAAAGGTTCAATCGTTCAGTCACTTGCGGGATGAGAAATTTGCTTGTGGTGTTCGTTATTGGGATCGGGAGGAGGTGGCGATGCTGGGGGCGTGTTGTGTTGTTTGCGGAGGTGGAATGAGGCGCAGGTCGGCTGGGCATCCATTTCAGCTCGTATGGTCATCCCCGGAGGTTTTCGCCCGGGCTAGCGCCAAATTCCTCAGCCACAGACCATTTTAGCTCTAGAAGGGATATTCACCTGACCTACACATTCACCGGTCAGGTGTTCCCCGATTTGTAATCCAACGATTGCGCTGGGAGCAGACATCTCACCCTGTCTTCAGAAGGGTGAGACACTCAAAAATCATTGAAATGCAACAGTTGACAACTTCACAGTCTGCCAACCGTCGATAGCATGGACACTAGTTCGTCTTTGGTGGTGAAGCTACCAGTCAGAGTCTGTAACACTTGCATTGATGTGCTCTCACAATGGTTCAAGCCGACAAGTCAAAGGTATGAACCTGGGTATGAGGACCTCGGTTCAACCTGGTTAGTCCGCGAAGAACGCTTCGAAAACCGATCCAACGATCCACGGTGGGGATGGAAGGTAAGAAGTCTGAAGAATGCTGCCCAAAAATGCGTATTCTGTCGCTCTCTCCTCAAATGCTTAGACTCCAGTCCGTGGATACCGTACGAGGATGACGATTATGTCGAGCTCGAATCACGCTTCGTTGGCTCGACGCATACAATTTTACATGATCGCGAGATAGAGGACAATCAAGCACAATGGAAAAGGGTACCTTTCAGGTCGCACTACGAACGTTTTTGCCGGCCCCGACTTCAGCTATTCAAAAAGAAGGTGTGTGACGAAGGGAGACGTTATACTTCGGATGAGTATATGTTCATCCTTCCTCAGCCTCGTTTTGGAAAAGACCAGGAAGTGGTCAGGATCGCGCAAGCTTTTCAAGGTCGCATTGTGGATAAAAACGTCGATTTTTCCCTGGTGCACCAATGGTTCACTACTTGCAAGAGTAACCATGTCAAGTCTAAAATTCCTGTAACAAATCACTGGGGATCTATCGAAGGGCGTGACTGCCAGCCTACACCCACAGCCTTGATACCGCATTTTCGGCTAGTCGACGCTCGAGAAAGGTGTGTGGTCATCCCCGAAGATCCTGACCCGGAGTACGCTGCCCTTAGCTATGTGTGGGGCAGTTCCAAAAGGCTCCTTCTTCGTAGCGACAACTTAACGAAGCTTTCTACGCAAGGAGTCTTATCTCAAGGCAATGAAGAGCTTCCGAATACCTTCCGTGACGCCATTGCTGTCATAGAGCAGCTTGGCATTCGCTATCTCTGGATCGACGCAATCTGCATTCTCCAAGATAACGAACAGCAGTTAGCTGAGCATATGAACAGCATGGACTCGATATATGGTTCCGCGCTATTGACGATTGTCAGTGACACCAGCGGTGCAAACTGTGGAATCCATGGAATAGGATACCACCACAGTTTGACCAAGCGATATTTCAATGTGGTCACCAATCCTTCATTAGTTCCAAGCGCACATTCGGCAAGGCACTAGCCAATTCGCCATGGGAGACCAGAGCATGGTGCCTACAAGAGAAGGTATTTTCGAAGCGTCTTCTTATCTTCACAGATACACAGATGTTCTATCACTGTAACTGTGCAACCTGGTTTGAAGATACAATCATGGAGAACAGAGGATACACCGGACGTTCTGTCTACATTGCAGAACGTTTTAGTGATAATCGAAAGTCGGCGGGAACTCCAAAATATACAGCATATGAAGCCCATCTTCCGCTATTCAATCAGAAAAATTTCTGGCGGCTGGTCGAAACTTACAGCCTCAGACAGTTGTCTTTCGAGAATGACTCCATTCGAGCGTTCAGCGGAATTTTAAAATCTTTGGAGTCAGTTCACGGCCCTTCAATTTGGGGTGTGCCGCAGTACGGAGACAGCGGCATAAAGTGACGGGATTACAGGGCATTCGTGCTCCCTTAGGCCTTCCAGGGGCCTATTGCGTATAATTAAAGGGACCAAGCCCACTGTAAGGCCTTATAACTCCAGGCCTCATGCCCTGTAAGACATTTACAAGGTTACGGAAGATCTTCAAGGGTTACAGTGCTGGTGGCGGGGCAACTATAGCGCTCTGACGCTATGATAAGCGTTATTATAGGGCTCTTTAGCGAATCTGCCCTTGTAAGTACAGGGGGAACTGCTTAAAAAGGTGTGGTACCCCTTGTCTGTGGCTTATAGCGTATTTTCAGGGCAGTGACCTGGAAATATAAGGGCCTTTAGGGGTAAGTCGTAGTAGAAATTGACTTTATAGTGGACAAAAAGCACAAATGCCCTGTAATCCCGTCACTTTATGCCGCGATCTGCGTATGCCTTTGCTAAAGGTATGACATGGTCGCTTTCCCCACATAAACGCGATTTACGTAGGCTGGGATTTCCCAGCTGGTCATGGGCAGGTTGGCGTGGAAACAATGGTTCGACTCTTCGTTTCAGGAATGTTGTTGGCCGAGGATTTAATATCTTTCATATCGAATGGCACTACTACCGTTTGGACGGCAAGGGTGAACACGAGCTTACCGCCGTCAAAACTCCAGATGCTTGGGTTGCCTCCAGGGTTTCGGTCGAAGGGAAGAACACACTCTCTCAGAACACAAAAACACTATCTCCACCTTCAGTATCTCCTAAACCCGAAGCAGAATCAGCTTCGAGTCCTCTCGACGCTCCAAAGTCATTACCATTTGGTTCCTTTTTCGACGATTCTCGCACTCATCGAGAAAAGAACAATCCCTTCGACACTGAACATGATAGAAAGAAGCTGGAAGAGCAAGCGAATGAGCGCAAGAAAAACCATACATGGTGTCTCCCAGGTCATCCAGGGGAGCCTGACTACGTCTATCACCCCATTCCCTCATTTAACCATGACCCGAAACCATGCCACCTCTTTCACACACTCTCCGCTTCTACACGAGTACCGCAACCTGGTCATCGACCCTGAACCCGATCCTGAATACAAGACCTGGGACTTCGACAGGGACGGTGCCTCGAAACATCACCGTGTCCGCGTGCGTAACACCTCCAAGACCTTTTTCCATATCTCTCTTGATCAGGATTCGCCTGAGAAGGGGAAAGAGGTGAAAGCTATCTCTATATCGAGAGGGTTTTATGAGCCCGGTGATGATGATGACTTAGATGATAATGACGAACCGGAGCTATTGAATATTATGTTGACCGAGGGTGACAGTGAGGTCAAGAATAAGGTGAGGAGTCTTGGTACGTGGAAGATCGATGAATGGAGAGTAGGTAACCCGGTTTGGGAGCTCGTTACATTGGCTCAAGGAATATTTAGATGAGAGAGGTAGGGATGCGAAGATTACTTCATAGGCTTTACTTTTTGAAATTTACAAGAGCATCTCCCAATGATGATTAGAAATAAGGTCAATATTTTTACACATATAAGGTTTGCATTACCAGCTCATAATGTGCTAGTCTTTCGCAATTACGCAGCAGAAATCCAGCGCACGCGCTGGATACTAAAGAGTCAACCATAATGTCGAGACTAGCCCAATAGTGGGTTCTACCGTTTTACACACGTAGTTCTTCTGCAGAGCCCCTAGATTCAGCAATAGAACCTTTCGATATCAAGATTAACCATACCTCTGCATCCTGTCCGCGCTTGCCTTACGGTCGCGGCCTCTTCCGCTCAACAGACAGTAGTCTTCTAATTGAGGTCGCGTATGCCTCATCTTTTTTGCAGGTGGTGTCTCGTTTTTCTGCCCATAGCATTCGCTCAGTGAGTTGAAATCAGACAAAGGGCTTCCTCGAAGAGCTTTAACAGGAATCCCAGTTATCTTGCCAATGTGTTGTTCTAGGGAAGTCTTATTGCCCGGTAGCTCCCCTTTCTTTGAGAAAAACCTAGCTGATGTGGGAGCAATCAGCTCTTGAAGGGTCAAGCCTCGAGTGAACCATCTACTCTTCCGAAATGCCGATTCCCAGGGCAGCTCATTATGCTTGCCATCTTTGTCGAAGGGACATCTCGAAATGTCTGACAGATAGACGTAACAATGGGCCGCATCAGGTACCAATGAAACATAGAATCAATAGTCTCTACGAGCTCAATGTCATTCGATTTATCGATACAACATGTGACCACGCAAAAGTACTGCAAACCATCATGCTTAGCCTGCTCTCCGCAAAACTGTAATTTGCCATAACCATTCATTTTCTTGCCGGTACCATCCATCAGGTCTTTGAAGATGACCTCCTCTGCTCCCCATATGTGCGAAAGTATAGCATAATTCCGGGAAACATCATCGCCGATGAAGGTAGTTACGCGCCTACTGGCATAAATCTGTGTTTTTAGCGTGTTTCGCTAGAAAAGGGTCCTGGAGTATATCGTAAATGCCATCTTTCATCATCCAGACTACGAGTACGCAGCCGCACACATTTATTTTCACCGGCGCGCAGCACTACCACATAATCATTGAGTCAAAAGCCCTTTCGTGGGGTATTTTTTCCACTTACAGGCTTTAAATTTGACTCCTTTTAATAATTGTAACTAAATGACTGTAAAAGTCTGAGCAGATTCTTCCCGTGGTCTTTGGAATTCATCTACGAAGCTGGGTCAGTATATATCGTCATGTTATATGCTCAAAAGGAGCCACATAATAAGATGAATGAGAAAGGGTTGAGGGGCATACTTATGGAGTAGATACTGACCCTTTCCCAAACCTTTTCGTTTCCTTCTTTCCAAGCCAGCAACAACCCCTAATATTTCCACGACACGAAATAAATCACTTCTCACCGACCTATGTGTCTATCATCTAGAGGCACTGTCCTGGCTCCTACATACCCTTGTCCATCTCGCACATTTAGCTAATCATTCCCTTCCTGAATCATTGCCTCCCTCCACCTCCCTCGAATAATCGTTTTCCCTCCCTTTACATCACTACTACCCGCTTTGCTCATAGGCATACCGGCCACCGAGAAAAATTTCACAGGTAAGTTCCTATTTAACGCATTTCCAACATCTCTCGAAGTCAACATCATTGCCACTCTAAGGTCAAGGCCGGTACCCCTCACCACTTCGGACAGCTACGGTCACGATATCTTGATAGGCTCAGAGAGGTGGCTGCATTTTATACAGCAAGATCTGTAAAATTCTATATAAAAATGATATAAAAACAGTAGCCCATTCGCGAGGGGTCCAGAAGAAGCTCCCCCTAAGCATAAGCCAGCTGACTCATTAGCGTACTCAGGACCTGGTGGACTGAGGACTTACGACTCAGCTCAGGTTAGAGCAACGACTGCTCAGATCCGAAGACGGGAGTGGACTTTGGTGAGGTCACTTGTCGTCTAAGATTTTATGGGTAACCTCGTTAAACTCTACTGCCTTCTCATTGCTTCTATTCTTCTCAGCCAGCCACGGCCTTTCCGCTTTTCCTGGTCCACAAGTTTGGCCACAGAAGCTGCGCGGCGCTCCATCTCCTTATGCATTATCTTTGTCGATTCCCACCTCCAAAAACAAGTTTTCTCCCAAAATTTTACCCATTCAGATTGATTATCATGTCGCTCACGGTCCTGGTCAATGGCATCAATTGCCTTCAGCTCCCATTCTTCTCCGCTCATATTTCTTGGGTTCGGTAGGTAAAAAGCGTCTGCGATATGCATGAGATGATAATCTTGATACCGGAGAAATATCTTGGAATCTAGTGAGAAGTCCCTCCAGCGCAGACCTGCTGCTCTATTCTGCACGGGTAGCTCTCCGTACGTTTCCTTGGGAACGAAATGCCACGCTGGAAGAGACACCTCTGAATGCAATGCAAAGAATGTGATATCGGGTCGCCATAGGCGAAAGCTCGGTCCGATTCCCCTCCAGTTCGAAAGCAAGAATCCCAAGCATATGTGTTTCGTGGCCACGACTGACCGCGCATCGCTAATATCTTCCAATTCATAGCCCTTTCGGCTGGCTTCGTGGTCGAGGTCATGCTTCATTCCTAGAGCGTTGAAGGGTTCAGCAGCTTCGGTATCGAGTGCCGCGTACGGATTGGCCGAGATGTCGTTCCTCTTCTGAACGGTTTTCAGGAAGGTGTTATGTAGAAATACAGGGCCCTGGTTTACGTGATTCGTGGACATAATCGTCCACTCCACGGTACTCTCCTCCAGCTCATCTAAGGATACGGGACCCCGGTATATGTGCTTCATCCAGATATCGTGCACCGAATGGCAAGTAAGGCCGAAACATGTCGCACTACAAACTGAGAGCTTCTCAAAGATCAGAATGAGAATTTCGCTTGGCATTTTATTTAGGAGGAGGCTTGGTGACGTGGACTCCTTTTGAGTGTCCTGCATCTCGAGTTCCGGAATATGTTGTGTTAATTCTTCGAAGATTTCTTTGGCTCGTTGTTGCTTCAGGTACTTCTCGGCAAGGTCTGCGGCAACGCATTTCTTGTCCGTTGCTTTACAGCAGCGATGATTGTGATCTGGCTTCTATTTAGTCTCAGTATCAAAGTTTGAAGGCTTTCGGATCTTACAGGAATACATGTTTGATGTTTGTAAGGCGAGAAGTTGAGGTGTTATTTCCTTTTCGGTTACGTTTTGAAAGCTCAGAAATGCGATTTTAAGGAATCGAGGCTCAATTTAAATATTGTGCTCAGTTGCTTCAACTTGCTAAGTGATTTAGTGGGAGGCTTAAGTGTTATCATTTTCTGGTTCATTTCAGAATTGACTAGCTCATGGTGCTCATGGTTGGTTGTTCCAAACCCTATTTTGGGGTTCTCATGCTCAACGGGAACTAAGCTAGCGAATTTTAGCCAGCGCTTTTCCTTGGTTCGAGGAGCTTTTAATTTTCAGGATATTAAAGTTACTGCTAATCCGTTGCCTCGTATCAATCCGGGACAGACGTTCGAGGATATTCGGGAGTTCCGTCGAAGCACTAGCACTCCACTCCACTCTGCCACGGCAGTCTGCAAGCAGTATTATTCGGATTGGAGAAGCCTGTTCAATTTGCAAATTGCCTTGTTCGAAATGAGATTTCAGTGCCAATAAAATACTAATATATTTGTAGAGATGTTAGCAATTCTCGCATCATTGGAATGTTTGTCATGCATTTTCCCATGTCCAGTCATTGTACATTGGACCTGAGCTCGGGTAAGCAAACCCGATCCAGGCCAAAGGGCTGGACCAATACAAAGATGCCTACATTCTACACCAAGGAAATAAATCCTAGGCCGAGGTAAATTATGAAAGGGAACCCCGCATTCACGTGCCGTTCAAGTAGCAATTACAGATCATCTTCGATGCAATAGAGTGAAAGGGGTATCAGAGCTTATTACTGCCAGATTAACTAATAGCAATTTCTTTAAAACCAGTCTTGCTCTCTCTTGCATCACCATGGCGGCTAAGTGGGTTGATCTCCTCCGAATGCGCGTTGGTGGATCTCCATCCGTCGAACAAGCCATCACACGTCCCAACATCAGCTTTCTCCAAACCCCAGCTGGTCCAATTCGCATACGGGACAGCGGAGGACAAACCCCAAGTGTCATATTTGCCTGCGATGGCCCAAATGTTCTTGAGCATTACGATGCCGTCTTTGAGTTACTGTCGCCATCACACCGTCTGATCTGCCTCGAAATGCCCGGGTTCGGATTTTCATGGCCAAGTTCTAGTTTCGACTTTTCTCTGCAACAGTACGCTGCAATTGTTGCACACGCCATAGTCACGCTACGTGCAGGGCCAGTCACGCTGATGTTTCCTTGTGCTTGGAGCTACGTCGCGTTTTTGCTGGCTACCAACCAGCCGTCGCTGGTGGACCGTCTCGTTGTATCGCAGTGCCCGCATTGGGAGGAGGAACAGGCTTGGTCATCTCGCGTGGGTATAAACAGTGGCTTGATAGGAACTCCTATCATAGGGCAACTATTCCTTGCTGTGGCCTCGCAGAGAGTATCCGACATGTGGTACAACAACGCTTTACCCCCAGGAAAGCCTACTAACGGCTTCGCTGACCCAGCTCGAAAGGTGTTATCAGGTGGAGGTATCTTTTGCCTTGCGTCTTTGGCACAAATATGGGCCCAGGCGAAGAATCTTTCTTTCAAAGTCACTCAGCCGGCGGTGGTGATGTGGGGCGGATCAGATCGTACCCATCGAAGGAGCAACCCAAACTCGGTCTTGGAATACCTGCAGAGTGGGAAGATATTGGTCTTCCCTGAAGCCGGCCACTTTCCGGAGCTGGAAGATCCGAAAAGGTTGAAAAGCCTGCTGGAGGACGAAGAATTGTGGAATAGTCTCAGATTTCACCACAAGGGTCGAGCTACTGAAGTTGAAGACCGTGTTGCAGAAGACGTGAAGCTTGGTAAAAGCTCTACTACTAATGTTGATGGTAATGATAGAGAAGACCAGGGGCAGCCTAGAGAGCGGCGAAACCCTCCCGATAGCCATTTATGAAAGCTCAACAGAGTTCAGTTACTTTCATAATTAGTCATTAGCTATGAGCTCTCAATTTTATTTTATTTGGGATCCCATGGCGGGACGAAGAGGAGGTCTGAAAAGGCCCTTTATTAAGTGTTCATAATTTCTTAAATAGGCTCTTTCAAGTTTAGTTCCTCTATACCTCCTTTGGAACAACTGCCGTTTCTGTCCGCACTCTGATGGCATTTACACACAATTTACACGTCTCTTGCGTTTTCATCGTCCTTGAAGCTTTCTCAACACCTGTCAATCTTCTGTGTATCAAAGACAGAAGCTCTTGCTTTCATCCACAACATGTCCGAGAATAAGGAAAACGAAATGGTATTCTCTCGCAATCGTAAGTTGTATAGCTTATTTATAAATTAAGAGAAGGCTAGCTCTGATCGTCAGAAGGCCTTAAAACTCCTGATTCTCACATCGCGCAGCGTCCAGCTGAGCATTTTGCCATTATATTCAACCATCTTGGCATTGTTGCTGCCACATGTCTTAGTCTTACTTTCGAAACGTCATGCGAGAACCTCAGAAAGGCAGTGTCCTTAGACACGGAAATCCGCCCAGAGGAATATCGCAAGTATCTGGCAGTGAAGCCTGGGGAGGATTGGCTGTGGACTGTGATTTGGAGATAGCAGAATTTGTGTTGCTCCAAACTTGGGAAAGTTCATTTTACTTGGTTCTGGTTTACAAGTTCTGCACAGTACAGACTCTGGAATTTTAAAGGAGTTGTGGATCGGATTTGGCTTAAGGATCTGGCCACCAGCTGCGAGTTCTCGGAAGAGCAAGTAAACACGTGCATTGCCTGAACGTCGAGGTATATGGAAACAAGGGAAACAGGACTGAATCTTCCTGATGCTCAGATATTACGACTATTTCAAGCATAAATAACTTTGTAGGGGCTCAGAGGAGGGGTTCAGAAGAGGAGCTCGAAGGGGGAGGAGGAGGAGGGGAAGATCGGTGGGCAGTCAGATGCAAGCTCTTGGTGTGGATAGCGAAATCGAAAAAAATATGGAAGAAAGATGGAGGTTTTAGGGCGAAGATGGAATGAAGTCATACTTTTGTAGAAAATGAAAGGCGCTAATACGGGGCAGTTGTATTATTAAATTTCAAATTCACTTTTGCTATTTATCGAGGATACACCTCTCAGGTGAAAGTGTCGCTTAGCATTCCTAGGAAATTGTAACCCAATAACAACGCCATTCAAAAAATCAACCCTAGTATATTTAAGTACGCCGAAATAAGGCGATTTTTTTAACATTAACATTAAAATTATGGTGTTGCTAGATGTGGAGTTATTTCAGTTCGCAGACTGGGCTATATTTAGAGAGGTGGGCGGTTAAGTGATTTGGGCGCTTAGCTGGTGAACCCGCGGCATTCAACCACCTACATCAAAATCAACGTCAAGTGTCTGCCATTTTTCCCCAGCCGGCAAACCTACCTGTACATCCAATTTAACAATGGACAGAACGCATGAAGAGGTTGAAATGTTCAGACCACCGAAATACGTCGTGAACAGCTTTTATTTCAGCGTGCTGCGTGCGCGATGACGATGCCGACTCCCAACTGGATGTGCGTCGCTATGGCAAATGTTTCTGTATCACAATGGCGCCCGAGAACTTTGTCGATTCACCTCCCATTAAACAACAATATCTCGATTACCTGGCTACGGAAAAATCTGATGTAACTGATAACGGCAATATGGCTGAGGACTATAATCTAGAGGACTTCTATGCTTGGGCCCTCGAGCCGTATCTTCTACTCTTCGAAAGTGTAGCTCCAGCCCCAAAGCCGAATCTCAGGATCACTATTTATGATTTTCTCCACCCAGAGGTTTTCCATTATTCGCTCCGTGCAGTAGATGGGGAATTGACCCCGGTTCAGAGTGATGGAAGAGGGGCTGGAATAATGCCCCTAGGTATCCAGTTAGATAATTCAGCATTCTCTCTAGCATGGCCCTTATTCCTGCCGAAGGAAATTGAAATCTGCATTACGAACCCCGAAGATGCCATTTTCGTTTCCCCCAGGAAAGTTCTCATTAACGGTAAGGCAATTTGCTTCTTCAAGCTATACTAGCCCAGCGACACAAGCATAGCTCTCCGCGAACTCGAGAACTACAAACGGATTACGGAATCCAATCTAGATCCTGATATACGCATTTGTAGCCTCCTCGGTGTTGTTAAGGATGACGAAAATCAACTTATTGGGCTGCTATTGACCTATATTGACTGCGACTTTCTAACTTTGGCTTGTGCTGCGGAACCCGACACTCCGGCATCCACTAAACAGAAGTGGGTGGATCAAGTCACGGGCACCTTGACACAGTTACACGAGGCTGGAATCGTCTGGGGTGATACCAAACCAGATAATATATTAATCGACAAGAATGATGACGCGTGGATAATTGATTTTGGTGGAGGGTATACTCAAGGATTGTGGAGAGAGAAAAAGCTGGAACTATAGAGGGCGATTTGCAAGGATTGGAGAAGACTGTCGAGTATGTTTTCAGCGAGAGAGCAGAGTAGAAGTTTGTCTTTGAAGCACTGTTTGCTATTGTAATCCAACAAACAATATCGAACGCATAAATTCACTGCAGCTATTCATTATCTGCATTAACTAGCAAGCACCCAGCCGGAGTCGCTCGTGAGCGAGCACCTGGGTATCGCGCATTAAGTGGCTATTTTTGAACGCCCTCTCGAGTTATACTTCTTCAAGTTATTAAAACGCCGCTTGACGGATGGCAGCGCAGAAAAGAGAGGAAAATTGGGCTCCCTAACGCTAACGAATATGTTACAATGGCGCTTGACGAGTACCGGCGCCGAGAATAGAGCGAAATCGGGCGCAACAACGCTGGTATGAGTGGCGGCCGGACGACGGGAGCGGCCGGACGAGTAGTGTGCGGCTAAAGATTAAGGATCTATCCCAATCCGGTTCCAAGAAATGATCTCACAATGCAGTACACCTTGCATTTGCACACGCGTTATATCTAAAAATTACTCCGTGTTTTGGCAGTGAAAATCTTTTTAATCCAATGAAACTTTTTAATTATTCTCAAAATCCAGGATCCTTTTTAGCCTCCGTACCAGGATTGGTTGTTGGCTCCTATCCAGTCTATTGGAAGCGAACTCTCGTTGGGTTTGAGTGTGGCTAAAATTGCCGCTACCTCCGGATTCTCGCAATAAGTCTTTCCCGAGACAGGACATTGTTGCTTAATTGCACAGTCCTGAGGCTTGCTGAGGGTATTTCAGTGTCACGTGGTCTTTCGACGTCAGCGTGGGAAAGCTATCTTCGCACTATGAGACTTCTGGTTATACAAAACAATGGAATTTAATTCCCACGATGCCTTCCGCAAAAAACACACCAAAAGATGGCATAGTAAGGAGAAAGCAGACTTTGATTAAAAGAGCCCACGAATTAGGATGGCTCTATTTATATACTTTTTTTTAGTGATTCCAAGGGGCAAGAGAGGGACGTGCTTCTTGCTCGTCTTTCGTGCGCGTGCCGGGGACTAAAGAATAGCCGAAAAAGAAAGCCTTACTTTATAATTAATTACAAAAATTAGCTTGCTAAGCGCGTGGAGAAAGGGCTAGAAGGGAGTCATATTCTCAAATGCAGTAAGCCTTATGTATCTAAAAGAGAGTCGAGATCAAAAATTACTGCCTAGGCACCCACCTCTGTTTTAGGAATGCTACGCGAGCAGAACAGGTGGGGGTACAGGGGTTGGCAGGGGCACACCGGTTTTGTATCTTCCGTCTCCTTGTGATGCCCAAATTAGCCCAGAACACTAATGTTCAGTGTGGCCTCTTTTGTCCACCTCGCGCCATTGTCGACTTCATAGCCTCAACTTTATAATTCGAATTAACCGAATTTTTTGTTTATTCAAAACACCTGCACAATAGGATATGTATATAATGTTAAAGGCGGTTGAGAGTTACTCATAGCATTCTCAAGTCACGTTCTTTCCGGATCCCTAACCGATCCTCCGCAGCGGAAGAGCTGCGCCACAAACGTGCAGAAGCGTGTTCAGGGGCTGTGAGCCACTTGAATTCCCGGGTACCCCCTCGTTCCAGGGACTAGGATCCGGGATTTGTAGGGTAGTGGCATGTAAGATCTTACCTAACCAATGCTCGTGTCCAAACTAAGATCTGACGTCCTCTTCCCCCTTCATCCCATACCGTTTCTCAGCCCTCTGATGTGCAGCCATCGCGAATGGAAGATCTCAGCCTCTTGCTAGACCCGGTTTCCTCTATTGCGTTGACAACTCCACGACCCTGCCGCCCGAGACTGGGTTCATAGCCCGAGGGTACCATTTTTTGAATCCCCCTTCTCTTCACCTCGCTGATCGGACGCCTGGTTGCGACGGACGTACAATATGGCGGCCGAACGTGTCGCGGGGAAGAGCCAGAAGCAGAACCAGAGCCAGGTCAAACAGTCGAGGCGATCCGCGCCAAAAGCGAGAACAGGTTGCCTTACATGCAAGTAGGTCACGGGATGACTACCACTAAAATTGGTTTGGAGGCAAGCTAACCGTAGCATCTTAATTGTAGGAGAAGGAAAGTGAAGTGTGATGAAGGGAAGCCCGAATGCAGCCGTTGCCTGACTATTGGTGTGAGCTGCAAGGGATACAAACCTGTATCAAAGGCGGAAAGGCTTCCTCCGTCGCAGAAACCTCTTCTCCCGCGCATGTCGACCCCTAACCAGCCTCACCCCACTCCTCTCGAGTCGTCATCATTCCAGAGCGATGCCAAGCCGAAGGGTCTTGGAAAGACTAAGACAGCAACAGCCTTCGGGTCACCTGGAACTTTCGATACTAGCCTGACACCTCGCAGTGGACTCCAACTTCAGCAAACAAAATTCAGCTTTCTTGATCCCAAAACATTCGGGCAAGAGCGCGAGTGTAGACGCAAAGCTCAGGAACAAGAAGAAAGTGATCCACAGAGCCATGGTACTCACAGTAGCTCAGTCTCTAAACCCCCACCAAGCTCACAACGACCCCTGGCACATCAAAAACCGTCTCTAGAACCTGGTAAAACTGGCCATATACATGACTGCCGTGCTATCACAATATGTCGACCCCCAAGCACCTCAATCTTCGACAGCGAAGATGAACATCGGTACTTTCGATTCTTCACCGACAAAACGGTAGCTCACATAGGAGGCTGCTACAACCCACTTCTCTGGAACCAATCAGTCCTGCAAGCCTGCGAAGGCGAACGCTCAATCTTATACGCAGCCATTGCAATCGGAGCTCTCGATCTCTCATTCAAGACAGGTCGCTCCTCCTCCATCGCACGGGCATTGGGTTCTATATCAAAGCAAGACGAGGCCATCGCACATTACCGCTTCTCTCTCCGAGAGATGAACAAAGCAATCAAACAAATGCGGCAAACAGTACAAAAACGACAGGACCTGCGAACAACTTTACTCGCCTCGATCCTCATCATCGCCTTCGAGATCTACCACGGCAATCACGAGTCGGCCCTCGATCAAATCCGATCCAGCGTCCAGCTATTAGAAGACTGGACCGCACCGCATCACTGCTCTCTTGACAGCGCGGGCGCGGGGATATCGCCCTCTCCACATACCGTAGAAGATGACCTCGTGCACGCCTTCTACCGCCTCGAGATCGAAGGCATGGTGTACATCGACCAGCTACCCGTCTCCTGCCATCTGTCTCGCAAGGACGACCGGGCAGCCGCCGTGCAAACGATGCCCTCGGAATTCGCGCGGATTTCCGAAGCGCAGGTATTCGGGAAAATCCTAATGCGCCGGACGATTCATTTCCTGCTTGTAGCGTGGGCATACGACCGCGGTGCATCGCAGCCAGATAAGAATCTGTACGCACTGGATAAAATCAGGTGCAATGCGAGCCCGCAAAGTCTTGCCGAGTTGGATAGATATAGGAAGGAGATGGCAAGGTGGTACGCGGCGTTCACGCCGTTGCTCGATCGCGCCACTTCCGCACGTCAGACAAAAGATCGCTACTCTGCGATCTGTCTGCAGGTGCACTACCTCTGCACTTGCGTCGCCATGGATTGCGTGTTCCGGGAAAACGAAATGTTCTTCGACACCCTGAAATCAACGTTCACATCCATCCTCTCCCTGACAAAGATTCTGCTGGATCACCAGGATGATTCGTTCTTCGTTTTTGATAGTCAGGTTATACTGCCGCTGGAGATCGTGGGGAAGAAGTGTCGCGATCCGGTGGTCAGGAGGGAGGCGATACGTTTGATGTATGGGGTCAAGAGGAAGGAGGGTTTTATGGATAGTCTTGTGCTGGCGAAGCTGTGTAGTTGGGTTATTGGCGTTGAGGAGGAGGGGATGGTAGGGAATTATGTGCCTGAAGAGGCGAGAGTGAGGAATGTACGCACGGAGCCTGGCGAGGAAAAGGGGTCGTTGCGTGTATGGTGTGAGCTACCGAGAATTGGAGGCAAACCTGGGGAGGTGGTTGTAAGAGATACGATAATTAAGTAACATCTGTAAGTATAAATCAAAGCTTGCAAGTCTGCTGCTATTACTCTATGAACAACGCAGGTCCAGAAATTTCAATGTCGAAAAGCTTCTAGTACATTTATTAAGGCTTACCATTCAAAGAATCAAATATCCCTCGAAATATTGTGTGTTCAAATTCTTGGCGCTTGCGCTATAGGTTTAGAAATTTACGATCCTTTGTGAGACATTTTGATGTAATCTTAGGTAGGTATACGCAAAGCCTTGAGGGGTGGTCTGGCTGCTATCGCATCATGTATTGCAGGCGAAGTCTTTTGGTGAAATCAATGAAGTCTTATTCAATCAGTATCTTATTCCTAAGTCATTCTCTCATCCCAATCATCTCATCCCAATCATCTCATTTGCCTCGTCCAACTCTCCTGATACGGATCCCGCCTCTCGACCCTCATATTCCTCTGCACGCGCCTGTCCTCTCTCCTTTCCCCACCCTGCATCCTCCCGTCCTGCCCATCGTCCCACCCAAAAATCATACTATCTCTCTCCTCCCTCCAAGCCCCCTCTCTTCTCTGTTCTTCCGTCGTCCCCTCTTCCCTCCCAGCCGGTGGAGCATTCTCCTGATTCGCATGCCTTCTCGGCCACAACCTCGCAGTGTGATCCCCTTGTCTCATTCTTTCTTGAAATTCTGCGATCTGTGCCCTGATGGCCGCTATGCTCCGCCGGTGATGGGCTGTCGTTACTCCTATGACCCTCCCTCCATTCTCATTCCTATACGACGAAGTCACAGTAATGTTGGCGAGTGTTGGGCGATTTGGTGGTGTAGGGAAGAGCGTGTCTTCCATTCGTAAGTCAGTGTCGTCGCCTTGAACTGCGATGATGAGATTGCGGATATCGTCCTGTGGTGTTGGTGGTGTGGCTGGCTGGTGTGGTCCGTTGATGCTAGTGTTGGATGTGGTGTCGGACTCCGGGTCGTCGGAGATAGGTGTACCGTCTTCATTGAGCATTGGGATGACGAAACTTTCTGGAATTGACTCCAAGTCATCGAGGTCGACGTCCACGTCTGACAGGCTGTCTTCTTCACCGGTTGTTTGAGTAGATGTGTTGCTTGGAGTATTGAGTTCGATGCCAAGATGGGCGTCGAAAGCGGCGAAGATGTCTTCTTCTGTTGTTGGTCCGTCACGAGCCTCTAGGGGCTGTGTAAGGTGTTGTTGTAGTGTTTCAAGATTGCGTGTTGTAAATGATACGCCAATTGTGGAGTCGGGATCAAAGTTGGCGAAGAAGTCTTCTTCTGTTATTAGTCGGATTTCCTCTTCTGATTGCGGCGAAAGAGGTTGATTTGATGATCCTGGGATTGATTCGAGATCTTCCAGGCAAACTTCGATATCTGATAGGCTGTCATTGCTGTTATTGGTTGTTCGTTTGACTCGTTTGCAAGGCCTGGGGTTCACGTCCAAGTTGGCGAAGAAGTCTTCTTCTGTAACGGGTTGGAATAGGTCCTCTGGTGCTGGCGAGTGAGGTTGGTCGAGGTTGGAGAAGAATTCTTCTTCTGTTGTTGGTTCGATTTCCTCAGGTGATGCTGGGATTGATTCGAGGTCGTCCAGGTCAATGTCGATGTCTGAAAGACTGTTGTCGTCGTGTTTAGTCGTCTGCATGGCTGGTTCAAGGCAGCTATTTTGGTGTACGGACTGAAGCACGGACATCCAATGTTCTAGTTGTTGTCTCCTCTTGGCGAATTCTTTTCTCCTGTGACCGATACCTAATTTGTTGATAGTAACCTTGTTGTGGGATGAAGAGATCTCGGTAGCGAGGCGGGATTTCAGTTGTTGATCCTTTCCTGTGCCGAATTTGGAATCCATGGTTCTGGTTCTGTCGAGTGCGTCACCAGGAAATGCTGTTGAACCTAAAGGTAGGGCGCGTCGCCGTCTTTCGAGAACGGCACTGAAAACTTGTCAATTTGTCGAGAGCCGTGGGAAGGAGGAAGCTTTTGGTGACCCTTTTGGTTCTGGGGAAGCGAGAGTGCGTGATTGTTTGTCGTAGTCCAAGTGAGTGAGAGCGTGAAGTTTCCTTGAAGATGGTGTTGATAGGTTGTTTGTTGAATCTCAAACTCTTTTCGTGATGAGCGATTGAGCTGCTAGATTCTCTTGAGTTGGATTGTGAGAAGGTGGTGTTGTTCGCAGTTTCTGGCGTGCAAACGATGGTTTCTTCGTCGAAATGTTGGTGTTGTTGTAATGAGTCCGAACAGCGTAAATCTTGATTGTCGTCGCTCGTAAGATATCGTAAGACGTGGTTTGAAGCTGGTTGTCAGAATAGCTCTGAAAATTGTTGTCGAAGATGCGTGTGTGTTAGGAAGGAAGAGTAAAAGGAGGGGGCAAGCCAACTTCTATATTCGAAAAAAGCACGAACATAGCGTGAACGAGACTGGGACAGTAGAATGTGTCAGAAAAATCTTCCATTGTGATCTGGACTGCTGAGATGGGGTTAGACCTCGTTGACTTGAGAGTCCGGTCCAGAGAAGTTAGTAGTATAGTTATTTCCGCGACTAGCGTGGGTCCTGCGAACTCGATTAGGAAAGAATCGAGTAGAAGAGGGAAGCAGCCATCGGGTAGCTCGTGCGGCAAACCCACATCTGGCCCGTCCCTTCCACACCCAAGCCGGGACCTAAAGTAGTGTAGTCGTTCGAGAACTAACGATGTTGAGAATGCTTCTAACAGCAAATAGTATTCAATTTAGCCACCCGGAACTATTAGCAGTTATCATGCCAAGGGTACCAAGGTGTTTATTATCCAATAGTAGAGGACCAGGGGTTGGAGTTCTTGAACGAGCGAACGATTTGATGGGACTGGCGGTGTTCATGATAGCTCAAAGGCAGGAGGGCGGGATTCTCAGCGGTTAGTAGTCTCAGGGATAGTGTTCTCGGCGGATAGTGTTCTCAGTGGATAGGATGAATAACCTGAATTTCTGCTTTGAAAAGTATGCTTCAGAGTGGGTATATTATTATCCATCCATGGCTGTTTCCAATACCTCTGTGATAGCTTCCTGTTGTAGTCGATCGAACTCCGGGGTCAGCTCTCCCAATTGAGGGCTCACTGACTCTTTACTTCGGAGCGTCATCACTGCCCCTCGCTGGGCAAGATTGATCAGTCCCTCGTTTAGTTCCAAGCCCTTTGCCAACCCGGCGACAAGGACACCGAGGAAAGTGTCGCCAACGCCATTAACACTAACAACGTCTTCCACAACCTCCACAGGCGGGAAAAGACGCATATATACCCCTCCAGCCTCGACGCTTCCGTTCATCGTGCGAGATAGTACATATGGCGCATGAGCAGGATCTGTAAGCCTCGGGTCTTCAGTCTTGAGAATCTCTGTCAAGAGGACACCGTCAGCCCCAAGTTTTGTAAGGATCGTAGGGATGATTGGGAGGAGTTGAATCGTTTGTAGTGGAATGCCTTCATCTGTCATCTTGTGGTTCGTAGTGGCGACGAAACGGTCGCGAAGCCCAGAGCTGGGAATGCCTAGACTGTCTATGACCTCCCACCACCTTTGTGATTCAAAGAACTCCCATTTTTTTGCTGCAGTATGCATTGCTGCTAGTTCATACTGGTTTGGTGTCGCGAGATCAACTGTATGTGCTGGGAAGATGCCGAGATGATCGGAAGTGGGTCCGGATGGCTGGAAGATGCCTCCTGATTTGGGGACAGAGACTGGCTCGTATGCCACCTTCGATTTCCAATCTTTGAGGCGACAAGATATCTTCCGAATCATCCGTGGATGCCAGTTCGCATCGACCACGCTCCATTTCGGATTTACTCGCATGAAATGAACAGACATAGGGCTTGGCGTGCTGAAGATACTCATGTCTGACATTGCAAGAACAAGATCTTTCCTAGCATCGTTGATCGCAACATACTGTGCAGTTCGATGCTCCTGCTTGACATCGGGGTTTTCCAACTGAAGAGGAAGACTGGGAATACCGCCAATATAGAGTCCCTCGGTTTCTAGAGCGCTCAAAATAGTCTGTCCAGCTCTAAAATACGATCAGTCATGGGAAGAAGCATTAACACTTCATCACTTACAAATCCTTTGCAACCAAGCTACGAAGCAACACAGATGTAGTGCCACCAGCACGATGGGCTGCTAGGGCTACATTACAGCCAACACCGCCAATCGATGGGCTGAGTGCGGCAAGGTTTGATGTATGCATTTGAGGCGAGATTGGCAAGTCACTGGGCGGGGAATGGGCATCTGCGCCTAGAGGTGCATAATCGCAGGAGAGATCCACCGCAACAGATCCGTAGACTACAATGTCTGGAGTTTTCGACTGCAGGATTTGTGAGAACATACTCTGTACAAGGGTTGGAAGCACAATTAAATTTCGACTTGGGTTTGCATGGTCTTTGATGGGGTTTGATGGGAAATGAAGTACTTACAGCCGCTTTTTCAGTGATTGAATGGGCCAACTCGTCTCGCGGGTTTACCTCAATATTTGAGGTTTCATCAGTGGAGTCACGTTTCCGCCTCCGCAGGCCCACATCCGCTTGGCCTAGAGATGCCATTTTCGCCATTTCCTTGTCCTCTTGATTGTAGAAATCTTTCAGGTTCGAGAGCTCGACAGCAACCTTCGCCGCCATCGCTACATTAGACTCAATCAAGGCGCGGTTGGCCGTAAGGCTGTTGCCATGTGTAAGGTCCTTGATTCTAGAAAGGATGAAGGGCGTATTAGCGTGACCATGAAAACCTTGTTCAGCAGCCTCTTGAACTGCTTGGTCAATGGCGGCGTCGATGTCAGCTTTTTGCATGGCAAACTCTTCAGGAACAGGATTCGCAAACAACATGCCGAACTGTTTCGATCCACTAAACATATGCTGAGAAACTAAATTCGTGAGCGCGGTCGTTTACGGTTGTGGCGATGCCACTTACAGATGATTGCGGCCGCTTCCCTCGCATCTCTGACAACCATTGGACTCTTACTCCCACTGTCCCGCGTATAGAAAGCGGGGAAATCAATAGGCCCAGTCCTTCCGTCTGCAAACGTACAGACGGTCACTCCCTGAGTCTCTAGATACTCGAGAGTTCGAGGGATATCCAAGAAGCTCTTGCAGCCGCTGCTGATTACGGCTACGTGAGTCCGGCCAAGCTCGGTGAGATCAGCGGAGATATCCATCGTGTCTTGACCTCCACGATGGACGCCACCGAGACCGCCTGTCCCGAAAACTTTGATTCCGGCTTTGGCAGCGAGCAGCATAGTTCCGGACACAGTCGTCCCGCCATTGAGCTTCCATCCAGCCACACCCTAAGATTCAATTGAGCACGAATTTTGCATACACCATGAAGTAGCATCCGATGAAAACAGAAAATTATTGTACATACCATGCCCAGAATATAAGGCAAGTCCCTCCTGGAAACCTTCATCGTCTCTGGCTTCCCAGCGCCTGCAGCGAGGGTCACGAGCTCCTCATTAGTCAGCCCAACCTTCGCCACACCCCTCACGACCCCAATCGTCGCTGGAATCGCCCCATTAGCTCTAACGATCTTCTCCAAGTCCAGTGCTAACCGCACATTCTCGGGATACGGGTATCCATGAGTATAAATTGTGGTTTCCAAGGCCACGACAGGGAGATTGTTGTTCACTGCTCGGGATACCTCGGTGGAGACCTGGAAGACGAGGTTCCGCTCGGATGGCTTGATTGGCTTCGGGGCCTTTGAGCGTATTAAGTCTCTTGGACGTGTCCAGCCTTTGTGTCGCTCGTTTGGCCCTCGAAATATTGAGCGAGTAAAAAACAGGATGTGTCTTGGCTTGGGTCGGGAAGCCAATCGAAATGGAACCTGCCATGATGCAGGGCCGATCATCATCTCAATAGAAGCATCATTCGTTGTGGAAGTGGCTGAGCAAACACTGGCCCAATGTCTGGATGGTTGTCCAGAGGTTGAATGTTTCGAACAAACTTGATATCAAATTTAAGGTTTGATGTAGAGACACGTGACCTGGCTGCCTACCTTAGTCATCCTTCCCCCTGCCGAAATGACATCTTCAACGCCCCTTAATGTATTTGATACAACCTCAGTCTCAACAGCTCCAATGCACACCATGGTTTCGGACCACCGCAACCGTTCTTCGCCGTTAAAGTACCCCATATCGCGTGATTTTCAGAATGCATAACCCAATCAGTAGGTCTGAAGCCATTCCGACACGGCCATTCAATCTCCCTTGTCACATCACATCCCCTCTTTCTTAACATCATGCCGTTATTACCTCCTGCTGGCATGCCATGCCATGTTTTTCCAACTTTACCCACGACATGACGCCCGCCGCCCGTTTCCCCCTTTCATTTACTTGAACCCTTTGAAACTTGAAGAGTTGAAGCTATTCAATAAGATGAACTAAACGCGATGCTGTTTGGATTCATGGTCGCCGTTGCCCTGTCGGCGAGATGCCTAAATGCGCAGCAGATTGTTAACGGGCAAATATTTACTCCTGGGATCGCGATTGTGGATTCGCCACAGCCGAATACGCCGTTGGGTGGTGGTGAGTCTTCCTTCAGAATTGTTCCGGATGCAGAGGACTGATCGGGGGCAGACCATTTACAAGTCGCAATTGATGTGAGCTCCGATGGACAACTCCAGTTACCTCCATATCCCTCGAACCCTGTCTCTGCCATCTACAATATCACGATCTTCCTCTCTAGTTATATTACGGGCTGGAATTTCACGATCTCGAATGGCACGGCGTCAAATGGGAGTTTGGGTGAGATTATGGCGCAAGAGAATGGGAGTACAGTGAAACATGTCAATTGGGTGTGGCCAGACTGCCTGGTTGGGAAGGGGCCGCCTGGGGATAATGATTCTGCAAGAGGGCTCTACAATGTACGTGCCGACTGTCGGGGTTATTGATGTCACGAAAGCTGATAATGGCAGATCTCCATCCGACAGAACTTCCGTCTGAACGGATCGGACGAATATACAATCTTCGACCTCCCAATCCATGTCACGAACAGTATACCAGCGCAAGACAACAGGCCGTCATGTGCTTCGTTGAACAATACTTTATTGAATGAATCGGCGCTGGTTGCTTCCGCAAATAACTTCACGAGGATACCTGGGACACCGATTCAAGGGAATGGTAACAGCGGATCAGGGCTTGGTGGACCGAAACCAGATGCGAATCCGGGGAATGGCTTGGGAGGTGCTGGTATGCTCGATTGGAGGACAGGCCTACATGCTATGTGGATTGGAGCTGCGGTCTTTATGCTTGCTCTGTAAGCATATCAACTCAATGTGTTGAGCGTTGGTACAAGATTGTGAAGTGTGGCCGAGCCACTGTAAAATGGATATGAAGATACACAGAAAGAGTTCTCTCTACCTTCGGCGTTTTGGGCGATGGCGGATACCATTTCCCCTCCTCTTTTCAAAGACATAGGGCTGGTCTCGATGGTCAGGCTGTCATTGATACAAATTCCAACGGGGCCATCTTATACCATACAGGCAAATTAATGCACAATAAATTCACGCATACTCTTCATTCCCAATTAGATTCTCATCAAACTTGCATAGGGCTGATGCGTAGCGTGTGCCTCTCAAGAGGCGCTTACTGTAAAGATGCAGGCCCACCGTACCAGTTCAGGGGCAAATTCTACTGGTTCCGAGACAACCACTATTTACTTGGTGACTTGGATAAATACAAGTAAACCCATGCCCTGTTGGGATCCACAGACGCCACAGGGCAAGGTACTAACGAATAAGACAGCTGGAATTCAAGGTTTTGTGGAGGCGAACATGCTACGTAGAAACACACTCCAGGGTCAGGGGTTTTTTTTATCCTACTGGTACTGTACTGTACACACGAGTACCCAAGTATGCATGACACGCTTTCCAAGAGTCAGTTTTCGATATCCGAACCCCCAGACCCATCCCAGTATCCCATTTTCACGTGGCCCGCATCTCCACATGCGTCCCCCAATTGTGGCTTGCAGAAACCTCCGCATCAGGACTAGGCCGCACTAACCCCGCGTTTCAATGCTACGCCCAACACCTCGGTCCAGTACCAGGACACATGAGAAACGAGGAGCTGCGCATCTTTCTATGATGAAGCTTGGAGGCCAATTGAGCCTCGAGTCCCGGGGGCTAAGCTTAGACTTCCGCGGGCCGAACTGAATATCTATCGAGACGTCCTTCTCCTCCCCCCCTCTCTTCCATCTAACCTCACCGAATTGCATCCCGAGCCAGCTTCATCTCCAAGGGCGCTGTCAAACAATCAGAAAGGAGCACACAGTGCTTTGGGCAACGCTCCCTGCACAGCAATCAAGATGCCAATCCGCAAAGGCTGGCTTCCCCGCGAAGGTACGTTCGACCTCCCCTCTCTCCCGTCACACCTCAATAACTCCCTCCCTCCCTCCATAGGCCTCACCTCCGACCCGATCGGCACCTTCCTCAAGCGCACAGCCCTAAACCCCTTCTTCACGCTCCTCTTCATCGCCCTAGCGCGATACACCAAGAAGGGCTCCGACCTCTCCATTCTGCACCCCACCGCCTTCTCGCGGCTGCGCACGCTCTTCATCTTCGGCGTTATCCGCTTGATAAGCGGGTATTTCGACCAGAAGGTGCTCAATAATTGGACGCAGGATAAGTATGATTGGGAGAAGGAGATTGTGGTGATTACTGGGGGAGCGGGCGGGATTGGGGGGCAGGTAGTGAAGCTCATGGCGGAGAGGGGCACGAAGGTGGTAGTGCTGGATGTCATCCCTATGACTTTCGAAGCGCCGAAGAATGTGTTTTATTACAAGTGTGATATCACCTCCCCCGCCACTCTCGCAGCAGTCGCAAAGGAGATCAGGAAAGATGTCGGAGAGCCTACCGGTAAGCGAGGCGATGGAGCAGAACCCCTTTCTTTCTTTCTTTCTTCCCTCCCTGGCTGCGTTTCAATTCAATTACTAACCTAAACCTCTCCCCCTCGGCAGTCCTCATCAACAACGCCGGCGTCGCCCGCGGCAAGAACATCCTCGACGCCACCGAGAAGGACGTCCGCTTCACCTTCGACGTCAACACGCTGGCGCACTACTGGACCGCGAAGGAATTCGTGCCGGCCATGGTGGCCGCGAACCACGGCATGGTGGTCACCGTCGCCAGTTTCGCGGCCTACATGACGGTCCCGAACATGACGGACTACGGGGCCTCGAAAGCGGCCGCGCTCTCCTTCCACGAGGGCCTGACGGCCGAGCTGAAGACGCGGTACGACGCGCCGAAGGTCCGCACCATCGTCGTCAACCAGGGCTACACCAAGACGCCGCTCTTCGACGGCTACCACAACGACTCCCCGTTCCTCGTGCCCGCCCTGGAGCCAGACACCGTCGCCGAGGCGATCGTGCAGAAGGTGTGGAGGGGCTGCAGCGGACAGCTTATCCTGCCTGGGTTTGGGGTCACGCTGGCGTTTTTGCGCGGCTTCCCGCATTGGTATCAAGTGGGCTTGCGAGCGAAAGGGGCGAATATCATGACGAAGTGGAAGGGCAGGCAGGTGATTGATTTGGACAAGTGGAAGAGCAACGGCGAGAAGGAGGGGAGTGAGAGCGCGTGGGTTTTCCTTCCCTGAAGCCTGGTTTGGGGGGTGTTTGCTAATGTTGAATCATAGGTCAACGGTTCTGGTGCCGCCTGCTGAGAAGTGAAGTCTGCTTCAGAGATCAGGTTTTGGCGGGAGATTGGCAGTCGTCGATATGGCCAGTTGGATGTTAGTTGTGGCTGGTTCTTTGTTGATAGCGAAGTCTGAATGAGATACCATGATTCCTGTATCTGTAATTGATGGATGCATACAATTCCTCAATCTCGTGGTAAGTCAAATGCTTGCCGTGTACAATTCCTTTCTCCTTGAACTACTGTCCCGACTTCCGGGGGGTTCTGGCTTGAGTTTCATTTCCTCTCGAGACCTTTCTTCGAGTGTGGAAATTGATTCTGCGGCGCTTTTCAACCGGTGCGTAAACAGTATCATCGTGCCTGCGTTCAGCTCATATGGTCGCCAGTGCAAATGCAGAACGTCTTTATGATGGGGGGTTCAAACAATCTTTATTCTCTGCATCCACGCCATAGCGACTAGCTCCAATCTCGCGGCAACGACTAAACCGTACAGGAAAAGAAAAAAGACCTCCCAAATCGCCCCCACCCTCTCACGTCATTGCCGAAGATATTGACTGCGGTGTGCCCTTAGCCGACTTGATTTCGCTCTCCAGATTATAAATCTTCTTGATGCTCGCTAACGTGCCGGAAAAGTCCAGCTTCAGATCCCTCAACACGCCATCCTTCAGATCGAAGACCCAGGCGTGCACGATCGGGTACGCATTTAGGTAGTACGACTTCTGGACAATCGCGGTCTTGATGACGTTGCGGGCCTGCTCGAGGACATTCAGCTCGACCAGGCGGCGGTACTTCTGCGTCTCGTCCTTGATCTTGTCGAGCTCGCCCTCGTGCAGGCGGTACACGTCACGGATGTTGCGGAGCCAGGGGTTGAGGAGGCCCATGTCGGAGGATGCCAGGGCCGCTTGCACACCGCCGCAGTTGTAGTGCCCGCAGACGATGATGTGCTTGACGTGCAGGTGCTGGACCGCGTACTCGATCACGCACATGGCGTTCAGATCGGTGTTGGGGACCAGGTTGGCGATGTTGCGGTGGATGAAGACTTCGCCGGCGTCGAGACCCATGATTTCGTTCGCGGGGACACGACTGTCAGCGCATCCGATATATCTGCAGACTTGTCAGTTGATGCTCCTTTGCATTTTCCTCCATGAAAAGAGGGAGGCAGGTCTTAAGATGGGTGGTCTTACAGATAATCTGGATGTTGACTCGATGAGAGCTTGACGAAGAAGGTGGCGTCTTCCTCAAGTCTTGCTTCAATCCATTTCCTGTTGCTGGCGAAGATCGCGTCATGGTTTTGTTGGAGGTATCGCGAGAGGTTTTTCTTAACTGGTTCGTCGTTATCGTCCTTTGCCGTTGGTTCAGATATATTCGACAGTGTGATGCAGGCTTGGCAAAAATACCTAAATTTCCGGTATCGATACGTATCGATGCCAGAATCGTAAGGTATCGATAGTATCGATAATAGTATCGATTCCCTGAACCTAATTTTCCCCTTTAATTACAATTAACTTTAGAACTACTTCTCTTATAAGAAAACTTTTGGTAGCGCGAATATTCTCCTTAATTTAGGCTTTCTATCTAGCTACTTATCTTATACTTTAGGCTAAAACTAATCTCAATGCGGCTATTTTAAGTAAAAATGAGCTTTTGAGATTTTGGTGAGGCTCGCTTATATATTTAGTGCCTTGATAAGAAATACGAATACGGGGCTTAATTCTCCGAATACGAGAGGTATTTTAAATTAAAGATATTATTAGATTTTATTAATAATAGTAAATAATTTTTTTAATAGAACGATTAGAAATAAAAGGAATTACATATGAATATATTCTTATATAAATAAAATAATAAAATAAAGAGATAATTTTTAGGGGTAAGAATCGATAAGGTATCGATACGTATCGATACCTACGATACCTGAAAAATACCTAATACTATCGATACCGGTATCGATACCTCAGGTATTTTTGCCAAGCCTGGTGTGATGGCGCGTGCAGCCTCAGGGTCGGACTCTTTGCTTGATATGCAGCCCATTGTGCCTGAGAGTGTTGTTGATGGATTGAATAGTAATGGAGGATGGAGGTTCTGATAGAGATGATTGACGGAGAGCCTGAAGACAAGAGAGGCGTGATTGCAAAATGAGAAGTTGAAGGGTTGGAGAATGGATAACTGCGTTGATGGGAAAGAAGAGATGTAAGGTCGTGTAAAAGAGGCAAGAGAAGGAGGAAGGGAAGGGAATGGAAGAGAACGCCTGGCGGAGCCGAAGGAAGGAGTACACTAGAGTGTTTAGATTTGGAGGAAAGCTCGTTGTTGCTGATGAAAGAAGGAGCTCTCAGGGGCGTATCACGTGAACGGAGTCAATCAACTCGACAACTGAACAAGGAAGGAACCACTCAACAACGAACCTCGGAAAGTGATGCATTGCCGTAAGGAGGTCATCTGAAACCATTGGTGGTCGAATCGCAGCAGAACTGGGTTCTTGCGCAAGTGCTCTGAACATTTTTCTCGGCGCGTTAATACCTACAACTCATCACGGTTCGGACCCTACGAGTATCATCAGCGATCACATACAATGATCCATCAGCGTTTCCATGCTAAAAGAAAAACCCACCCCAGTCCGCACCCGCACATTCCCCTTCCTTCCAAATTCAAAATATTTCTGAACCAAGCCCTCAATTTTCTGCCCAGTGATCTCCTCGTTCTGATCAAACGGTGCCGTATCACTGCTCACAGTATCCTCGATCACGAACGCGGGAAACTTATCAATCGCAAGATTCAACACTTTCGCGAAGAATCCATTTTGTGGTATTGATAGTGTCGAAGTTCAGTTTGCTTTTGTACTTCTCGGCGATGGGTTTGAGGAGGGAGAGGAGGGATGAATGGTTGGAGCTGGAGGGGGTGGAGACAAAGATGTGTAGGAGGGGTAGCCCGGCCTATTGAAGTGTCAGTGAAGGTGTACGAATGCAAGGGGGAGATGGCGGTGGTGGTACTTCGGTGTAGGCATAGTAGGTTTTCAGTGAGAATGTGCCAATAAGGGGAGTGGAATATTTAGTCGTGAAAGTCTCCAGCTTGTCAAGCGAGAAGGAGTCTCTAAAAATGGGGTTCACTTGGTCTAGAGGACTATAAACAATGGTGAAGGGAGCTTCCTGTACGTTAGATTTGGCTAGTGATAGGTCGGATGTTATGTCGTATATGAGTCTGTTTTGGTGTGCGTCCGCGAAGGAAGTGAAGACTGATCGAGATTTCTGATCATCTCCATCGATGTATGCAATCAAAGCCGATGTTCCCATCGATAGAATCTCCACCATATTATCGGCCATACCTTCTGAGACAAGTGGTAGACTGCCTCTTACCATATAAGATATAACACTGAACCAAAAGTTAGAGTTTGAATGGCTGTCTGAAAATGGAAATATGTACTTCGGCGCTTTCCCTCTCATTTCTGTATCGTGTGTACTTCTCAGTCCCGTGAGATATCCTGATGGTGGGATATGAGGTGATTGGATTGGCGATGCATGTTTTGTTTTCGAGGCTGCAATCGATGCTGATGCAAGCGATGTCTCTTTTCTACAGCACTTCTGCTGCTGCTTCGAATTCGGGTTTGAGATTTTGACATGGTTCACTGTAATGACAGATAAGTTGAGTTTAACTTTCCCTTTGGATACATGTACGGCGCGTATATGCGTACTGCCAGGGCTGTAAGTGGGGAATCAATTTGTGAGAAGTGATCAGTGAGGCGTGGAGAGAGTGACTGACAAGACAAACTAAATAAATGTGTCAATAAATCGATTCATAGCTTGAAGTTATACCACCTACAATTTACCAGTACGGGGGAATGTGCCTCAAGGGGAGCTTGAAGATCGTCACCTTGCAACTGAGGATGACGCCGTCCATGTGGCTGAGAGAAGAAGAGCCAGCACCCACAGGCTCCACATCTATATTGTCCCTCCTTTCAGATTAATCTTTTCTTTGTAGACGACATGGCTGGTTCTACCATTGTAGAGGTCTGAGGAAGGTTTGAGGGGAGTGAGCAGTTTTTGCTTCTCGGGGGTTCTGCTTCGTCTATTGTTGATATTCTGGTTGTTTTTGGAAAGCTCGAGGTGTTTCGCAGCCCTTGCTTGAAAATTTCAAGCCACACAGGATCCTTCCCAGGTATGTCATCTCCAATTCAACCCCCAACTTTAACAATTGCCTCCGAATCGCAGTATAGTGTAACCTCGCTAGAAGGATACTCAGTATAAGGATATCCTTATGATTACCTCAAATCTCGCTAAGAACCCTTGAAATTTAGCTCAAATTTGGGTCAACCGGGAGAGCTTCCTTGTCGGGTAAGAAAATTAAGGCGTTCCCCCCTTAAGGCTAACTTAAAAGGATAAATTTAGGGCATAATTTTACTTGGTATAAAAGTCTCTAACCTAAAATAGTATTATCTCAACTTAGCAACCCTGTCACGTGATTCTCGATACAAGGATACCTCGCATTGTCCTTAGTTTTTGGGGACAGTATTAGTATCCTTATAGCGAGGTTACACTGTGTTATACACCGTACTTGACCTCGGCTTTTCTCTCCACTTCCCCACACATGTCTGAGTCAAAGACTATTGATTGGATGAGTCAAGCGCAGATTTCATCGAGGGTGAAAAGGTTCCAGACTTTAGTGGCACAGTTCCTGGGTTCGTCTGTTCAAATCCTCATTGGTTTTCTCGGGTGCCGTATGCACCTCGTTGAACCCTACATGAGCTGAGCTGCAAGGCGGACTTGGCCGACCAGTGGAAAAGGGAGTCGCAGACTCGCCAAGCGGTTGCACGCCCGACGGAGACGTACTCCTCAAAATGCGCGCACTAGAGTACGAGATTTAGTGGGGAGTTCTGAGAGGCTGGTGTGATAAGATATGTGATCTGATATGATAATCAGGCATCGATTTTGTCGGGGTGGCTGTGTGACTGAAGTGCGTTGAGACATGAAATTGCTGAGACATTGTCTTTCCCCAAAGTGACTTGGCAAAAGTTGCAACTTGGCAACATCTCGCAATTTCGTTCCGTTTCGACCTGAAGCTTCCAAGTGAGATCAAGTCATTGATACATTGGAGAGGCGGAACAAAGAGCTGAAATCCAACGATCCGCAGCTGCTGTGGCCTTACCGGGAGCTACCGAGACCATACAGTACAGATATCCATTGCCCAGAAAACAGCTGCAGCCTGCAGGCCATCGAACGAATAACGGGAATTCCCCGTCCATCCTTTCCCTATGATTGGTTACCAGTACATCGTGGCGCTTGCATGGTGCGCTGATTTCGTGCTGTCTCACAGGCTTAGGTCAGCAGTGACCACGACGGCAAAACCTCTCCTTTCAGCTTCATGATCTTGCCACCAGCGTTCCACAAGAACGCCGCAGCACCCCGCCATCAGCACCCAACCCCAGCTGATGGAAGTTCCTGTCCCGAAAAAGAACAAATGAACGAGAAAATGGTGAGGTGTGGCTTCCCGTGGCTGGGCGTAGCTGCCTCAGCTCTGGTCGTGGCTTCTCGGTGTTGGATGTGTTGGCTTGGCCCCTCCTGGTTCACTTATCCCAACGTCACTTCCTCTTTTACTTCGATTCAGCATGCTTCTTTTCTCCTCAAGACAGCTTCGTTCACTTCCTCAATCCCCTTCTAGATTCCTTCTTCTACGTTTCTCCAGATTTCACTCCCCACAAAGAACTTCTCCTTTCTCTGCTTGTAGAGCGTTCACGATGACTGCTGCTAATCCTTATCCCAAACGCTTGATTGTAGGCTGCGATGGCACTTGGCAGTCGGCAGACACTGGTCCAGCCGGGTACCCCACGAATGTCATCAACTTCCTGAGGGCGCTCAACCATAACGCCATGGGAGATCGGAAGGAGCAGATTATCTTCTACCAGGCCGGTGTGGCTACGGGCGGAGTGCTGCCAATCCAAAAAGCTCTTGCCGGTATGTTTCTCCAGATTGAATGCTTCTCAGCTCTGTGCTGACTTGATACTTAGGTGGTATGGGTCTCGGTCTGGAAGAAAACGCTGAGGATGCATACTCCTTCATCGCCCACAACTACGTCGAAGGAGACGAGATCTTCCTTGTCGGCTTCTCCCGCGGAGCATACACAGCTCGTTTTGTAGCCGGCTTGCTGGGTATACTCGGTGTCCTATCCAGAGTCGGAATGAGGCATTTCAAGCCCATCATTGAGATTTACAAGGCTGCTCAAAACAGCACGCAGTTCAACGAGAAGCTCCAGGCGTACAAGACGAATCAGACAACACCTATGGTGGATGGCGATTATTCTGTTACCAATGACAAGGTTAATATCAAAGCTGTAGCGTGCTGGGAGACGGTCGGTGCAATGGGTGTCCCGGATAGTGCTCTGGCGAAGCTACTGAGGCTTAATGCGAAGTGGGATTTCCTTGATACTCAATTGCCTTTGCGTAAGCTATTGCCAAGCTAAAAAAAATAAAATAGCTTCTCTTGCTGACTGATATACAGGCGTCGAGTTTGCTTTCCAGTCTCTAGGTCTCGACGAGCATCGCTCCTCATTTTCTCCCACACTCTGGTGGCTGGACCCAAAAGCAACCTGGGAAAACTCATTCGACCACCGAATTATCAAGCCCGAGCTAATCCAATGCTGGTTCCCCGGCCACCACAGCGACGTGGGAGGCGGCAATCCCGATCAGAAGATCCAAAACATCACGCTCGCCTGGATGATCGACCAATTTGCCAGCCGCGGACTCCTCGACTTCAAAACCACATTCGTAGAAAACATTCTCTCTGTCACAAAAGATAACAAAGACCCTAACTGGAGCGGAAACAAGGATCCCTTCGGCGACGGTGCTCTTTCTGTGGTCTGGGGCCTTCTTGGTTCAAAGACTAGAACACCAGGGCAGTATACAGTGCCGAAGGTCAACATGAAGGGCTCGGTAACGAACGAGGTGATGCATTTTACGGTGCGGGAGAAGATGGAGCAGGTTGCGAAGCCGGGTGCGAATCCACCCCTGCCACTGCCGAGTCCGGCGTTGGCGGGGTTTGAGTATGACAAGGGGGCGAAACAGTGGGTTTGGAATAAGGGGAAGGCAGGGAGCAAAGAGATGCCGGAGTTCAAACTCCCTCCTTCGGGCTCGATGCAAAATTTTCTTTGTGGGGATTGGCTTAAGAGCCAGGATGTTGAGAACTAACCGGCATGACTTGGGTATTTTGCTTCTTACGAAAAGCGGTTGATATCCTAGTTTCGTTACTTTGGCGTTGTGGGCTTTGGAATAAGGGTTTACTTGCGCGTCTAAAACGGTCATGCTGCAGCAATGAAAGCAGCAGAGAATTGGCAGTCTCTGGGGGCGCTGCTTCCATCGCTGACGCTTCAGGAATCTCATGGAAATTAAACAACCAATCATTCCCACGCACTTGGGCTTTTCCGTATTCTTTGATTTACTTGCATTGCATTTAATGTCTTTGTTTGCGAGGCCTAGAAAGAAAGAGTCTTTCCTAGGGTTTACAGCACAAGACGAAAGATAATTGTTCCTGGGAGGCCAGTCAGAACCAGGGAGGCGATGAGTTTCTTGTTAAGACTAATATCCAAGTGAGAAAGGGGGGAGGGGGGAAGGGGAGCGGAAACTGCCTACATGAATAACGGAGCTCGAAGTGTGTAGAGAAACAAGGGATGCCGTAATCTGTGGCTTTTTTTAGCCAGTTTCCCTTGTCGGATTTTGCCTTTGTCCTGCTAGCGGGGTTGTTTTCCAGTAATGAACCAGCGTGCAAGCAGCAAGTGCTGGGAAGCACATTTCCAATCTGTGGGACTTGGCTATTGCATCTTGCGCTAGCTTGCTCTACATGTCAATACGTGTTATTGAATGGCTCTAGGTGAGGAACTTTGAGCAGTACCCTTGAGGCTTCAGATCACATCAAGGCCCAGCCTCAAGTCTGCAAGTCGTGATCACATGACATTAGGCATAACTTTATCTTTGATATCATTGCCACACCGTTTCTCATTTTTAGGTAACTTTACTAAATCACTTCTTAAATTTCTCGCATATTGCAAGGTCACAGCAAATTTAGTGAAGATTCTTAGGTCACGTGGAAAATTATCACCTGACGTACAACGACATTCCCCCTTTTTTTCTGCCCAAAGGTTCAACATCGAGGTTTCTCTTCAAAGACTGTTCGACACCATTTCCAGAGTATAATGTGATATGACTCGACATCCCTCGAGATCCTCGAGAACCTCCTCGGGGTAAGAGAATTAAGTGTTTGTTGCTTAGAAGCATCGGCTAGGAGCTTGCTGCTGGTGCTGCATGCATTGAGGTTCGGGACTTCTCTTTGATATTGTAGACGTTAGGTAGCTTCCCCTTCTAAGTGGGATATTACAGGAGAATTGGATAGTTGAAATGGCTCTTGGTTAATATTGACTTGCCGAGCCGGTTCCTAATTTCCAGAAGTCTGACTTCGGCCACGACGATTCGGCGTCAGTTTGTGATTGCTCAATCTTGAGTTCGCAAATTGAAAAATACAAGAAGTTTTGATTGTAATACAATCCTAGCGGCCATGTGTAGAGTGTTTCTGAGACGTTCCAGCTTGGGTTGGGATATTGAATCAACATATTTCCTACCTTTGCTGATTTCTTAGCCTTGCTTAGCCTTGTTTATCCGACAATATACTGAAATATTTAAGGACAATCAACTGGCTCTCCGACGCTAGTGGTAGGCGAATCATCCACAAATGAGGCTCGTCAAGAACGATCTTTAATCTTCTACCTGCCGACCGCTCACCTCCACAGCAACTCTAACCCATTGACCCAACCTCTTGTACAAATCAATCCTCAACTCGCCATGGGACAAGCCGAGCTTGGAACGGATACCTCCAAGGAAGTAGCCCTCGAGGTCCTCTGCTCTCCCTCCCGGAACCCACCACCAAGACCAGCGACAAGCGTACAACAAGCCACACGCCTCCTAGAAGGCTCTCGAGCCCTCCTCTCTGACCTCTCCATCCTGCACGACGAGTTCACATCCGTCTCTCACCCCTCCAAAACCGATGTCATACTCTCCCTCACTGGTTCTCCCCACGCCACGCTCGAGCTAGTCTCCAAACTCTGCGCAAACGTCGATGCTCTCAGGAAACGCCTGTATAACCGCGAGCTACTCGAGAAGGACGACCCACGCTCCTGTTTTATCAGCGATACTGAGGTTGCTGAGGCTGCGACGATCGAGGCGTCGACTGACCAGAGTTTACTTAATGGTCTTGCTGTTGAGTATTGCACTATGAGAAGGGATATTACTAGGCTGAGGGGTTACCTTGAGGAGGTAAGACTTGCAATATCCCACAACCGTTGGGATTTTGTACTCTCATTGCCCAACAGCTTTTGGGACATTCGAAAACGTACGCTAACTTCGAATAGGCTCATCGCAATGAGGCAGGCCACTATAAGTACAAACGCGAGGTCCGATTCCAGGTTATCGGCAACCAGGCATGTCTTAGTAGTTATAAGCACCAGAAGCCTATACATGTTCCGTTCTCTGGTCCCGCTTCGCCTAATTTAGCCCAGGCTATTCAAGGTGTTTCTAGCAAGAAGGGTGGTCACATTGAGCGTTCTCTGTCTGGTAGTGGTCGTACAGCCCCCATCGCTCCCATGTTCAGTGTTATCAAGCCCACAATGATTCCTCTGCAGGCTAGACACATAGACTTAAAGCCGAAGAAGGAGGTCAAGAAGATGAAGAAGAATGAACTGAGGGACGAGTTGAAGGAGAGGATGAGGGAGAATTCGCTTCTTAAATTAGATGTTGCAAAGCTTAGGGGGGAGGTGGTAGAGTTGAGTGATGATGGGGGTGAGATATGAGTGGGTGGGTAGGGCAGTGGTGATCAGTTGGTACGATGAACACTGCTGCTGTTTCTAGGAAATAGAAAACGCAGTCTTTGAGAATATTTACACCCCATCTTGCACTTGTGATTGTTCTCGTAACACCCCGGTAAATTGAAAGTCTTCAAGCCCTGATTTGTACCCTAAGGGCGCGGAACATTGAAGTTATTCCTACTTTGAGTGTTTCTTTGAGGGTACGTACTTTAAAGCTACTCACAGTTCAATTGTTCCCGAGGGGTGAGGAACAACCAAGCCTTTAACCTGGCCGAGAGTGTGTTCTCTGTTCTTGCTGTATCATGGGTGGATTGAACAGAGAGGGTATGGAACCCAGGATAGAGAGGTACTGTTAATAGGAAAATAAGTTTTGAATACAGGACTTGTCTGCTCTATACTTGGTACCTGCACTCTTGCTTCCTTAGATGTGCCAGCTCTTGTAACTCGGCTTTTTCTTTGCTGTTTCTCGGCTTGATGGACTTGGAGCATAATGACCTCCAAATCCCTATCTTCTGCTTTCAAATCATTCTAGACCGTCGCTTCCGCTGGTCGCTCAGACTTTTCTTGCTATCTGTGTCTTCTTTGTTCCAGGAGTTCAGCTGGCAGACTTTGTTGCAATTGACACATTTTTTAAGGTTTGGCTGCTGCTGGTGTTGGGCTAATGTTCTGCTTTGCTGCTCTCATTGCTTTTGGTAAGGACAAAGAGACACAGATCAGATCACAAAAGGTCGTTGTCTAGTTTCGTTCCGAAGTTCTTGCACAATCTTTACAATTCCTTTTTTGCTTCGTTTCCAATTATGGATAGTAATGAGCTGTTCTCTTAGGTTGTCTGGCCTGAGTCCTAACTTCAACGAAAAATCATCACAATGACTTCCTTTGCTTCAGTCTGACCATTGGCTGCTTGCTTTACCTACCTCAGCACGATAATCACGAATACCCATTTGCTTCGCTCTGATGTTTGCACACAATAATCACGAATACCCATTTGCTTCGCTCTGATGTTTGCACACAATAATCACGAATACCTATTTGCTTCGCTCTGATCTTTTGCTGCGCGCTTCGCTCCCAACTTCAACACAACAACTCCCCCTGCTTCGCTCTGATCTTTTGCGGCTCGCTTCGCTCCCAACTTCAACACAATAACTCCCCCTGCTTCGCTCTGATGTTTGCACACGATGGTCACGATGACCCCTTTGTTTCGCTCTGATCTTTGGCTGCTCGCTTCGCTCCCAACTTCAGCATGGTAATCACGATAACTCCTTTTACTCTGCTATAATAGTTGGAATAAACTACGGGGCAGTGATCACCACACGATATGTCCTTCAGTCTAATAGTTGGGAGCGAAAAAACACAATAGTCACAGGGGACTCCTCCGCTTTCCTTCCAACTTTAGGATAACGAGAAGTCATTGTCTGATCTTTCTTTGTCGTCATCCTCAGTTCCTGATTGCCAGATTATTCATAAAGCAATTTGTACAATTACATTGTTCGCTCTGTAAAATCGCTCTTGTATTGTGGAAGAAGCTCCATTCTTCAATCTATGCTCAACGCCAAGGTAACGCTCTGAATGTCCCAATTGGAGCTGGTACAACTAACTCTCATGCCTGCGGACCACCAATGTCAAACTGCCCCTAATCGTCTTTGTACAACTAACTCCCCTTCCCCCGCTACTTCCCTCATAATCTTCATCTAAACCTTTCTCCGCTTTCTTCCCCTCCCCTCTCCCCCATCATCCTCATTCTCTTCCTCTTCCTCCTGCTCCCGCTCCCTACTATCCAAGAGTCTTTCTATCTGACGTTCTTGCCGACGAACATGATCATTCAACATCCTAACCTCGTCCCGCAACTCCCGGTTCTCCTCCAACAAATCCTGGTAGCTCGGAGCACGTCGATGGAAGGGGCGAGTGGGTTGAGGAGACATGGGACGAGATGGGCCGGGTTGGTATTGAGGTGGAGAAGGAGTCGGACGTAAGCTTGGCTGAGCCGGACCAATGGGACGAAAAGGGCTTGGTTGTTGGCGGCGGGGAAGGCGAAGGTGGTCGAACTGCTCCTTCTCCAACTTCTCCTCCAAATCGTTCAACTGCTCCCGCAACCTCTGGTATTGACGATCCGTCTGGCCGTGGAGGACGTAATCGTCTCGTGCTATCTCCCGTCCAACGGGACCACCGCCATAGGATCGAATGGAAGTGAGAAGCCTGCGAGCATTTCCGAGGAGGCGGTCAAGGTTTTGGATAGTGAGATCGGAGGATTGCGAGAGCTCCGCTCGGATGGTAGGGTGGCCTGGAGGAAATTGCCCGAGGAGCTGGAGGTATTCGTCTCGAATGGCTGTAAGATGGCCAACGAGGAGTGTCGCTTGCCCGAGCGAGATTATATCTTGAGGGCGGCGAGGGACTAGGGACTCGGCTTGGGGGTGAGGGTGCTTTCTGTTGTTGTTGGGTCTTTGAGACATGGTATCTGTGGTGAACGGTGGTTGTGGTGAACGGTGGTTGTGGTGAACGATGTCTGAGGTGATTGCACCAAGTACTTGCAGGACAATGAAATTGGAAGGAGTTTGACTGTACCAAGTAGTGTGGACAGAGCACAGCCGGCTAAGATCAGAATGATGTGTACTGGGGAAGAAGGAAGTCGTCGTGCGAAAAACTAGAGCTTCTTTTATGCTGACCCAAGTACGCTAATTTCATCTTAAGCGGCGTCGCTACAGAGCAGCACAATGTTGTTCATGACGACGGCTTTTCCTCAGTTTCGTGACGGGAATTCAGCTTCACTTCTCATCTCACTATTCTATCTTAAAAAAGTACGATTGGTGACGACGGTTCGGCGTTAATTCTCATCCTATTGTTCAATCAAGTACAATTGGTGACGACGAGTTAGTATTGCTTCTCATCTCATTACTCTATTTTTATATGGTATAATGCAAGTGTCCTCAAGTCATTGTTCCATATTAAAAGGGTATAAGTAAAAGTTCTTCCCATATTATTAACTCTTGAAATAGTACAATTAGGATACAATACCCAGATATCTATGAATCCATTGTGTTTCGACTATAGAAGCTGCGAGTGAAAATAATATCACAATTGCATTGTACTTCAAGGTAGAGAACATTCGAGGTCCAAATCACTTAATTTATTATTATCAATTCTCTAGCTTGGTAACTAACAATCTCACAAAATGTCTGTCCCAAACCCGCAGATCCCCCTTCTCATTCATTCTCTTTCCTTGCCCTTTCCATCCTTCAAACTTTGGATGAGAGAATTCTTCTCCGCGAGCTCCTCCTCCAACTCCTTGATCCGATTTCGGAGCTCTGTGGTCTCACCTTGAAGCTGCCGGACTTCGTCCGTAGGATGGAACGGGAGGCTGCCCTCATCTAAAGATTGATAAGGAATTGTGGGACGAGACTCTGAATCGATCTTACGTTTATCTTCGGCCCAAGTTGCAAGTTCATGTCGCACCTTCTCCAGGTCTTGTCTGGTACTTTCAGACAATCTCTTCAACATTTCGTAAACCAACCGTGGAGCACGTTCGAAGGGTGGATTTATAGGACGGTAGTTCGTTTCCAATCTTCCTACCAAAGCTTTTGCCCAATCAACCAGCTTCTGGAAATCATCTTTTGTGAGATACTTGTATCGGGCGAGAACAGAGCGAACGGCAGGCGAAGAACAAGTCCACTTCGTAAGTCTATTGTACTCGTTTGCCAAGCCATCGATGTCAATGAGGAGGTCGAAGGCTTCGGCAAGGGAAGGAGGTGGGGTAGGAGGGCAGGTGGAGCCTTTTGGATGCATTCTGATGGCGGTTTCTAGTAGGTAGTGTTGGTAATAACAGAGTGGTTCGAGGTAAACGGTGTCTTGAGAAGGAATGCGTGAGGATTGTACCGAGTAGACTAAAGCTCGTAACTGGCAAGATATATTTATAGTAGAGGCAAAAACAGCCGGTAGAGGCTTGAAGTTGCTTGGAAACAAAGGGGTGTTTCGGATGTATTGTGGGGAAGAAGGAAAAACAGCGTGGAAGAATTTTCAGTACTTGTATATGAAGTCCCGCAGCCCTGCCAGGGCACTTCTTTATAATAGGCTTTGTACGCTTTGCGATAGTACACATTTACTTAGAACAGTGCATTAGCCTTTAAAGGCACCGTTCAGTTTAAAGCCGCTCACTTTGCAGCCACTGACGTTAGAGTTCACACCAGAGACAGACTTTTATATATTTGACATCGGTTTGTAATACTCCGAAGAATTGCCCCTTGTTTGTATAATTGTTTGCCGACTTTCTTTGTGGTTTGTTTGCGGTTTGCCTTGGACTTCTGTTTTTGATTTTGTTTGTGTGTTTGTCTTGTTTATATAGCTCTTAGACACTTCTAAAAAATCTTATTATTTCATAGAGTCTTCTTATACTAGAAGAGTTGGGATATATTTAGCAAAAGTTGAAGGTTCTCTATAGAAGTAGAGTAATCCTCCTCTTATTAATGACGTAGCTACATTATTTGAGGGGATTCTAGTATGTAAATTTCTAAATTTTGGGATGGAAATACAGGCACTTGTTGACTACTCGCTTAATGCCCTCTTTCAGTTTATAAGAACAATCCCACAGTTCCCCCAAAAACAACAACTTCTTCCAACTACTAATAACGCCACATAGATTGTTGTCTTTACAGGCTTCATTTCCATTATTGTACCAGTGCCCTTCTAAACATTCAACTCAAGCAAAGACACGACCTCCTACCGCACTTGAGAATACTACCAACCCTCTTCCTACTGAAGCAACAACGACACCGCCTCTCTTTCCCCCAAGAATACGACGACTCAGGCTCGACATTGAAAGATCGGATAATCACTACGTCATACATTCTTCTGGTCTCAACTTTGCTTCGGTCTGGCCTTAGACACAACAAAGTCATTTGGTCAAAATTTTGCTTCGGTCTGAAGTTGCACACGATAACTTCCTTCGGTCTGAACCTGCTTCGGTCTGACCTTCACAAACACTGAAAGTTCCTCACTCCCCTACCCTCCTTTCATCCAAAATGTCCAACCTTGAGAGCGGCAACCGTGGCAGTACTCGACCGAACATTACCCTTGGCGAAGCTACCGCAATGCGCCAACATTGGCTCAATATTGGCAATGATTATGAAGCCTTTCATGAGCATTACAATACCAGAGACCCGACCATCAACCGTGTCTTTATTCGTGCTCGGCTACTACCGCATGCTGAAATTCAGCACTGGGTTGACGAAGCCAACCGTTTATACCACACCGTTCTGGCCGGAACCACAGCACAACGAGACCAGATCCAGCTTCATATTCTGTATGGCCAATTGCAGGGAAATCGCGATAGATTTCGGGGGCGTTTTGAAAGTCTTCGAGTTGATCTCCGAGCTTTGGGCCTTGCGGAGCCGGGTGAGGGCGAGATTAAGCCAGAACCAGAGCCAGAGAACTGGGGCCTTAGGGTTGAAGCTCCTCGTGAACCACCTTCATCTCAAATGGGTGGTCTCTCACATGAGACGGAATACCAGCCACCTCCTTCTCGTCCTTTAGGCCCATCTGAAGGACCTCGACTACCAGCCAATACTGTCCAACAGCCCTATCCATCCATCACTCAACGACTCAACCCGGGTTACCGGTCACAATCTCGCTCTCCACCTGCCTCTCGTCCAAACTTAAGAGCTCGATCTCCTCATCCGAGTACACAATCCTCTTATCCCAACGCAGAACGTGATGCTCGTCGTTTGAGAGACGAAAATACCCAGCTCCGGGCTGACAACGCAATATTACAGACCCAGCGAGATGAGGCCGAACTTGAACTTGACCGTGTCGTCCACTGGTACAAGATGCAGGAAGAAGAGATAGAGGAGAAGGATGAAATCATTCAGAGATTGAAGGAGGAGTTGATGATGGAAAGGGATAGAAAGGAGAAGAAGTAGGCCTTGGAGGGAAGAAATTCGGTCCAGGCTCTTGGTGCACGCTATTGGTGCCGACCGTGGTGCAGAATCCTGAGACTTAGTCTTGATGTTTGCTCTTGGTACTTGATGCATTTAGATGCAATGCGTGTCAGTTGCGCTTCTCACACATAGCTGTTGTTTTCTTCCTTTCTCGATTACACAGTAGTTTGCTTGTGCCGGAGAGTTTAGGAGACCCTGCAAACATAGAGGGGCAACCTAGCAGATAACAATGAAAGCAAAGCTTTAGCCTCCTATATCATTCTTTTGTACTGACTAGCATAGCGAATTAAGCAGCAAGATCACCGTATAGTATGACATTTGAAATTCTTTTGCAGTGACTCAGGACAAACGACAATTTCAAATCTGCGAGGCAACCTGATCTCCATCAAACAACATCTCAAGCTCGATCTCAGCAACATCCCTCTTGATCCCAACAAAAACGCTGACACTTAACCCAAAATCCCCAGGCATGTCCACCCCAACACCCTGCGCCCCCTCCGATACCAACAAGACACCTATCTCCTCGAGCAATGCCACCCCTTCCAGCAAAACTGGGATATTTGAGTTGAGGTAGGCGGATGCTTCTTTTCAGCAGCACCACTCTACCCTTGTTTGGCAATCTTTTGCTTCTGAGTGAAAAGGGAGAGGGAACCAAGCTGCATCTGCAAAAGGGACTGGAATTGGGTGCTGAGACATTGAATGATTTGCTGACGATTAAAGGCGCGAAAATTGAGGGGCTTGAGGATCGCGCGAGCGGTGGGCACAACTTTCCAAGCAGAAGCGATTTTATATTTGCCTGGGAGGATAACTGGAGAGATGCGTTGTTTTGTGTTGAGCTGACATTGCACTGCCCGACTTTTCGGGAAGGCGGTGTGAGCGGCAATATCCCCCCTATTTTCATCAGAGGGTCACGTGGAGTAAAAGAAAATTCTTTTCACGACCAAATCTTCACTTATGCCTCATTAATGACTTGAAGCTATTTCATGAAATGGGCAAGCAAGAGTCAGCCCTTATGATTAACCGGTATGTCTGTATGACATGTAACACGCTTTCTAGCAAATCTTGCTCTCTTCTTGCAGAGTTTGAAGCTACTTTAGGCTCTCAATGCGAATCACCTTTCGAGCCTGTTGTGTGGTAATTATTCACTGGCGGATCTCACAGTCGACATAAGGAAAGGCGCTCTCCGACCATCTTCTTCCACTTCCACTTCAACTTCCCGTCTCCCTCCCACAACTCCTCCCCCTTCAATCCAGCAACATCCACACCCATTTTTGCCTTCTAAAGGTCTCCTTGAACTCCATCCCCGTCCTTTAAAATGGAATCCTACACTGAAGGTCTCCTCCAAGACAAGCTCAGAGAGGTCAAGGTTCTGGCGACCGCCTTTAACTCACGGTTGATTGCCGAGGAGCTCAGACTACCCGATTCCGAGAGCAACAATGAGTCATTCAGGAACTTGAAGTATCGTCACGCCACCATCATCGTCAATACTGCGAGGCTCGCGAAAGCTGATTTGAAGAGGCAAGGACGGAAGTTGAGGATGCCCCAGGAAGACTTCAATTCTGCGGTACTCGCCGATCTTGTAAAGTCGAGAGATCTCCTGGCCCAACTTAAGGAGGTTTTTGAAGACTTGGAAAGACTCAAGGCATTCGCTAAGCGCCAGGAGCAAATCGACAAGATGGTTATGAGCAACCTCGAGCGGTTGAGGATGGAGCCGTCTTCAGTTCGTATTTCCAAAAACTGTTTGCAGAAAATGGCTGACCTCCGTCACCCAAGCAGATTACCCAGGGAAATGTTGTTGCTGGTACAAGCAAGCCGAAGGAGACGAAGTACAAGGTTGAGAAGCGGGTTCACGTTCGAGCGGTAGGGTTTCTCTATGGACTACTCCTCTTCCCGATGGAATAGTTCTAATGATTGTTGCAGCATACTCGAAAATGGCCTGAACGAAAGCAGAGGTAAACTCCATCAAGCAAGAATTAGAGGAAGTGAAAGGGACATAGGAGATGATAGGCGTGGCATTCATTCAACGGGAAATGAGAAACTATTGGGAAACTTCAGATGCATTTATTGGGATAAGGGAGTCTGATATCTGGGAAGGCGATAGGATTATGGGCGGAAACAAATGGCCAATTCGGTCACATTTGCTGCATGGCGATAGTGACGGGCATGATTTCTTCAGCAGTGGTTCGATACTCTGAAATCAATGGCAAGTCAACCTTAAATCATTCATGTGTTCTCATGAAACGTTGGATCTCGAATCGTTTCCGTAGAACAGGCCTATTCTGAGGCGGATTTTCTATCAGCCTGTAGTGAATTCATTGATATCCTCAATTTACCTTCTTCGTTGCCGCTCCATCGTCATCGACCACCATTTTTTCACTCTCCATCCAGCTCGCCACCAACACACCCACAACCCCAGGTAAAGATGGCACCCAACGCTTTTAGCTCCTACAATACCTCTGAACTCAATCGCACCATCTCAGCCCTCAACGACACCAAGCTCACTCTGACCTTCAAGCTCAACCTCCTCCGCCCCTCGGCATCTTCATCCCCGACCCACCTCGCAACCTTCGACGACTTGGTAGATCGTCTGGTCGATACCGGTAGTCAAATCTGGGGACTGGAGGAGCAGAACAAGAATAAGGAGAGTGGAGCTAATACCGGGGATAATCATGAGGATGTTCGGAAGGCGTTGAAGAGTGCTATGGTACTGGTTGGTACCCTTGATACATTAGGAGAGGAGGTTATGAGGTTGAAGTTTGCGTTGGAAGGAGTTGAGAAGGCTGCAGTAAGTATTGGCAAGAATACTCTCAAGACGGCTGGTGCAGCGAGTAGTCAAGGAGGTGCTGCTGGCGGATCTCAGAGTATTGCAAAGGCGGCTACGGCAACATCGCTGCAGGAAGATATAGCAACCGGTGCGTCTCCGAATCCTGCAGTGCCTGCCACTGCAACCCATGAAGAGCAAAGGCTTCCGAAGCCCATGGTAAGAGCTATTTCAGAGATTTCAATTGCATTGGCTTACCATGCTTCAGCTTCATCTGGAAGGTGCTCAGGAGATTGTTGGATTTGGCAACAACGTTCCGGCACCACCTGGACCACGCAATCTTGCGTCTGTTGGCCGAACATCTAGTCAAAATATTCCTGCAGCTGCCAGCACAAATCGACAAATTCCAGCCGCAAAGAAGCAAAAGCTCAACCACGCTTCTGATGATCAATCTGCGGCTTCTGCTTCCGAGCCTGCTAAGGTCAAGCAAGAACTAGCAGTCTCGAAGCAAGCCAAGGTACCAAATTGGGCACCCGAAGGCTACTACTACGTCAAGGCTGTAAGTTTTCTACCTTTCTTTGGCAAAATAATTCGTCTAATCTTTGCTTTAGCACTTCCGTCGCAAGCCCAAGCGAAAGATAAAGCAGGAAGAGGCCGAAGAAGAGAAGGAGGTCGAGCAGCCGGCCAGCGTCGAAATCGTGCATTTGGACGGTGTTTGAGGGGACGAAATCATATTGACTTTGGTGGAAAGGCATGGGTGTGAAGCCAGCTGACACGGAACTTGGGATCTATGGGAACTGGGAGTTGGCAACAGGCTCTCGATACATTGGTGGGCAGGAAATAATGGCTTGGTAACGGTAGACATGGGAAATTTTGGGAGTTGGATTCCTTTCCTGCTTAGTGCGTTTCTTCCAGGAGTTTGGGCAGAGCTTTGCGGTCGAACTAGAGAATAGAAATTGGATCATCCAGCAGTATACAAACTTGCGGCTGAAGGTGTTTGTCCAAACTTCCGCTTCAGCGAAGGGCCCGAGGGTGGAGGATCCCTGCAAGCCACTTCGAGGAACGAACCGCCCCTGTGACTCTAGACGAGCTCACTGTAGCGTGCGGTTAATGTTGTAAAGAATTAACAAATATTCGAGACTCTGAACCAGTATAGCTGGCACCTGTTTGGTGCTACATTGCACCACCATTGTTCCCTTTCGTTACAGACAACCAACACTCTTGTGTTACAATAAGTTCAAGCTACCATACTCACGAATTAGCCATAAATGCATATGAAAGGGCTTTTATTAGATCTTCAACCCAATATATTTTATTGTTCATAATCAAGCATCCTTCTGCAAATTTATAGAAGCTTACTTTTCTTGCTCCCCAACCTCGGAACAATAAACCTCCTTCTTAGAAAAAGGCCCCGCCCTCCATTGAATTCTCGTTTTGTCTGATTCAAAGGGGTTAGTGTTGCACTTGACAAGGCTCCTGCCAGATCTCGTGAAGCTCCGCCTCGCCAAAGTAAACAAGCCTCCGACCAGCAAATAATTTATTTCCTTCCTCTTCAACAACAACACCACATCGCATCTCACACCACCCCCTGTGCATCCAAATTTTTTGTAAGTGCCATGTTCTCATCTCCTCTTGCACATTCAGTTGTTGCGAAAGCACTGCAGATCCCTGTGCATGACGCCTTCCGTATAAATATTGTTCCTGAAGAAAACTGTGCATCCACTATCCTTCCATCTCCATACTCTTTCCATTAGCTAATTGGCCTTTCTGTAACAGGAACAATCAATCATCAATATCATACGGCAAGGAGAGCAATCATGGACCATCCATGGATCAAGCTTGAGGCGGTTCAAGTTATCATGGACAAGCACAAACTGTACCAGGAGCACCTAGAACTGATGCAAAAGAACCACCCAGCATCTCACCGCCTCCAGGAGATGTACCACGCTAGTGAAGTGCTCCTGAGTGAACTTCTGCACTTGTACAGCCTAGTTGAAACGAGACTCTACGTTGGCAAGCACGGCAACGGCCCCAATCCCCTCGAAAATGATGATCGTTTCGCCCAAGAGCAAACTAAAAAGGATGGCAAGCGCCCTTTATGTTGATGTTGACAAAATAACGGGTACAATTGCTAACACTTAAGGCATGCAGTCTTGTACCCACGCTTGTTTCGGTTCCGGACCGAGCCTGAATTCAAGAATCTCAACGAGGGTCTGGAGGATCCACTCGCAGCCGAAGAGAGCAAGGGTGCAATCCATCGCCTCCAGCAGCAGATCACCCAACTCAACATTCAAAAACGCCAACAGGAAGCTGACAAGAATAAGTCCATTGCTCAGCTGGAAGGCGAGAAAGCTTCATTGTTGGCACAGCTCGGACAACTCCAGACAACTCACAACACTCTTGACGTCCAGTACCAAAGCCTGCACCGCAACGCCCAGGCCAAGGACGTCATGATATCTGATAAAGCCCAAACCATTACTAGGCTGGAAGGAGAGAACTCTTCAATGTCGACTCAACTGAACAATCTTCAGCAACAACAGGAAAGCATGTACTGCAACATCCAAACTAACAACATGGCCATCTCTGAGAAGACTCAAGCCATCACTAGGCTGGAGGGAGAGAAGGGTTCGCTGTTGATACAGCTCCAGACAGCACAGAAGGAAAAGGGCGAGGCAGAGCAAAAGATGCGTCATGCACAGGAGAACCACACCAGCCTCCATAGAGTCCTCGTTATGGCAGACGGCCGTAAGGACGAGCTTGTGGGCAGGGTCACAGCGTTAGAGCAGGAGAAGTTGGGTTTACAGGCAGAAAACAAGACTCTCAACGAACAAATCTATGATTTGCAAACACAACTTCAGCAACCGCGATCCTTCAACGCCTTTGTTGCTCCCAGACAGGGTCCTACTATTGGTTCTCAGTATCCCAGCGGCGGCCTTAACGGATCTCCGGGAAGTGCCGTCTCTCGCGAACGAGCTATTGATAATCTCTATACAACTTCGACCAACCCGATCCCGCCTTCGAGACAACCCACATCATTTGGGGGTAATATCAACCGCAATCCCTCGGCATCCTCTGCATCTCGCCCTCGCCAACAAGCTAATGAGCGCCTTACTGTCCCACAATCGCGCGTCCTCAATTGCATGTCCCGGATGAGTGATGATCAGATTCAAGAAGCAGGCTTGGAGTCTACTATTGTGGAGTTCCAGAGAGGGCCTCCAGACCCATACCATCATTGGCGCCGTGGCGTACGTATTCTTAGTCCTTTTCTTGTCATTCAAGCTAATCTGTTCCGAGGGCTGGGTTAACCGCAGAAGTGCTCGCAGCATCGACAGCAATGAGGGCAAGGCCAGGGACTACGGCAGAATGTACTGAGAGGTGTGTAAGACTAAGCGGTGGCTCACAAAGTACATTCCGTCTTTTGGCAGAAAAACAAGTGGCGTTGAGTTGAGAGTCTTCTTTTGTTTGAGTACGTACAACACACAAGTAATACTCAGCTTTTTGGCAGAGCAATGAGCAGCTTTGATATGAGATTCTCCCTTTCTTTCTGTGCACAAACGCATCTCTACTGGTCAACCAAGAGCCGGGAGATTATCCATGTATTTGGCCTCAATAAATTTCTCGATGCACTGAAAATGTTCTTTCTCCACTAGAATAATGCAAGCTTCCCAAACTTCGACAGTCGGATCACCTGTCAACTTTTGTCACATTTCAAATTTTCATGGAGAATTAGGATGATTCTTGACCGCCACTTGGGCTTTTTGTGATTATGGATGCTAATTGGAAGCAGTGAACTTCTGCATCACGGCCACCCACTTATCAGAATTCCGTTTGCACCCCAACAAGTCTCTGCTTGACTTCTCACATACAAGCATGGCAACCATTTACAAATCATTTCAGCAGTAAAACAACATTCAATCACCAGACCATCCTCCCTTATCTCTAACAAAGCTCGAACCCCTTCCACAAAACCTCGCGGTGCGACCCTCTCTCCTTTCTCCGCTCCGAGACCAACGAAGACCGAAACGCCGATCCAAACAAACGCCACGATGAACGAATTCTTCCCACCACCCCCACCCCCACCTCCACCCCCGCCATTCCCGCCCCGCTCCATCTCCCTCCCCCCCACCTCGCCAACCCAAATACCAGAACCCAGGACCTTTGGCGAAAATCACGAATATTCCTCTCTTATCAACCAATACCTATCCCCGATCGTTGAGCGAGACGCCCAAATCCGTGCCTTGAGTAGCCAGCTTCACAGCCAGCAATGCATTTCTACAAAGCAAGAGGAGCAGTTGGAGCATTTGAGGGGGGTCGTACAGGGAAAGAACCGAGAGCTGCAAGAGAAAGAGAGGGACTTGAAGCAAAGCCAAGAGGTGAACCGGGAGCATAGAGTGGAGTTTGGGAAGTTGAGAGCTGACTTTTGGGCGAAGGAGAGGGGGTTTGAGGGCTTGAAAGGCACGGTTGAGAGGTTGGAGAGGGAGAAGGTTGAGCTGAACGTGAGTGCGGGTGAGCCGTTTGCGAAGAGGATTGTGGAGTTGGAGGCTGGGAATAAGGAAGCCAAGGGGAGGATCGAGGTGCTGGAGAGGAAGGAGGAATGCTTGGCAAAAGAGGTCAAGGAGGTGAGGGAGGGTTTGACGAGGCGGGATAGAGATATCGAAATATTGAAGAAGGAGAAGAAGGCGGACACTGCTGAGAAGGAAAAATTGGTCGAGGAGAGGGACGAAGCACATGAGGAAGAGGTAGCACTTTTGAGGAAGATACAGGGACTGGAGATTGCGAAGAAGAAATTGGATGAGCTGGTTGCTCAGCAGCAAGGCACCATGGCGGACAGGCAGCGCCAGATCGACCGGCTGGAGTGTGATATCCGCCGGGTCAAGGCTGAGAGGGACAACTATATAGACAAGGCACACAACTCTGAGAAGGAGAAGCAGGAGATGGAGTGCAAAGTCAATAAGCTAGAGGGGAAGATCAGTCAGATGGTTCATATTGGTACCTCAGACGGGGTGGACGAGGAGGGACCGTCTGCAAAGAGACCGAGAACTCCCCAGAGTGCAAAGAGGGACAGTATTCCTAGTTGTCCAAGGGCAATGGCAACAGGGTCTCCTGATACACCAAAGAGTATGTCCATATGTTCGCCGACAGATGGGAGGAATTCACGGCTTCCGGGAAACGAGGTACGCAGAGTAGGATCTGTCCATCGGCGCGTATACTCATCGAAATGATAGGATCAGAGATTCAGTTTCAAATTGAAGTCTCCTACCAGTTTGAGAAAGAGTAGATGTCGTCTTAGGTAGAGCTGCAAATGGGGACTCTACTCTTCTGGACTTCTTCGCGCTCCCTAAATTGATGGATTATCGAGCTTGAACACGCCCGCTCAAACCTGGAGTGTATCTCTTCATGTACCGCAGCTTTGTTGTACAGTGAGAAAGTTAGCACATCCTGGTGAAGTTCTGCTCCTTCGCTTAGCTTCCAATGCTCCTTCTCTCTGATTTTGAACCTCTCCTCCACCACCCCTCAACAACCGAACAACCTCAACAACGACACTGAATCCGAGCAAGGTCACTTCGGATGGCAGAAGCAAAGCCGACTGGAGATTGAATTGCGACGCAGCTATAGTCACCCCCTATACCTTCGCAGGTCCTCCCAACCCAACAACGACATCACCTCAAACAACAGAACCCACGAAAGTGAAGCATTCACCTTTCGAGTGGCCAACTTCGGACTCCTTTTTCGCGAGCCACCACCAGAGCGAAGGATCATCACCCTCAAACTCCCCGGAGAACATCTACGAAAGTTCCCTTCGTCTCGAGACGCTGTCAAGATGGACTCAGATCCTGCATCCTTTCCGAAACCATTGGAGGAGATTGAGAAGTTGATCAAGCGTCCCCATCTCTATAGCGCTAGCGCTAGCCTGAAACCAATCAGGGCTGCACTGAATCTCGAACATGAGCGTCATGGCGAGATCTTGAAGGAGAAAGAAGATAAGATCTGGGTATTGCAGAATCAGCTGCAAGCTGAACGTACTGAGAAGGATCAACTGCAGCGAGAGATCGAGAAGGTCAAGGCGGAGAGGGAGGTTCTTCGAGAAAAGGTCGACAGGGTTAGCCAGCTGGAGAAGGAAATCAAGGAACTGAGGGAGAAAGGCAAGAGAGCGGCTTCTGCAATGATGACTACAGCAATGGAGCTGGAGAAGGAGGGGCCGCCGTCGAAGAAAAATAAGACCTTGTCATTCTGGGATGAGTCGGACTGCTGATGGGAGAGGGTGTTTTCTTGGCCTGGGTGACACACACGTCCGGGCTGGTAAACACCATGGCAATTTTGGCTGAACTCTTTTCCCCTTTCCTGCAAATTATGCTGACAAAATGTACTGGAGTGGAATTAGAGCACCCAAGTCTCAGATGGTTCTCAGGCTACAGCCCATGCTCGTGATCATGAATTTTGACTTGCAAGATGCAGGAATCGGGTTACATGCTGCCGGACCCGAGCAAATTGCTAGATCGAGGCAGGAAATGTATGTATCAAACATCTGAGCGCTGAATCCAAGTATTAAATAATATAGTAGGTTATTATTTGCTAATTGTTTATCAATCAAACCAAGGGTTCATCGCATCTGTGCACCTTGCCAAAATCGGCCGCTTTTTCCTCCGTCTGAGAAGCGGGTATTGCAGGTGCTCAGATCATTAGAACGTAAGGTCTCTGAATGTCTCGATATCCATCTCAAATTCAACAAAACTGGAAGAATTTTCCTCGCAGAAATCATGGCCAGAGATTTGCTACAGATCAGACTCGTGCTTAATGTCGCAGAAGTGGCATGAGAACATTGGAACCCTGCGGGCTTCCTCGAGAGCGGAAGTGACGCTTCCTCATTGTGGCCGTACGCCGCTCCTTCTCAATTCGGACAGTCACATCACCCAGTGTGTCAAATGAGTAGAGTAGAGTAGAGTAGTGGGTCCTACTCATACTCTACTCAGCCGAAATATGTCCTACTTATATTCTACTTAATACTCAATGAGTATATACTTAAGTAACTTAAGTAGCGAGTCACGTGCAAGCACGTATCCTTATGAGGGGGTCCCCCGACTTAATTATTGGTTTTAAACTTACTTTAAAAGGCTATATTATATCTAAGAGTAAGTAGAAGTCAAAATAAGCCCTATATATTCCTTTTCTCTTCGATTTATTATTTAGAAGTCACATGCATTAAATAACACGTGATTACTATATTAATTTTTACTAGTATAATAAGTAGTATTAGAGGAATTTTAAGTAATAAAAAAGATAATAAAGGTAGAGAAAGATAATAAAGAGAAGAATTAAATAGTATTTATAATATAAAGAGAGATATTTAATATAATAAACCACGTGATGAGTAGTTAAACTACTTAAGTAGTCTACTCTACTCTACTTAAGCTTAGTCATAGAGGGGCTACTTATACTCTACTCAATACTCAATGAGTATATACTTAAGTAACTTAAGTAGTTTGAGTATTCCTTTGACACACTGACATCACCGAAAGTAGTAGGTTGCGATGATGAGATGTAGGGGCTATTGCTATAGCTTACCAGGACGATTTTGACGACAGTCTTGCAAGATACAGCTTTCAGATCTTGAAGCATTGTGTTGAAAGCGTCAGTCCAAGAAATTTGACTCGCCAGTTCGCGATTCATGATCTCGGCATCCACAACAATGTAAAGCTTTTCGAGGCCACTCAACACAGAGGCTAGAATGGCAAACCACTCGGACTCCTTCGTTGCGTTCTGGAAGCGTGCTGTATTCAATGCAGGTGATTCGTCGTTGAGCAGAGATGGATTCAAGTGAAGGATCTGTAAGACTAACTGTTTGAGGACCTCGATAGGGGATCGCCATGCTGAGCTGCTGTCTTCTTTTGCACTCAGGGTCCATATGACGGGGATTTTCGTGGCCCGGAGCAGAGCCACCATCTCCGTTGCAAAATCCTTTGTCTCGTGTCGTGTCAAGCAAGTTCCTCTTGCTATGATCAGCGACGGAGTATTCGACATAGCCCACTCCTTCAGTTTTCGAGACCGCCAAGATGGATGAGCCTCGTACGTGCGCCGAAGTTGTCTTCGCTTGCTCAGGAAAGATGAATAGCGGAAACTTTCTTCCGGCTCGGGAAGACTCGTGGCCGCGGCGAACGTTAGTATCTGGGAGAACTGAATCTCGCATATTCGCCGTTTCGAGTCAAGAAGTATTCTGGAGTTTACAGCTTGGCTTTCTTAGATTCAATTGATTAGCTTCAAGATATCCAAGAAGAAGGGCGAATCTAAGTACCTATCATAGTACGCTTGAACTCCATGAAGAGCAAGTGCAAATCCCTGAGCTCTGCCTGATTTGCTGTTGCTGCTAGTTGATCAATGGCTTGAGATGAGCAACAAATCTTGTGTGATATATCTTGAAATTCAAGCTTCGTGGGGCGAAACATGGCAATGAGAACATGCTTCACCCTTCCTGCCTCGTACCAGCTTATAGCTCTCTGTATGAATTCCATCAAATGGCCGTACAGTACTGAGACCTCGAGTTTGATCTTTTCGGTGGGATACAGCAGAAGCTTGATGTCTGCTTTCGGGAGCACAGTTGTAATCTGCGCTAGCGCCTTCGAAAGCTGAGCGATGGATTCTTCGTGGTTGACAATAGCCTGTGTTGCTAAATCAGTTACCTATTGACTTAAGGATGAATGGTACATGTCCAAAACCTACTCTCAATAAGAACTTTATCGCCCCTAGTGGTAATGCAACATATTTAGGGCAATAGCTTGCCGACATCTCAAACACTTTACCATATAGCAGAATGCTTTGAGACAGCCGTTTCAGCCATTTACGCGCTTTGGACTGTGCGCTCCCCCCTTCGTACTTTGCCTTGGCTGCTCGGATGGCCTCCTGAACTCCAGCCATCCCCGTTTGATCTTGGAGCCATATTTTGTTGCATTCGTCTTCTGTCAAATGAGCTCTAAAATGCCCGACGGCATTCTTGTAAACCTCCTGAATCACCTTTCGGCTGCCCGCCAGGTCGTTAGCGGGATGTCTTCAGTCGTGAGGCTGCCCAGATCTCACCTATCGCGAGTTTCGTCCGGAGCAGACCATTCTCGTGAGAATCTTTGGTGAACAATTGCGCTCGGTGTCTGTTGTACTGTATCCATTGCCAATCGCTGGTCGCAAGTTCCGTCCGAAGAACAGCGGTGTTTGCACTATGGGGAGTCGTCGCGAAGCAGGAAAGGCCGCAACGGGGCTTTTGTTGGGAAAGCCCTCTGTACGCGGGTGTGGCAGTGCTAAATTGTGGCTTCAGGCACACTTCAGGGCTTCTCTACCAACGAGGCTACCGAAAAGCAAAAGGACAACTTACACTTGAACAACCAACCGAAACCGCTTGAGCAGGTGGGAGAGTGAAATTGAGGGGAAGAAAGACATCAAGATCCCAGCAAAATCCGGACCCTTCTACGTTTAAGGAGAAGCAGGACCAAGAAAGAAGGCAGACCCTTCTCAAAATGCAGCAATATCACGAGCAGTCAACCACCTCCGCCGAGATTTCGCGGCGTTCAAGAAAACGCGCTCGATCATCCTCTGCAGAACAGGCAACAGATGGCCGTCCGAGGCCAGTTCCAAAGACTACAGGCAACGGAACTGTTCAACAAGCTTTGAGGAACCTTTTGGACAGTGTAATCAGTCCTGAACTGCTCAACGCCATCAAGCCCGAGGGATTGTCTCTAGTCAGTTCAGGGGAAGAACACAACGCGACCTCTTCAAATCAGTCCAGACTGTCCCAAGCGAGCAACCTTCACGCGCATGGTGCCGATCGAAGTCTAAACTTGATGTCGGCTGGGGATGTGAAGCAATTCCCCGGACTCCATCATCAGCATGCTCCGGCATCCTTAGCCGCGCTGCAAGGAAGTTCAGTTGGCAGTGATAAGGAACACCAATTAATTGGACTGTTCACACAATTAATTAAGGGATACGCCTTGAACACGGAGGTATAAATGCAGCAGCGTGCTCCACCTCTTATGTAGCAAACTAATCGACGGACAGAACCCCTTAACCAACACTGCTATTCCGAAAGGGTGGAACGGCACCCTTTCTGGGACAATCCAAGACTCTGCTGACAAGCATATCGAGGCCACGGGACAATCAAACGAGCTTAGTGTTGCCGCTCCGTGGACAGACTTAAGAACCATAACACCAGAGCCAGAACGAGAGGCCTCTTTTTTAAAAGAAGTTGATACACTCCCACAAAATGAGTCTGGATTGGTGGGTTCCAACGTTGTACCTGATCCGGTCAACACCTCGTCTCCGGGGTCTGACGACACGAATTTCCTCTTGTGTGAGGACTGCTTGGGAGGTTCTTATGTTTCGAACCTGCATGAGACAATTAAAACACTGAGAACTCAGATTGCGCACCTCAAGCACCTGAAAGAACCCGAACCAGAGCTTCCTCCGCGAGTTGCGGTGCTACATCGAGTCAATTGCGAATGTGGAGAGCTGACCCATGTTGGCGCTCCCCCGGTCCGCACAAGCATCTTCTTGGATCCACCTCATCGAATTACAACCGGCAGGAGATGGCATCTCGAAGGATATGAGAATGCCCTCGACGAGTCTCAGTTTCTTAGTCGTAATAAAGATGTCGTTCTGCTTGTGTACAAGAATTACCAATGTCTTCAGGACGCGGCCCGGTGCCAGTGGAAAAAAAGTCAGAGTAACGATGGTTCCCGTGCGTTCCAGGATCCTGCTGGAGAGTTCGCACCTCCGTATTCTTCAACAGAATCAATGATGATAACTTCATCTATCCTTTGCCAGGCCCTTGGGTGGGCAACCAAGGAAACTCAAGCAAAGGGAGAGACGCCAAAAATTGCTGTCAGCCACGAGATGAAAGCGCCATACCACTACTTCTACTATGCTCGTGCTTCTCTTCTTCGAAAACTCGATCGAATGGATAATGGACACCGGATACAGTTGAAGCTTCTGATAGACCACGTGGAGGAAAGCTTTGAGACAAGCTATTCAAAAGCAAACGCTTTATTTTCGCAGGGGCTCGTATCAAGGGAGGCTATCTACTATCTCTTCAAGCCAGACATGGATGTGGTGTATCGATGGCGTGGAGAGGAGGCGGCTCACAGGACGAGGAATTGGATCATACCGCCTCCGGAACCGACCCAACCATATGAGGCAAAACGTAAGCGGGAAGCAAAAGACGACCCAGTGGTGGGAACACTACAATGCTGCTGTTGGGCTTTTGATGGCGCACTCTGGAAAACAGATAGCACATTCACGATAGAATGGCCTAACACATTTGGTGACATTCAAAGCATTCGAAACCTCCCTGTTTATCCCATGAAATATGCACCTCGAGCTATAGAAGAGACCTTATATAAGCGGGGGTTGAAATTCTGGGCGTGCACAAAGCAGTCATATGTGTCGTATGATGACCCAGACTTGCTTGGAGATCCCGTTCAGGTAAGAAGTTCAGGCCTAGGATCAGCTTTGAGATGGGACACCAGCTAACTTATACCAGCAGGGCGCAAGGTACATGATTGATACTCTCTTGTATAAGCAAGCGAATCCAGCCGCTTTTCCTCACAGGCCTCCGGGAGGGGTAATCGAAGTACCAACTCCAGAGGAAATGCAAACTCGCTCTTTCTTCTTCTTGCTACCTTCTGAAGTATTCGGCTACAGCATGCAAACAAAGAAATGGGGTAAGACTACTCAACTCGCCACTTTTCCAGAACTTTGCCTAACTCATGCGTAAAAGCCCTTCTGAGGGTAGCATATATCTCTCCGGTAGTTTGGAACATGGAAGCATTCGACAGCTTGGTTGTAGATGACGACACTAAAGAGTTGGTGAAGGCTTTGGTGACGAACCAATTAGCCAAAGAAAAAGGAACCGATGTGTTAGATGGGAAAGGAAACGGTTTAGTAATCCTGTTGCATGGGTCAGTCATAACATTTCTTGGGGGGTTCGGTGATTCAGACTGACGCGTATCAAGTGGACCTGGAACTGGAAAGACGCTCACTGCAGGTAATTTAAAACCATAATGTGGGCCATCCTTCCTGAAAGATCATTGACATTATTGCCAGAAAGCGTCGCTGAACTAGCACGAAAGCCGCTGTATCGTGTCACATGTGGCGACATTGGAACGGATGCAACCGCTGTTGATAAGGTAAACCAGTTGAACTATATAGATTGAATATGGATATTCTGACTTCAAGAAGCACTTACAGAGCGTCTTGCACCTGGGCAGGATATGGGGCTGCGGTAAACCTAACCCCCCACATTCCTGTTATGAGCAACGTTTAGCGCTCGCCAGCTAATAAGCGCATAGTCGTTCTGCTTGACGAAGCGGATGTATTTCTTGAAGAGAGAAGTCTAGCAGATATGGCAAGGAATGCTCTCGTCTCGGGTCAGTAAAAATGATGAAGCAGGAACGCTCAACTAAGGAATCCAGTCTTTCTTCGAGTTCTCGAGTACTACGATGGTAGGAAAACCCTTCTTTTCTCCTGACACTGGTAACTAACAGGCTAAGGAATCCTGATCCTAACATCCAACCGCGTGGGTACCTTCGACGAGGCCTTCAAATCTCGAATCCAACTGGCTCTCCACTACGACAATCTGTCCCGCACCCAACGACGCGCCATCTGGGCAAACTTCATCAAGCGGCTCGCATCCATCGACAAAGACAGCGTGAACACAGACAGTCTGACAGAGCATCTTGACGAGCTAGCAGCGCACGATATGAACGGTAGGCAGATCAGGAACTCATTGACAACAGCAAGACAGTTGGCCTTATACAAGGGAAAGAAGATGGATTACGGACTGTTGAAACATGCCATAGGGGTTGGAAGCAAATTTGATCACTATTTGAAAGGCGTGAAGGGGAATTTCTCCGATGATGAGTTGGCAAGGGAAGGAGGTGTGAGGTAATTCGGTGATATGAGGAAGGGAATACAGGACACTGGTCTCTCATCTCAGTGGGCTACCCTGGTTTCGATATGATTAGAAGCGCAAACGGCTTCAATGATTAAAGGGTAGAGAAAGCGATTGGGTGTGATGATTTGATGACATTTTCTCTACTGCACACTGGGGTCCGGACTCGACGCTGCTTTGTTCCATTAGTTCGATTTCTATGCGTCCTACCTCGTCTATGAATGCAAAGCTATGTGGAGGTTTTGAACAAATGGGGTCTCTATCTAATTCTGAATCCACTGGGGCGCATTCAAGGAGGGGGTCAAAATCTCTGTCCCATACATCGCCCTATTAAATTTTGCCGAAAGCAGCGTCATCCCACGAGAATCCTCTTCCAGCGCCCTAGAGAATCATTTATAATTCTCCATCTTATCTAAATACAAATCATGCAAACACCTATTGAATTGAGACACAGCTACCTTTTTAAATCTGTTACAATATCGTGATGCTGTCTATCCCCGCTCTCCTGTCAAACGTTGTTGATCCCTGCCAGAGCTGATTTTGGATCTTAGATGCAGGGGAGAAGGAATTCAGGCGCGCAATTTCGCGGTATTGTATGCGGTGTTAATTTGCTGGGTACTTGTTCAATGTAGTGGGTTGGTGGGTGGAGGGTGGTATGGCGCTGCTTGTGGGGTTGGTGTTTACTGGGCTTTGCAGTGTTCGGTGGGGGTAGGTATTAGAGTGGGAAGAAGGAGGGGGGGGGGGGGGGGGGGGGGGGGCAAGAGATGGATTGAGTCTCATATGTGTTTAGGAATGAAATGGGGCGAGTGGAAATAAAATTCGGTAGGGGTATTCTGTCGGGTATTTCTCGAACACGGGGAATTCTCATTGTTAGAGAGCGGTGGAAGATTGGTGCTATGTGCAACAAAAAGGTGATTCCTGCAAGACAGGCATCAGATGGAAGAAGGCATGGAATGGAAAGTGACTGAAGGCATCAAATATGTGTTGGTCATCACTTCTTCGGACGAATTCGTGCATCATGCAACGAAATTTAAGGCTGTAAAGTTGTAGGAAGCGGCTCTTCATATCCAGCCCGATTCCCTCACAACAAAACAAGAGTTTCTTGGTATCAGTCCACAGCTCACACATCATCTCAAACCAGAACACAAAATTCATTGTGATTCAGCTGGTATTCAATGTCCTAATTCCACCCTGCTTCTACCTGATATTCAGAAACCACCCCATCTTCGTCCAATCCATGCACCCTCCTAACATGATCCCTCAATTTATCCCTCCTGGTAAACCCCCGTCTATTCCTGCCGCATCCTGGCTCTTGACAAGGGTACTCTCGATGGCGCTCCGGGGAATGGATCTTTGCGTGGCGGCTTAAATCGCCTGTTCGTGCGAAGGTGGAGTGGCAGTGCGGGTGCGGGCAGGGGTGGCGTGTGGAGTTTGGGGAGGGAGCATTGGTCGGAGATGGTGTGGGGGAAGTGGTGGAGATGGTGGAGAAGGATGTTTCTGGGCTAGATGGGGAGATGGTGGCCCGCGTGGAGCCTTCTTGAATCGGGGCAGAGGTGCCGTAAGTGGGGATTGACACTTGGAAGGGGGCGCTGAAGGAGAAGCCCCTTTCTGTATTGCATGATATGGAGCTTGGTTGCGTGCCGGCGATGTCGTTGCCCGAGAAATGACTTGCTTCGCCGGTTCCATTCGAATGGAACAGATTGGCGGAGGCACCGTAGCCGAAGCCGTTCATGAAGGGATCATGAGCAGTGTTGCATTGTAAGGCAGCGTCGAATCCGTTTGCCATGTTGTCATGACCAGCAAGTTCGTTGTACCAGTCCTGTTGCTCGGTGGAAAGATAGTACGAGTGAGTGTCAGAGGAGGTATGAACAACAGTGCCGGCTTGCGGGAGGTCAATCCCGTTTGGACTGGTGAAATGAGCAGCAGTGTCATAGAACTCATCTTGGTGTCCGGGCGTGAAATAGAGAGCGCGGGTCTCGGCCGGAGGAGCGGAATCGAAGTCGGCCTCGAGATTGGTGCTCAATTGCAGGTCTTGAATTTGGCTAAATGCTGCTCCGAAACTTTCATGACCTGTCCAATCTTCGTAGACACCGCTTGGAAATCTAGCTCCGGACCCACCAGGCACCAGCTGCTCGACTGCCGAGTTTGTTGGACATATGGTATAGGAGGTGGAAGGCACAGAGATTCCGGGATGTGCAACGCCGGGGTTGTAAGAGTAAGGATGGTGGAAACTGAGAGCGCGAGCATTGGAGAAGCTTGCGTTCGGCGGCTCAGTTTGCTGGTTTTTGACTGATTCCGGATCGGCATCCATCGCAACTAGTTACGAGGAGGATATGCTCGCTGCTGGCTTTGCTCTCTGCCGATTTCTCTCTCAGATTCGAGGACTTGTATTCGACTTAAGCAGCCAACGGGGCGTTTCCCTCCTCCGTCTTCCAGCGTTTCTTCTCCAACATCTGGGCCCTCATGCTGCCGGGGCCGGGTATACCTGGCAACTCGACATCCTCCATCCCGTCTCCGCAATTCAACCCATTGGACGTACCAAGGCGACGCTGCTGGCAACTGGCTCACTGGTTGAGGAGGCATAGCGAACGGCGAATTCCAATCGATCCGGCAGGGCTTGATAACGCTTTGGGGATCCTTGTCACCGACATAGACAAGAGAGTCGAGTTTACACAGCATCTGTATGAAAGACATGACTTAGCTGAAGGGGAAGGAAGGAAAGCGACCTTCTCTCAAGCCGGGCGTTAAGCAATGGCACAAGGCCTCCGAGGAAGGCTCTCATTGCTCGCCCCTCGCGACACTTTGGCGGTGTACATGCACGCGCCCCTATACATGAGCTCTAATGCCTGTGCCCTTCGGTGAGCCCGGCCATGCATGCGCCCCAATGCATAAGCTTTCATGCACACGCCCTATTTTTCAGCTGCTCTGTCCAAGTAGGCAAAAATTGAGTCCAATGATGGAAGAGATGACTCGGTGAGCGAAATGAGATATTTGAGGCGGCCGCTTGCTCCGACATCACGGAGAAAGTCTTTGCCGAGCCTCCGATGGAACCGAAAGCCCGGTTCACCGAGACGGTGGGTGAGAAGCTTGCCTCCCTCAAGAAGAACTACTTTCAGTTGAAATGGTTTCGTTCGCCATTCATTGTCTGCCCGTCTGGAGAAACGAGTTAGCTTTGAATCGCAAAGGTGAAAGGGAAACAATACAGCGCTAACGCGAGGAATCTTCAGTGAAGGAGCAAAAGATTGGCTATTAGACCATCATATCAGACCCAAAGCCGTGCAAGTTTGGATCGAACTTAAGAGGTGTGAAGAATGTGGAGGAGACACGATGTTGCTGATGACAGAAAGGCGGATGTCCTTGGGTAGATATAGATTTTTGCAACAACTGCTGTGCCCAGGATGACGTTGAAAACTGGCCAATAGGGTCCAAGGTAGCCCATGACGCCACCATGCCAACAAGAGTCCACAACCCTGGGGTCGACGGACGTGAGCGGGAAGCAAAAGGAGAGCAGCCAATTATCAGTTTGCCCTTTTGGGCCCTCTTGCAGGCGGAATTCATCACCGATGGCGAAGTGGGGCTGGGCGCTGGGACGATTGGCCACAGCGTTTTCAGAGTTGGGGCGGCACTTCCAATGATCCCGGTCTCCATGGGGCTGCAAAGTTGGCCAACCCACTTACAAGGGTGCTGGTGGAATGCTTCGACCCGTCGTCGCATGGCTAAGAGATGCACTCTGATATGTTTGGACCAGATTGGAGAAGATGTGTAATGGTCAGACTTGTCCCAGGCGCGTGTTGCTCATCCAGCTGGAGCGAATCGCCGCTCGTGTTGACTTCATTGCCTTGAGAGGTTTATTCATCACACGGCCGGGCTCTTGTCGGTGAAGAGAGAGCCAATCCACAACTCGGTCCCCGCACCAGCACATCATCTGCATGCAATGTTTCCACCTTCGGAGCTTACAATAAAATCTCGATATATGATACGAAATCGTCACCTAAATGTACGCATAATGCGAGGTATCCTCAAAGCAATGGTCATGTGACAGAGTTACTAAGCTGAGATAATACTCTTTTAGGTTAGAAGTAAGATTATGCCCTAAATTTATTTCTTTAAGTTAGTCTTAAAGGGCATACGCCTTACTTTTCTCCCTTAATGAGGAAGCTCCCCTAGTTTACTCAAATTTGAGCTAAATTCCAGGGTTTTTAGCGACTGTGACGGTGCTGGCCAGGGTCACGTGGTGTTGGCTGTCACCTGACTAGTTTCACCAGTCAAGTGAGCGTTTCAGTCATTTTAGTTAGTACTTCCCTCCATTTCTCTTCTCTTTCCCTCTCTTTCTTCTTTAGCCTTATATTCTATAAGACAGGAAATAGAGATCTTTGTACCTCATTTCATTAATCTAGCTCTATTATTATAAAACTAAATTTATATATAGAGTTATATTTATATATATATAAATATTAAAAGGTTAGATCATACTTCTTAAGTAATTATAAGGGCAAGGAAAGAACGTGCCCCCCACCCGCCCTATATTTGTACCCGGGGCTAGAATACAGCCGAAAAATAAAGCTTCATTTTATAGTAAAACTTTAAAAATTAGCCTTTTTAAGAGAGGGGAGAGGGGGTTAAAAGAGCTAATTATATAAGCACCCTCCTAGGGCTGCCCTGGAAAGGCACTAGTATATATTTAAAGAGAGTTAGCCTCTAGCCATGTACAAAAATTACTGCTTTGGACAAATAATCCTGGTTTGGGAATACTACGCGAGCTGAACCGGAGGGGGGGGAGGGTCGGTGGGGACCCGCACGGGCACACTACTATCCGACAAAGGTTTGCACTCGGGGAAAGGTATCCTATGATATTGCCTGCTTGAACCAAAGATGGGATCTCAACCAATCCAAAGCGCTTCACACGTCGACCTTGAAACAAGTTGTCGCAGATTATAAATCGCCTCCAATCAAATTGGGCTAATATGGGCTGGCTTGCATGAGGTTGGCTTAAGCCACACTCGCGTCGTTTAGCTCGAATGCTGCGCTACCTAAAAATGTGACAGGAGATGGTGCCTATATAAACAAGGCTGCGCTTTTTTATTCATATGGCAACGCATTTTCTACTCGAAAATATGACTTCACATCGAATGAACACACTAGCAGTTCCATCGAACCTTCTCCTCCGGAATTTCACTTCTTCAACAACCTCAAATGCAGATTCAGCCATTCTATTAGCGGGGAAGCCTGAGCTTCAACGTGCGATTGCGGTCTACAATTACCATGACCCTAATAAAAGAGGATTCGAATTCGATGTTGGAGATGAAATATCTGTCCGGGATTACTGCGACAACAACCGGTGGCTAGGAGTCAATGTCAATAAAAACTCTATAGGCATCTTCCCACCATCGCATGTGCAAGAAAAACTTCAGTCCCCTGGTCTAGCAAAGGATGGAATTCCGATTGACAAAGAACTCCAAGCAGTCATCTTGGATAATGAAGATGGACTAATTACCACCCTGCTCGAGCAATTCCATCAGCAATATCCTCCTAACACCAAGCCAAAAGCAGCATTCGACATTATTCGCAATTTGAAGAGTGTTGATAGAGACGATTTCTGGTTGTGCTTCCGCTTGGCCTATCCTGAAGCCGCATTATGTGCCACAAAATTACAGAACGAACTGCAATCATTGTATGATGTATTCTTTCGCACACGATCTGCCCGACTGAATCTTAGCACGTGCAGCGCATCGAATCGGCACTGGAGCTTCTCAAATCATCTTTTTTATCCTGACCACTACCGACAGTGGACAAGATGGAACGACGTTAAAGCCCAGGTACACAACTCTATAGCCAGTAGCGCCGAAGCATGGGGGGCGTTTAGACACCTGGTGTTGGCTATTAGGGATCCGATACCCGGATTTGAAGACATGGTCGAGAGATTAGATGCCTTGATTGGCTTACTGCAGACACAACTGGTACGCATGGAAGAACGAGTACGGGAGTCGCTACAACGAGATGGGGGCGGTAAGATTTTTACTCATACGTACGGTGACACGTGTTCTTTGCTAACCATTTCCACAGTAGTGAGAGAAGAGGAGCACAAACGATGGGAACATGAGGATGACCTGAAATTGGGGATATTGAAAACAAGCTCGTGGTCATCTGGCATAGCTACTGCTTCGCCTTTAGGCAAGGTGACAAGTAGACGGCTTAGAAGATTGAGCCAAAAAACCTCTAACCCAAACATTACTGTCACCCAACCACTGGAGCAACGAATGAGGGTCAAGTGGCGGCAAACATGGAACATGATCCAGAAACAGTGGAAGGCTATGTTGCACTCCATGGGCAAGACCCCAGCTGTGCTGGGAATCGTCATTTTGCTTTCAATTTCCAGCGCCGCCACGACGGGTGTTTCGACTTGGCAATGCACCCCACCGGAGAAGATCCCCACCATTGACAGCAACTTCTGGTCGACTCTATCATCAGCGGCAATGGGAATTGCAGGCCTCTACTGCACGATGATTCCCATCCTTTTGGAGCAAGAGATCACCGTCGAGCATCAAAAGCTTTTTCGCTGGCTGCTTTTTAGCAGTCTTATAACCGGAGTGTCTGCAGCCATTGTATACCCGTTCCAAACAAGAGCAAGTCTAGTGCTTTTGTCTATCTCCGGATATGCTCAACTTGCTACCACACTACAACTTATCCTGGGTGCCGTGACAACAATCAAGGAGGATAGTATGAAAATCGAGGAGCAGAACGGGGAGATTTCAGATTTGAAGGATCGTTTGGACCGATAGGCTGTTGGGTGGGCGTGATTATAGTTTTGACTAAAGGGTGAAGTGCTAGAGGTTTTATACTGTTTATATTGCCCAGACTTATCCCCAGTTTCGTGCGTGCGGAAAATGTGGTTGTAACTCAGTTGGATGCCTAGAAGTAGCGTTAAAAGAAGATTTGCAGTAATTTCCCATCATTTCGAGCCTTTCGTATTCCAAAATATTCCTGTAGCTTCTCCACCCAACAGTATTTCATATTAGATCCCCCCATGATAGCGTTTCGACGTAAACCTCCCACTACATCCCTGTTCCGTTTTCCTGCAGAATCCAAACCTGATAGAATCCGTGACCGAACAGATGTGGTATATTGAATGTCTGCTAGTATGTTTGATGCCCTATTATCGTTTAATAACAAATCAATATCCGAGTAATTCAATATTGCTGATCAGGTGATTAGTAACTACTTCTGGCGTCTATATTCAACTTCAAGAAAGTGCTATTTTTTCAACAAATTAGGATTGACTGCCTTTCCTTGTTGAAAACTAACTTTAAAGCCGCTTCCGCTGGACATGTCTCAGCAGACGAGGGGATAGGAGTAAAGCCGACTATTTATGTCACGTAGAGCTGTTCACCCGAGAGGCATGGTGCGGATTAACGAGTGCGCAATTGCGATACATGTTGATTTTGATTAGATTCCAAGCTGAAATCTAACGATGCAAATTAAGGTGCATCGACGACTAATTAATGCACCTGATCTAGTCCTACTTTAATTCGATAGACCACCTCGCACTTCTCGATAATACCACTCAACTCTCGGGCTTGATGGTTATCAATTCCCGGCTCGTTTCCATAACGACTCGGCTTTTATATGCCGTGGACATTCGCACTTGAGCCTTACATTATATCCACGGTTCTTCATTGTTCCACCTTTTGATTGTCGAATATCAAAAGACAAGAACCGACCACCCTGCCTCCGACCTTCGGTCACCTTTTCGAGGTCGACTTTTATTTTCCAACATTTCTATTATCAGACAGGGTTTGTTTTTCGGAACAATGAGCAAGGAGTGTAACTGCAGGTCTATGATAGTTTCACAATAGGAAGAAAACTAAACCAAACACTATTCCCGTTTGACCCTTTATCATCGTCGTGAGATAATGGATACAAAAGGAGTGTGCCCCTGCTAATCCCAGTAATATCCCTGATTGCCCCAAGTGTAGATTGGTTTAACTTTATGACCTATGATCGTAAGCGAATCCACCATTCCTTCCAGGAAGTTTCGGATCCGAGTTGGGCTGATAGAACAAAGTCCATGGCGTGTGGGATGCAGCTTCCCTATTTCTAGGTTCTTACATCAACCCACATACTAATGTTACTGAGATTGATATGGGCCCGGACTTGCTTTGGCGAGCTGGTGTTGAACCTGCGAAGGTTGACTTGGGACTCGCGTGGGTAAGCAAGCGCAATTCATTTATATGAACGAGGATGTACTAACTATAGCAGTATGGCAGAAGTTTTACACTCTCTGACCCATCTTGCAACACTCCAAATGGCGTATGTCAATTCATAGGAGGCGCGAACGCTGGTCCCTGCACGGATGCTAGCGGAATCCTGGATTTGGAAGAGATTGAAAACATCATCACAACAAACAGCCTCACACCAGTTTGAGACAAGGCAGCCGCTCTCAAGTGGATAACTTGGAGTAGCAACCAATGGGTGAGCTATGGCGATGACTATACTTTTCAACAGAAGAGAACATTTGCAAACTCAAGATGCCTCGGAGGTACTATGGTAAGGAATGATTTGAAGAAAACGCTGGAAAGAACTCACCGTGACAAAGATTTGGGCCATTGATCAAAGAGATCAGACTGCTGATAACGGTCTGGCAGCCGCTCCGTAAGGCTTTCATCATCGTTATATATTCATTTATGTACGGCGCGAGCTAATTGATTCTTGCCAGCGGCATTACAACGCAAAATCAAGCCGACGCCAAACAGATGAGCGATAATCTAGCAGCAGGGGTAACCCGCTATACCACCGACTGCAACGTTGCTTGCAAAACAGGCACTAACGAAGTAACACAAATGGATGGACAGCCAAATCAACTCTCCACAAATGGTCGCTGCAGCGCTGGCCAGCACCGCAGTCTTTGGTAAGCATGACTTCAGTCCATTTCCTCCCCAAGAGAGGCTGCTTGCAAAATATTTCGATGTGATCATGAACATGAACATGATGTGCTAACATACAGGCATATTAGTTGCTCAGACGGGACCACCATGGGCACTTGCCAGTGGCGTGGGTATCGTGGGATGGGTCTCTGTTACATTATAAAAGCTGTAATATACGATTGTTGTAATATATTAAAGATAAAGAGAGCTGAAGGCTCGGATGCCGGTAAAGTAGTGAGTGTAAGGTCACGTGCAATTCCACCATGTGACAGTCTCTCATGAAAGTAAAATAAGAATTTCATTCCTTAGAGTCCTTAATATTTACTAGTAGAGTATTAAAAGTACTACTTAATTTGTCCTCTCTACTTCTATTATCTTACTTATCTCTCTTTTTACCTTTAATAGAAGCTATATAACTTAAATATATCCTTATAAACTTCTTCTTAAATCCTAGGGAGTCTAGAGCCTTAAATTAATAGAGGTTTCTAGCCCTAAATTAAGTCTTCTTATCTTATTACTCCTTATTTATATATTTCTAGAATTATTAATCTAATTTCTTATATATAAAGTATAACTTTAAAGAGTCTATATAGTTATTATCTTAGTTATAAGGCTTATATGAGTTTATATAATTATTATAGTATTATTAATTTCTGAACTAGTAATTACCTAAGTAGTTATTTAAGTAGTATTATTAATTAGTGTAATAGGTCGAGACCCGATTAATATACTTAGCTAGAGAGCCTTCGCTCAAGTCACATGACCTTAGACATGTCTATAATTATGTGATATACCCCCTTTAGTTAATAGAGTAACCTAAGTATTACTTAGGGAGCTCGGATACCTTAAGGAATATAGTTCTTATCCTCGCTTCCTTTTTCTCTTCTCTTTTCTCTTTAGAGAATTCTATTTAGTTAATTAAACTACTAGTCTTCTTTATATAAAGGCCTAGCCCGTAATATTAGAATTCTCTCTCTCTTATCTTTATTAACTAGAGATTATATATATATAAAGCTAGAAGTAAGGAGGAGCCTAAACCTATATATAAATAACGAAGCTTAGAGTAGATAAAGCTAGAAGTAGACCTTAGTTAAAATTACTTATAAAGCTAATATATTAGTAAGATTCTAGAAGTATATAAAAGCTAGAAGTAAAGAGAAGCCTAAACTTATATATAAACGACGAAGCTCGGAGTAAACGAAGCTAGAAGTAGACCTTAGTTAAAACTACTCGTAAAGCTAATGTATTTAGTAAGACTTTAGAGCGTATAAAAGCTAGTAGTAGGGAGTACCTAAAACTATATATAGAAGCTAGAGTACTAATATATTAGTTGATATTAGAGGTTATGAGTTCTTCTTAAGCCGAGCTTAAGGAAGGAAACTTACTAGACCTCTTTATTATATGAAGATATAAGAGTAGAACTCCTAGTAATTAATTAAACGAGTAAATAATTATATAAAGCTAAGATAATAGACAAAGCGCCTTAGTAGCTATAAGAAGCTTTTATAGTATATTCCTAATAGTTATTAGAGCTAGTAGCTTAATAAGTAAACTTAATAATAACCTTAGTTATATGAATTAATTTAATTAATAAATATATAATAACCCTAAACCCCTCCTGAATATAGACGCCCCCTCTAGTCTATATACCTTAACTCTATATATATCCTTAGCCCCCTACTATAAAATAATCGAAGGCTTATCTCCTAAACCCTAATAAGTTTAATAGAGACGACTTAGCCTATTATCTCTAGTTCGAGGGACTTTTAAGGGCAAAGCTAGAGATTAATAGTAAAGCTATTAGTAGAGAAAGAGAGAAAGTCTAGTATAAGTTTAGATACTTATCTAGAGAAATAGCGAGTAAGATATACCTATAGTTAGGATATATATAAAAAGAAAGAGAGTTTATAGTTAAAGGGCTATTTAAGTAAATAAACCTAGCTTTCTAGGACCTAAGGAAGTAGTAGAAGGCCCTAGGAGAATTAAACTAGGTCTAGTAGAAGTCGACTCCCCTAGGCGAGTTTTTGAGTAATTTTAATTACTTAATCCTAGAAGTAGAGGGATAAGGCTAGTAAGACGAGATTAAGAAAGAGTATCTTAAGGCTATTATCTTAATAGAACTTATAGAAGGAATAATAGGGATAAAGGAAGAAGAGTTATATAAGGAATATTACTCTTAGCTATAAATAATTAATAACTAACTTATTAAAGTTAAGAGTATAAAGGCTTATTATCTAAACTAGTTAAATAAGAGACCTAAAAGCCTTCCCTCTAGTATAACCTCGCTTACTTAACTAATAGAATAAGAACTTATACTAAGTAACTCGTAATAATAATTAAATAATACCCCTAATTAGGCCTCTCGCGACGAAATTAATTAATAAAAGAAGGAGAGACTCTATTTATAGTATAGTTAAGATAACTATTTTATATATAATTATAGAGTAAAGCTATATTTAAGTACCTTCCCTAAAGCTAGTAAGTAAAGGAAAAGGAAAGAAGAAGAATAGCTAAAAGAAAAGAATACGAAGATATTAAGAATAGCCCTAAAGAAAGTAAAGATAACTTAAGTGAGAGATAGTAATACCCTAAATAAGAGCTAGAGTAAGGATAAAGGGAACTCGAGCTTATTTAGTTTAAGAAAAGACTAGATTTTAATAAAAGTTATTATTAGAAGTATATAGAAGTAGAGTTAGATTAGAAAGCTTAGAAGTAATTTTAGAAGGATATAGAAGAGCTCCTTTTTCTTATATTAGTAATAGTTAATAAAGAGTATTTCGTATAAACTCTTATTAATACTAGGTATATAATATATAGAATAATTAATTCTCGCTTTACTAATTAATATAACCTCTAGTATATATTAATTACTCCTAAGTAAATAGAAGCTTTTAATAAAGTAATACTAGAAATAATTAAAGAAGTAGTAGTATTAAGTATAGATATTAATAGTTATTATAAATCCCGTGCTTTCCTCTATATAGTCCCTAGGATCTCTAATTTAGATATAATCTTAGGTATATAATAGTTATATTTATAGGATATATAAATCTATAGCTCGAAATTAGAATTATTTATCTTATTATTAGGGACTCTAGTATAGAATAGGGTATATAATATACTAACTCTTAAGTTAAAGAAAATAGATTATATAGTAAGTAGCCATATATCTATCCGATTCGCTTAAATAATCACGTTTCTACGTATTTAACTATCCTTCCTACCTACTAATACATACTCTAGGAATACCACGACTACCCTTAGGAGAGGTATCTCCTAATACCAGATCTCGAGTAGTAGGTGCTCGAGATTATAGTATTAAATTCGCAGTGATTAGACGGCTAGAAAAGCTTATAGACTCGATATACCAGAAGATCTCTAAAAACGCGTCTCACTAGGTCTCTTGTATTACTCCTATTCGCAAAGGTATACCCTCCGTCCTTACTATTAGGGACCACCGGCTCATATAACGTACGATTATAATAAATCCCAAGATTACTACTTAATAGCTTTTTATTTCCTATACACTATACTCCTCTAAGAAGATAATCTACTAGTACCTCAAGAAATCGGGTATTTAGAAGTAGCGTGCGAAGTAGAGGCTATTTCTTATACTAGAGTATACGCTACTATATATAGAATAGGCTACAAAGTATAATAGGAAGCCGGTGGAATATTAGAGACAGTTACGGTGGTCTAATGAGTGCTTAGTCGAGCGTAGGAAGGGGGGCGCCATTAAGTAGGTATATCGCCGGCGGGGTAAATCACTCCCTCCTTTATATCTAATGTGCCCTTACTAATTACGCGTTAATACTCATAGGTAAAGGCCTAGAAATCTAGGTAATTTAAACTAAGCCTCTAAAGGGGAAAACACAGATGTTCTAGGCAGCGTTCAGCTTTGGGTATAGGAGTAACTTAGTAGTGATAGAGGGGGACCAGAATACGAAGAGGGGGGGCGTTATAGCTAAAGTATACCTTAAGGTCCTTACCGAATACCTTCCTATAATACTTGAATACGATAGCGTCTTTATATAAGATAATACCCCTATCTATAAGGCACATAAGGTCACGGAGTTCTTCGTAGAGATAGGAATAGAAGTTATAGCCTAGCTACTATATTCTCTGGACTTAAACCTAATAGAAAACCTATAGAAGATACTAAAAGCGGAAATCAATAGAGTATATCCTGAGCTTAAGGGTATAGGTAATAGCCAGGCTATAATAGACTTTATAATATAGTATATATAGGAAGTGTGGGAGACGTTAGTACTAGAGCTCTTAAATAAGCTAGCTAAGGGGATATAAAAGCGTATAGATACTATAAAGGCCATAAATAGGTGGTATATAAAATACTGAATTAGTAGAACTATTAATTAAGCTCTTAGCTATTATATACTTTAATTAGAATAGGAATAGCTTCAATACTACCTAATTAATAGGATAAATGCTATAGTGAGTTGTGGTGGGGGAATTGCGATTTAAGCGAGTTAAATAGATATGTGGCTACCTACTATATATAGGTTTTAGTAGCCTTATTCTCTTACTTAGTAAAGAAGAGTAAGAAGAGGAATATAGAAGTCTTCTTAGTTAGCTTAATTAATATCTAGAAAGCCTTAACTTAGAAGTTAAAGATAGATCCTTATATAAAGCTCTTAGAATAGTATAAGGACTTTTTAGATATATTTAGCTTAGTAGAAGGGGAAAAGTTACTACTACTCTAAGGCTAAGGGATTAATTACTAGATTAAGTTAGAGGTAGTTAAAGGGAAAGAGCTTATAGTACTAATAGGACTATTATATAATATATCCTAGGATAAGCTCTTAGTACTATAGAAGACATTCACGGAATTACTAGATAAGGGGTTTATTTAAGTAAGTTACTCTCTTATTATAGCCCTTATCCTCTTTATATAAAAGCTTAGTAGAGGGCTATGATTTTATATAGACTATTAAGGACTTAATAAACTTACGAAGAAGGACTAGTATCTACTCTTATTAATTTATGAGACTCTTTGAAATATTAGGAAAGTAAAGTAGTTTACGAAGCTTAATATTATAGTTACTTTTTATAAGATCTATATTATTAAAGGAGAAGAGTAGAAAATAGCTTTTTATATATAGTATAGACTCTATAAATAGCTAATAACTCCTTTTAGCCTAGTAAATATACTAAGCACTTTCTAGAACTATATTAATTAAGCTCTTAGTGTCACGGGTTAATAGTAGTATACTTAATTAAATAGTTTCCCTAAATATAAGAAGAATAATCTAAGGAGAGAAACTGAGTCTAGGCTCTATATAATAATTTGTGTTCTATATAGAGCCGTTAGTAGGACAATATAGGTGCCTAGGGCTCTTAGGTACCTAGTCTCTCTACGGGTCTTAACCTATTATATTACCCCCCCCCTCCCCCTCCCCTTCCCTAGAGAGGGACTCATATATATCTAGTATAGTGATATCTTAGAAGGCCGACTTAAGCTCCTAAGTAGGGTCTATATACCTTGTCCATTTTACCAAAACCTGATATTAGTGACCTTGACCTCGTCATATAACTCTCTTTCCTAAGATCTTCTTTACTCTATATTCCTCACTTCTATTAACTAGCTCCGGCTCTAGCTAAGAGTTAGTCGTATACTAGGATAATAGCAGGTCTATTACTACTAGATATAATAATTGGAAATAGAATATATTACGGATTCCCGGCGGTATATTAAGCCTATAGCTATAAGAGCTAATTACCTTAATTACTTTATACTTGGTGTTCTTAGAGTTAAACTTCTTTAATAGCCGCTTCGTATAGACGTTCTTAAGGTTTAACTAGACCTTATTCCCTACTTTAAAGCTAGGCGCTTATTATCTTATCCGGTTAGTTACGTCCTCTTAAACCTATTATACTATTACTATAGACGCTTAAGCTTACTTATAAGTATCTCTCAGCTTCCGTATAATAGCTTTACCCTACTAGATTAGGTTAATCCTCTTTTATATAGGGACTTCGATATCGTTTAACTCTACTAGGTATATATAGTAGCTATAGGTTAAGAAGAATAGGCTAATACTAGTACTAGTAGTATCGTGGTTATTAATTACTAGCTCGGCTAAAGGTATTAGGGACGCCTAATTCTCTTATATATAGTTAATATATATATATATAAATGCTTTAATATTCTAGTTCATTTATTCTATAGACTCATCTATCTCTGGACTAAATACTATAGATAACCTTCGTATAATCTTTAGGAGTTAGTAGACTTATACCTAAAGTACTCCGGTAAACTATAGTCCATGGTCTAAGATAATCGCTTTTGGAAGACTATAATATTAGTAGAAGACTTATATAAAGGTCTTAGCTACTACCTCTATAGTAAGACTCGAGTATAGTTCTAGGATAATACCTTTACTAAGCCTATCTATAATTACTAATAGGTCCATATAACCCTAGCTTAATAGTAGCTTAGTAATAAAGTCTATAGAGATCTTACTCTAGACTCTCTTAGGGATAGGTAAAGGTTTCAAGAACCTATAGCGATGGTCCCTCTAAGCTTACTTCTTCTAATAGCTATTATAGTTCTATATAAACCGCCTAACTTCTCTAAGTATACCTAGCTAGAAGAACTATCTCATTATTAAGGTAGCTGTTACTTCTTAGCCTAGGTATCTAGCTATTATAGAGTCGTGAGTCTCTTAGATAAGCCCTATATAGAGCGGTTCTAACTCAGGGACCTAACGATGTCCCTGGAATAAGAGTTACCCTTAGCTATCTAACTTATACTCTAAGATTAATACCTTAACCTAGAGCTCCGAGGGGAATATATACTTCCCTTCTTATATAGCTCTTACTATTACTCTATATAAAGCATCTATCCCTTTTACGTCTCTCTAGAGGCTCTAGAGGCCTCTTTATATTACTACTACTACTAGTATAGCCTATACCCTTTATATAGCCTTTAGGGAAGCAAATATCTCTAACTATAGTAACTAAATATGCCGATACTTAAGCCTCTCATTTAATAGGGATACTAGGAGGTCTTACTCTCTTTATAAGAGTATATCCATTCTCTTATTCATATAACCTAGTATATACTAGATTATGAAGTTATACTATAAAAGAGTAAGGGACTAATATATCTAGCGCTCTATAAGCTTCCGGACTATTATAAAGTATTCTAGGCTCTTATAATCTATATAGATCTAGAAGTCCTTTATACTTCTTAGCTCTATATCCTACTTATTAAGATACTATATAATTACTAATATCTCCTTATTATAGATCTCGTAATTATATTTAGTAGGAGAGTTCTTCTTTAAGAAGTAGCTATATAGTCGGAGTACCCTATTATCTCTATACTATATAAGAGTACCCCTAATATACTACCTAGATGAGTTAGTCTCGACGATTATTATATAATTAGCGTCGAATAATGCTAGTACTAGCGCTTCTATAAAGAGTCCTTTAAGTTATTTAAATACTTAATCTACCTTAGCTATCTATATAAATATAGTATCCTTCTTTACTAAGCTTATTATTAGTTATATAATATCTAAGAACCCTTAGATAAACTTCTAGTAGAAGTTTATAAAGCTAATAAAGCTCTATACTCCTTTTATAGACCTTAGGGCTTCCTAGCTAAGGATAACCTTTACCTTCTTAGGATCTATCTATATACCTACCCCTACCTCGATTATAAACCTAAGGTACTTCGTGAACTAGACCTCAAACTCGTACTTATTAATATCTAACTATAGTCCTACTTCTTATAGCCGGCGTAGTACCTTCTATATATACTCCCTATACTCGGCTAGTATTCCCTTAGAATATACTAAGATATTATTAATATATACTAAGTAGAACTCGTTAAGGTAGTCTCTTAATATCTAGTTAATATACTTCTGGAAAGTACTCGGGGTATTAGCTAGCCCAAATAGTGTCACGAGCTACTTATAGAGTCTATACCTTATATAGAAAGCTATCTTCTACTCGTCTCCTTCTATAATCCGGATCTTATAGAAAGCTATAATTACGTTAAGCTTCGTAAACTACTTCGCTTTACTAATCGTATAAAGCGTCTCGTGGATTAAGGGTAATAGGTACTAGTCTTTCCTTAAGATCTAGTTTAGAGCCTAATAGTCTATATAAAACTATAGACTACTACCTAGCTTCTATATAAAGAGAACTAGAGCTACTACTAGAGAGTTACTTACTCGAATAAACTACTTGTTAAGTAAGCTTATTAAGGTCTTCCGGAGTACTATAAGCTTATCTCGTGATATGTTATATAGGGGACCCTAAGGTACTATAGGTTCTTTCCTATTAACCTTCTCTAGCTTAATAGTATAATTAGTCCCGGGACTATGAAGTAGTAGTAACTTCTTAGCTTCTAAATAGTTGAATATACTTAGGAACTTAGAGTAGTACTCTGGGAGCTTTATATGAGGGTTAGTTTCTTTCTGGACTATAAGTATCTTCTCGATATTAGCTATACTTATAGAAAATACTTCTACTTACTACCCCTTATACTTCCTTTTCGTATTCTATATAAAGGTTATAACCGAGATAAGTACTATATTCGCTTAAAAAAGGCCCCTCCTATTTTAGTTCTAAATATAGGTCCTTTAGCTCCCTATTATTAACGATAAATAATCTATACTTAAGAGTACCTAGTTCTTCTATATCTAAGCTAAGCTAAGTATTAAATTATATAATATAAGCTTTAGAGCTATATAAAAGAATACTTTATTATTTATATAGCTATTAATATTAGTTTAAATAGTAATAACCTCGTTAATCCTTCCTATAACTTATTCTCCTATTCTAATAAGCTCATAATATAACGGGTTAAGACCTATAGAGAGACTAGGTGCCTAAGAGCCCTAGGCACCTATATTATCCTACTAATAGCTCTATATAGAACATAAATTATTACATAGAGCTTAGACTTAGTTTCTCTCCTTAGATTATTCTTCTTATATTTAGGGAAACTATTTAATTAAGTATTTCACTACTAACCTATGACATTAGAATAATCTCTCCCTATTACTTATTGAGATGAGCTATTAACTTAGCCTTACCGTATAACTCCTGTCCATATACGATAAGCTCCCCCGCGAGCCTAGGATTAATAACCCTAGTAATAGAGATACTAGCGTAGGCTGAGTATCTCGTGAACCGACTCGAAGCTATCGAGCTTCGTACGAGAGAGCTTACGCGCGGCGTAGCTTAATAGATAGCCTCGTCCTTACTAGTATAGAATCCGGTGGACTAGCGAATGAACGACGACTATAGAGAGCCGGTATAGAGCCCGGACGGTTAGTAGTCAAAGAACTAGAACTATAGAGGTGGAGCCCAGTTTACCGCTAATAACTTGCTTAGTATACTACGAATAAACTAGTAACGTAAGCGATTACCTAACCCTCTAGTATATGAAGGTAAGCGGTCGGAATTTAAACCATAGCTAGCTCAGGTATAGGCGAAGCTTTCAGTTAATATAGGCGATGAATAGGGCAATATACGATTCTGGTACGTTCACAGTAAACTTAGTAGTACTACCCTTAGTTAAGTAATACTATAGGTCTCTACTCTAGTTGAGAAGTAGTCTACCTTAGACAGAGACACCCTAGACAAGCTTATCTAGTAACTCTGGAATATATATAATAACCTAGAGTTAGTGGGACGAGCTATATAGAAGCTCGATACCCTCTAGTAAGGTATGAGCCCCTTTACAAGATACCTAGTATACTTTGAATATACGCTTCTCGAAGCGGGAGGTCTCTCCTGGGACGATACTATAAAGAAGGCCTTTCTATCACGTGGCCTTTCTATTAATATTTAAAGGACCCTCCTTATAGTCCCGATACTAGTATTATACGCTAACTACTACTTATAGCTCTATATAGTGAGCTAGAACTTGGAAGTAATACGTATGAGAGAGAGGAGGGAGTAGAGACTAGCTTCCCCGCTAAGACATAGTGCCCAAGCGGCTAATAGTATAGAATAGGAACCTATAAGGATAATATAAGGGGTATCCGTATAATAAGAGAAGCTAAAAGGGGCTTAAGTCTAATAGAAGAAGAAGCTAAAGAAGGAAACTCGCTCTTACTTTAAGTATAGAAAGGCAGGGCATATTATACGGGATTATGAGGAGTTATACGAAGAAGAGTTAACCTAGAAGGTGTCCTTATTAACTACTTGGGTTATTGAGGAGTTATCTGAGAGTAATAACTCGGGAAAAGAATAGCTCTATATAAAAAGCGCTATATAGAGCAGAAGGAGGATATAGTATAGGATTAGAAAACGTTTAAGTCTTCGATAAATAAGCTACCCTTTTTAATATTAACTCTAATAAATAAGGAAGCCTTTATAGAAACCTTAGTTAATTTAGGATACCTATTATATAGAGTAATTAATTCTCGTTTTACCCGGAAATATAACCTCTAGTATATTAAAATTACTCCTCGTGAGCTTATTGGAATAGGAGAATAAGTTATAGGAAGGATTAACGAGGTTATTACTATTTGAACTAATATCGATAGCTATATAGATAATAAGGTATTCTTTTATATGGCTCTAAAGCTTATATCGTATAATTTAATACTTAGCTTAGCTTAGATATAGAGGAACCAGGTACTCTTAAGTATAGATTATTTATTATTAACGATAAGGAGCTAAAGGACCTATATCCGGAACCAAAATAAGAGGGCCCTTTTCGAGTAAATATAGTACCTGTCTTAGCCGCGGCCTTTATATAGAATATGAAAAGGAAGTATAAGGGGTAGTAAGTAGAAGTGTTTTCTATAAATATAGCTAATATTAAGAAGGCACTTATAGTCCGGAAAGAAACTAACCCTTATATAAAGCTCCTAGAGTACTACTCTAAGTTCCTAAGTATATTCGACTATTTAGAAGCCAAGAAGTTACTACCGCTTCGTAGTCCTGGGACTAACTATACTATTAAGCTAGAGAAGGTTAATAGGAAAGAACCTATAGTACCTTAGGGTCCCCTATATAATATGTCATGAGATGAGCTTATAGTACTCCGGAAGACCTTAATAGGCTTACTTAATAAGTAGTTTATTCGAGTAAGTAACTCTCTAGTAGCGGCTCTAGTTCTCTTTATATAGAAGCTAGGTAGTAGTCTATAGTTTTGTATAGACTATTAGGCTCTGAACCGGATCTTAAGGAAAGACTAGTACCCGTTACCCTTAATCCACGAGATGCTCGTATAATTAGTAAAGTGAAGTGGTTTATAAGCTTAACGTAATTACGGCTTTCTATAAGATCCGGATTATAGAAGGAGACGAGTAGAAGATAGCTTTCTATATGAGGTATAGACTCTATAAGTAGCTCGTGACGCTATTTGGGCTAGCTAATACCCCGAGTACTTTCTAGAAGTATATTAACTAGATATTAAGAGACTACCTCGATGAGTTCTACTTAGTATATATTAATAATATCTTAGTATACTCTAAGGGAATACTAGCTAAGTATAGGGAGCATATATAGAAGGTACTACGCTAGCTATAAGAAGTAGGACTATAGTTAGATATTAATAAGTGCGAGTTTAAGGTCTAGTCTATAAGTACCTTAGGTTTATAATTAAGGCAGGGGTAGGCGTATAGATAGATCCCGAGAAGGTAAAGGCTATCCTTAGCTAGGAAGCCCCGAGGTCTATAAAAGGAGTATAGAGCTTTATTAGCTTTATAAACTTCTACTAGAAGTTTATCTAAGGGTTCTTAGACATTATATAGCTAATAATGAGCCTAGTAAAGAAGGATACTATATTTATATAGATAGCTAAGGTAGATTAAGTATTTGAATAGCTTAAAGGACTCTTTATAGAAGTACTAGTACTAGTATCATTTAACGCTAATTATATGATAATTGTTGAGACTAACTCATCTAGGTAGTATATTAGGGGCACTCTTATATAGTATAGAGATAATAGGGTACTCTAACTATATAGCTACTTCTTAAAGAAGAACTCCCCTACTAAATATAATTACGAGATCTATAATAAGGAGATATTAGTAATTATGTAGTGTCTTAATAAGTGGGATATAGAGCTAAGAAGTATAAAGGACTTCTAGATCCGTATAGATTATAAGAGCCTAGAATACTTTATAATAGTCCGGAAGCTTATAGAGTACTAGATACGTTAGTCCCTTACTCTTTTATGGTATAACTTCACGATCTAGTATATACTAGGTTATATGAACGAGAGAACGGATATACTCTCGCGAAGAGAGTAAGACCTCCTAGTGTCCCTATTAGATAAGAGGCTTAAGCATTAATATATTTAGTTACTATAGCTAGAGATATTTACTCCCCCAAAGGCTATATAAAGGGTATAGGCTATACCGGTAGTAGTAGTAACGTAGGGAGGCCTCTAGAGCCTCTAGAGAGACGTGGAAGGGATAGATGCTTTATATAGAGTAATAGTAAGAGCTATATAAGAAGGGAAGCGCATATTCCCCTTAGAGCTCTAGGTTAAGGTATTAATCTTAGAGTATGAGTTAGATAGCTAAGGGTAACTCTTATTCCGGGGATATTATTAGGTCCCTAAGTTAGAACCGCTCTATATAGGGCTTATCTAAGAGACTTACGACTCTATAATAGCTGGGCACCTAGGCTAAGAAGTAATAGCTACCTTAATAATAAGATAGTTCTTCTAGCTAAGTATACTTGGAGAGGTTAGGCGGTTTATATAGAACTATAATAGTTATCGGAAGAAGTAAGCTTTAAGGGACCGTTACTACGGGTTCTTGAAACCTTTACTTATCCCTAAGAGAGTCTAGAGTAAGATCTCTATAGACTTTATTACTAGGCTACTATTAAGCTAGGGTTATATGGACTTATTAGTAATTATAGATAAGCTTAGTAAAGGCATTATCCTAGAACTATGCTCGAGTCTTACTATAGAGGCAGTAGCTAAGACCTTTATATAAGTCTTCTACCGATATTATAGTCTTCCAAAAGCGATTATCTTGGACTATGGACCATAGTTTACTAGAGTACTTTAGGTACGAGTCTACTAACTCCTAAAGATTATACGAAGGTTATCTATAGTATTTAGTCCAGAGATAGATAAGTCCATGGAATAGATAAACTAGAATATTGAAGTATTCGTATATACGTATATTAACTATATATAAGAGAATTAGGCGTCTCTAATACCTTTAGCTAAGCTAGTAATTAATAACCATAATACTACTAGTACTAGTATTAGCCTATTCTTCTTAACCTATAGCTACTATATATACCTAGTAGAGTTAGATGATATTGAAGTCCCTATATAAGAGAGAATTAGCCCGATTTAGTGGGGTGAAGCTATTATATAGAAGCTAAGGGATACTTATAAGTGGGCTTAAGTGTCTATAGTAGTAGTATAATAGGTTTAAGAGGACGTGACTAACTGGATAAGATAATAAGCGCCTAGCTTTAAAGTAGGGGATAAGGTCTAGCTAAACCTTGAGAATATTTATACGAAGTAGCTATTAAAGAAGTTTAACTCTAAGAATACTAAGTACGAAGTAATTAAGGTAATTAGCTCTTATAGCTATAGGCTTAATATACCGCCAGGAATCCGTAATATATTCTATTCCCGATTATTACGTCTAGTAGTAATAGACCCGCTACTATCCTAGTGTACGACTAACTCTTAGCTAGAGCCGGAGCTTATTAATAGAAGTAAGGAATATAGAGTAGAGAAGATCTTAGGAAAGAGAGTTATATAATGAGGTCGAGGTTACTAATATTAGGTTTTAGTAAAATGGACCGGGTATATAGACCCTACTTAGGAGCTTAAGTCGGCCTTCTAAGATATTACTACACTAGACGCATATGAGTCCCTCTCTAGGGAAAGGGAGGGGGAGGGGGGGTAATGTGACGGGTTAAGACCTATAGAGAGACTAGGTGCCTGAGAGCCCTAGGTACCTATATTATCCTACTAATAGCTCTATATGGAACATAAATTATCGTATAGAGCCTAGACTCAGTTTCTCTCCTTAGATTATTCTTCTTATATTTAGGGAAACTATTTAATTAAGTATTTCACTACTAACCTATGATATATAAGAAGTAATTTTAATATACTAGAGGTTATATTTCTAGGCAAAACGAGAATTAATTACTCTATATAATAAGTATCCTAAATTAACTAAGGTTTCTATAAAGGCTTCCTTATTTATTAGAGTTAATATTAAAAAGAGTAGCTTATCTATTAAAGGCTTAAACGTTTTCTAATCCTATACTATATCCTCCTTCTATTCTATATAGTGCTTTTTATATAGAGCTATTCTTTTCCCGAGTTATTACTCTTAGATAACTCCTTAATAACCTAAGTAGTTAATAAGGATACTTTCTAGGTTAACTCTTCTTCGTATAACTCCTTATAATCCTATATAATATACCCTACCTTTCTATACTTAAAGTAAGAGTAAGTTTCCTTCTTTAGCTTCTTCTTCTATTAGACTTAAGCCCCTTTCGGCTTCTCTTATTATATGGACGCCCCTTATATTATCCTTATAGGTTCTTATTCTATACTATTAGCCGCTTAGGCGCTATATCTTAGTAGGGAAGCTAGTCTCTACTCCCTCCTCTCTCTCGTATATATTACTTCCAAGTTCTAGCTTACTATATAGAGCTATAAGTAGTAGTTAGTATATAATACTAGTATTAGGACTATAAGGAGGGTCCTTTAAATATTAATAGAAAGGCTATATAATAGAAAGGCCTTCTTTATAGTATTATCCTAGGAGAGACCTCCCGCTTCGAGAAGCGTATATTTAAAGTATACTAGGTATCTTATAAAGGAGCTTATACTTTACTAGAGGGTATTAAGCTTCTATATAGCTTATCCTACTAACTCTAGGTTTTTATATATATTCCAGAGTTACTAGATAAGCCTATCTAGGGTATCTCCGTCTAAGGTAGACTTCTTCTCGACTAGAGTAGAGACCTATAGTATCACTTAACTAAGGGTAGTACTACTAAGTCTACTATAAATATACTAGAATTATACGTCGCTCCGTTTATTACCTATATTAACTAAAAGCTTCGCCTATACCTAAGCTAGCTATAGTTTGAATTCCGACCGCTTACCTTCATATACTAGAGGGTTAGGTAATCGCTTATATTACTAGTTTATTTATAGTATACTAAGTAAGTTATTAGTAGTAAACTAGGCTCTACCTCTATAGTTCTAGTTCTTTGACTACTAACTATCCGGGCTCTATACCGGCTCTCTCTAGTTATCGTCTATTCGCTAGTCTACCGGATTCTATACTAGTAAGGACGAGGCTATCTATTAAGCTATACCACGTATAAGCTCTCTTATATAAAGCTCGATAGCTTCGAGTTAGTTCACGAGATACTTAGCCTATACTAATATCTCTATTACTAGGGTCATTAATCCCAGGCTCGCGGGGGAGCTTATTATATATAGATAGGAGTCATATAGTAAGGCTAAGTTAATAGCTTATCTCAATAAGCGATAGGGAGAGATTATTCTAATATCACGGGTTAGTAGTAGTATACTTAATTAAATAGTTTCCCTAAATATAAGAAGAATAATCTAAGGAGAGAAACTAAGTCTAGGCTCTATGCGATAATTTATATTCTATACGGAGCTATTAGTAGGATAATATAGGTGCCTAGGGCTCTCAGGCACCTAGTCTCTCTACGGGTCTTAACCTATTATACTTAGGGATTTCTTAGATAAGTTCTACTTTATATATATAGATAATATCCTAGTTTACTTATTAGAGTTAAGAAGGGAGTACTATAAGTATATATAAAAGGTCCTCTAGTAAATAAAAGAGGTAGGATTATAACTTAATATTAATAAGTACGAGTTTAAGGTTAAGTTAATAAAGTACTTAGGATTTATTATAGAGGCTAGGAAGGGAGTTAATATAGACTTAATAAAGGTCAAAGTTATCTTAAGTTAAGAGGCTCTTAAGTTAATTAAGGGTATAAGGAGCTTCTTAGGGTTCATAAATTTCTATTAGTAGTTTATTCGGGAATTCTTAGAGATTATTTAACTATTTTCTAACCTTATATATAAGGACTAAGTATTCTTATAGATAAATTAAGTAGAGACTACTTTCTAGAAACTTAAGAAGATATTTATCTTAGTCCTAATACTTATATAGTTTAACTATAACTAAGAGATTATCCTTAAAATAGATTCCTTTAAGTAAAGTATAAGTAAGGTCCTTATATAAGTTAATAAAGAGAGTGTCTTATAACTTTATATATTCTTTTTAAAGAAGAATAACTTTATAAAATATAACTATAAAATCTATAATAAAGAGATACTAGTAATTATTCGTTACTTAGAAGAATAGGATATAGAACTAAGGAGTATATATTAATTCGAAGTTTATATAGATTATAAGAACCTAGAATACTTTATAATAATATAGAAGCTTATAAAATAATAAATAAGGTAGTCCCTAATCCTCTTATAATATAATTTCAAGATCTCGTATATTTTAGGGAAAGATAATAAGTAAGTAGATATACTCTTAAGGTAAGAATAGGACTTACTTACTAAGGAAGAAGATAAATATTAATAATTAAGGATAATATAACTACTAAAACTAGAGACCTTAAGTGACTTCCTTAAGGATATAATCCTCGTAGTACTAGTACGAGTAAGATAATAAATTAAGAAGAAGCTTATTTTAGTCTCGGACCTTAGTTTAGAAGACTAAGGCTAGGAGTATCGAGAGAAGAAATAAGATAAGATATAAGTCCTCGAGGAATAAGAGACTCTTCCTAAGCTAGGCTTAAGAAGCTAAAGTCTAGGAGAAGACTACCCTAGTAGTAAGTAAGTAGGGTATCGAGTAGAAAAATATACCTAAGATAAGCTTAAGAAGCTATAATAAGAAGCCTAAGAGAGGGATAACTTATATTAAGTAATAATCGAAGTAATATAAGAAGAGAAATACGTATTCTTATTAAGTTTAAAGATTAAGGTATTAATAAGGGAGTATTTATTATCCTAGTCCGGATAATTACTATTCTAGGGGTAATAATAAGTCCTAGATTTAGATAAGCTATATATAGAACTAATTTAGTAGATATACGACTTAATTTAGTATAGTTACTTAGGATGAGATATTATAGGCGCTCTCCTTATATAGTAATTCTTTTAGCCGAATATATTAAGGTAAGTATATTAGTTTATATAAAACTATAATACTTATAAAAGAAATAAAGTATAGAGGGACTATTATTAGAGGTTCCTAAAGCCCCTCTTTATCTTAAGTTAGATCTAGTAAGAGATCTCGATTAATTTTATAGTTAAGCTCCTATTAAGTAAAGAGTATACTAATATAATAGTTATTATAGACTACCTAAGAAAAGGAGTAATACTTAAGGCTATAAGGGATATTATAGTAGAGATAATAGTAAAGTAGTTTATAAAGATTTACTATTATTAATATAGGCTCCTAAGGGCTATAATATCTAACTAGGGGAAGTAGTTTATAGGAGCGCTATAGGGAAAGGTATACAAGTTACTAGGGATTACTTAATAACTATCTATAGTATATTACGCTAAGATAAATAAGTTTATAGAAAGAATAAATTAGATAATCGAGACTTTCCTTTATACCTTTATAGATTATAACTAAGTGAACTAGGTAAGCCTCTTACTATATACTAAACTAGTAATTAATAACCGGGATACTACTTTTATAAGGGTTAGCCCCTTCTTTCTATCCTATAGATATTATATAAAGCTAGTCTAGCTCTAGGACGAAGTTAATAAGGAAGGTAGAGGGGTATTATTAGTCTAGATAATAGATAATATTATATATAAACTCCGCGATATATGAGAGTATATATAAGCTATAATAGTAATAGCCTAATAGCTATAAGAGGAAGTAATGAATTAGAAGAGAGACTAAGCCCTAGAGTTTAAGGTAAGGAATAAGGTATAGCTTAACCTCTAGAATATATAAATAAATAAACTAACTAAGAAGCTCGATATGAAGTATACTAAGTATATAGTACTAGAGGCTATAGGGGGTTATAGTTTTCGGCTTAATATACCTCCGGGAATCTATAACGTGTTCTAGAGTAAGCTCCTCTAGCTAGCTATAATAGACCCGCTATTATATTAGTCCTAAGACAACTCGTAGCCTTAATTATAGTTTATAAGAGACGAAGACGAATACGAAATCGAGTAGATCCTTAATAAGAAGTATATAAGATATAACTAGGGAGTCTTAAGGAAGTTACTTATAAAATAAAAGAGCTATACTTACCCTATATAAGAGCTATACTCTATACTAGAGGAGATATTAGCCTTAGAGGCTTAGGAAGAGAGTATTAGATAAAAGGAAGTTTTATCTATATATTTATAGAGCTAGTATTTATAGGTAAAGAGGGAGGTAATATAATAAGTCGAGACTTAATTAATATACTTAGCTAAAAAGCCTTCGCTTAGGTTATATAACCTTAGATATATCCGTGATTATATAATATACCCCCTTTAGTTAATAGAGTAACTTAAGCGTTACTTAGGGAGCTTAGATACCTTAAGGAACACGGTTCCTGTCCTCGCTTCCTTTTTCTCTTCTCTTTTCTCCTTAGAGAATTCTATTTAGTTAATTGAACTACTAGTCTTCTTTATATAAAGGCCTAGCCCGTGACAAGTAGGGACACTTTAAGCTAAATAATTCTCTATTTATTACTAAAAGTAAACTATTTGAATATATAATAGCTAATTTAACTTCTCTATATAAAAAATAGTCAGCTCTGAATTCTTCTTTACTAGTGCTCCAGAAACATATGTATTTTCTTCCGCTGCGACTTGTTTGGGGATATGTCTATTTGCACTTGTCTATAACTTTGTTAGACTTGAAATAAAATGAATGTATTGTCCCCTTTACTAACTAACCTAGTAAGACCTCTTTGGAATGTTGTTTGTCTCAAAAACACTTCGAGCACTGCACAATGTTGGTCATCTGAATGTACAAACATCAAAAAATCCAGTGACCAAACCGTTCAGAACAAAAGACTGGTCAGGGGGCGCGAAGCGTACTTATACAGGGGAATCTCACTCTATCAGGCGCTTGCGAGTAATAAGACTAGACTCCTTGCTTTAACAAAACAACTTGACACACAAGACAGACCAACTCTGTTTCACAATTTCCCGCAAACCACCATCATGTCTCGACAAACTCATTAGCAATCACAGACTCACCTTGCCGTTCTCTGCCAAATACAAAACTTGCCTTTTAGTTTTCAACATACCCGCATTTCAGAAAACCTTGATGGCAGCTTCGGTCAGGCGTTCACCCTTGTGACTTTTGGGGCATTGTACTAGAAAAAGGCTTCCACCCGTGCTAAATTTTAGTATGCCTTCCTTGCCTTACGGCTTCTACTTCTTCCCCTTGAGTACTATTGTCTTCGCTTAAGATCCTCCTTCTCCTGCTCTATTTCGCTTTCTGTGTGCAAGAGTCATCGCCCTTCCTGCCTACAATATTTATGACATGCGTCATCTTCCTTCAAGTGCGGGTTCTTTCCTATTGATGCCAGTCGTTCTCGCTTAACGTAGATCCTCTCAGGGTCGTTCTCATTGAGTTTCGTTATCTTCCTCGTGGACATGGTCGCTCTTGCTTACTTGTATCCTCCCACTAGATTTCTCCTCTCTCGTTTAACAGCTCGTCATCAACGAACATCCGTCGCCTCTTGACACCATCTACCTTCCACAACAAACCCTTGAGGCTCGTCGTCAACGAACTTCCGCCATCAACGAACTTTCATCACCTCTTAACAGCATCTTTCTTCCACAACACAACCTTGAGGCCCAAGTGCTAGTTTTCGAGTATTGATAGCCGATATTCCAGACAAAGAAATCCTGATTCTGACACTTTTACCTTGTGTTCATAGCACCAGTGCCGCGGCATCGCTGCATCATTTTTACTCCCTGTCTTGAAGATGACTCGGAGCACCTCCACTTGCGGCGACACCACTTCCAAGGGAATAGGGTTACAAAGTCTACGCAGAACACCTATTCACCCTGAAATCGCATTTACGCAGAGTACTGTGAGAGACGATTCTGAGCCACCTCCCAGCTACTCAGCGAGCTCCGACTATCATCTCCCTCCGGAGGATTTGCCCCGAAACGAAACTGTTGCAAGCAGCAATTCTCATCTCGGCATTTCCGACCCACCCAATCATCGCCCTTTTACTTCTGGGCCGTCTGATCTTTTCGACTCTCACACATCCGAACGCAACAGACGGGCAAGCGTAAGCTATCGTCCCATCACGTCCCTCTCTGGTCCGAACGAAAATCTTCCTTCAAGCTCAATCACTCCTCACTTCTCTCAATCTGGCTCGTCGCACCTCAGCATGAAAACCTCCACCTCTTGTTCCCCTTCCTCTGCCATGACCTCAGCCTCTGCACGTCCCATCCCAACGATGATCTCGACTTCTGACGAGAAGAATAATGAAACCGTCAAGCAGCTCATCAGCAACAACCCCGATTTGAGAAACAGTATCTACTCGTTCCTCGGCTCTACCATCGTCGCTCTTGAAGGGCAGCGACCCGAAGACCTGAAGGCAAAAGACGTCAAAATCGACAGTTTGCAAAAACAGCTACTGGAGGCCTTGAACTACGGTAACGAAAAAGCGCGCAAAATCGAGAAACTCGAATCAGACCTCAAGCTAGCAAATGAGACCGGTCTCTCCCAAACCAATGCCATCGAAGACCTCCGAAAGAAGCTCCAGAAGCAAGAAGGGGTTGAGAAGAACATCCGTAAGGGAAGTCTCGCCTTGCAGCGCGAGCTTGATCCTCTCAAGCCCGAGAACGCTAGGCTAAAGAGCCAGCTTAAGGACGCCGAAAAGGAGATTCGGAACCTGACAGAAAGGGTCGATTATCAAAATCATAGACTTGAGATCTATAGTCAAAAGACACGCAACACGGAGTTGAAAGCTTCGCAGATGGAGACTGTTCTGGAGAAACTGGTGAGGGAAAATCACTCGTTGGTCCTGAAGGGCGAGCAGATGTCAGGCAGGTTGTTAGCGGTTGCGGAGCAGTGGCATGAACCGAATCCTGCAAGGAGAAAGCGTCAGATGTCGGAGATGCTAGATGATGGGGAGAGAGCGAAGCGATTTTCTAGAATGAGCCGTTGATTGGGGAAAGGTAAGATACCATGCTTTCTTCATGGATGACAGCGAGTTTGACATTGCCCCAGGTTGTCGGGCATTTCGGGGCGGGGGCGGGTTGGGATAGGGATGTGAGGGAGTGATACAGTAATAGACAACGTGGATCTTTAGCATGGCATGGCTTTATTACTTGGCGTTGATTCTGAGGATAGATGATGCATGGCATTTCTAGATTCCGCATAATTCACACCATAAACAGCATTGATCTCAACTATTTTGAATGCTCTGCGATGCGATGATACAATATGATTCTAAGCCTCAGTTAGCCAGAGCCAATTTCCCGCAAAAAGGTACAAATTCATTAGAAGCTTTTCTATTGTACACAACTTGCATAGACAATGAAAATGGAGATCCGCTAAGTGTTCGAGATCTTCCAGGACAATGAGTAACTATTCAAGATATCCTAAAGTTCCAAACTTCCAAACTCTTTTAGCAATTTCAACTATAATGTCCTCATTTCTGAGATCATTCAAGATTTAGAATGCAACAAATCGTCCTAACAACCTACAAGAAGATAGCCGTAGCTGACCCGAACACTCTGAGCATGGAAATTCCGCTCCTTCCACCACAACCTGTTTGACCCTGATATACCTAAGTAAGAATATGTGTTCAACCAATCATAAGGGTCGGGTGGTAAACCGTTTTCAAATCCCACAAAATACCGCTCACTAATATTTACAAGGTGTAGTTTGTCATCACGTTTCGCTAGTACGTGCTTTCTCACCAAGCCTTGTTTGTGCCGAAAAGCTCCGGAGTTCAATCCTCAGCTCGATCCAAAGCCTGCAACAACGTTTTTCTTTCTCTCCTCAGCCATCTCTGTCAATTTTGTGTTATGTAAGGGAAGGGAAGAGAGCTGCTCGTGTTGAGGAGGAAGGCTTTTTCGACGTCGATTTTTTGGTGTGGTGGGGCGAGCATTAAGCGAGGGAAAATAGCGGCAAATGTGGCGTCGCCGGCTCGACCTTTAAGGCAGCACAGATAAGGCTCTGGTTGTTTGTAGAGCATGCAGAACACTTACCAGAGTTCAAAAGGAGTATTCAGCCGGCGGGAATACGTATTCAAGCCGGATTATCACTGTCCGTGCTGATCATAGATTTTGATCCTACTTCACCGTATATCATGTAACTTCAGCACAATTTTGTTAGCAATTTGAGGCTGCAGCTTAGCATCAACCATTCTTCTAGAGAAGCCAAACAATATGAGCCGATATTTATAGCCACGAAATCTCTTACATCTCTACGAACTGAAGGTAGGGGTACGGGACACTTGTTTCAGCCACTGCTAGGGCCATGGGCACCTAAAGCCAGCCCACGGCCTCGAGGCCGATTCACGAATATTTCTTCCCATGCACACTCAATCTACAGTTCATTGTCATTGTGAGAGGTGCGGCTCAAATATCCATTGTTCAGAGGGACGAAGAACACTGAGGTGAAGAGCGTCTGAAAACAAGCTTGTGCTCGGTTGACCCCTGTGCTCCGTATTTTGGTCGAAAAGTACGCCACTCCTTTAGATCGAAGGTCCCAAGACAATGAGGACTGTGGGCAAAGGAGAAAGGGAGACATTCCAAATTTGTGACAAAATGAGTTCAATGAGCTTCAAAGCAGTGGTCTGTGTGTAGCGAAACGATAGGATCAATAGGATGCAATCCCCAGGTATATACTGTGCTATGCTTGATTACATTTACATAAAAAGAAATTCGTGTCATATCACCGCCGGAACGCGGGACTCGCGGGACTTATTGGACTCATCGTCCTACTCACTGGGCTAACTGGCTCCCTCCCGTATCCGAATCTCGCACTGTTCGGTGACAGTACCTCCATCGGACTCGTATCATAATCATCTCCCTCCACAAAACTCATTGGCCGTCCGCCTCTGCTCCGCCTCCTCCCATTCCCCACACCACTCATCTCGATTGCCACCTCGCCCGCATCCATCTCATAAATCTCCTCATGAATCCTCCTCTTCCCCGAATGTCCGATCTCCACCGCGTCTGCGGTTGGTGGCCATTTCCTGCCATACGGATCGAGCTCGACGATTTCGTTATCGTGGCCGCACATCTCGCTGGGGTACTTTAGGTCGGGGTTTGCGTCGACCTCGTGCTTTTGGTCGGGGGGACTGGCATCCAGCTCGGCTTTGATGATTGATTGTGGGTTGGGGTTGGATGTTGGGGTGGTATCCGCGAGTTTATGGCCTTTTGCTTTTCGACGGCGTCGTAGGATAATGAGTAGGGCCACGAGAGCAAGGGCGAGGAGGACGAGACCGCTAGCACCTGCGGCGATTGCAACAAGGGGAAGGTGGTGAGCAGATTTTGTCTTCGTGTTCTCTCCCACGCTGTTCGAAGGTGGCAAGATTGCTACGATATCTTGCTGCGCTGATGCATCCCATTTGCATTGCGAGACGGAAAAGTTTCTACGCTCGTAGTCTGCTATGACGTATCTATTTCAGTGTCAGGTCAATCCATTTTATTAGAGAAGGATACCTACGCTTCTTGAAAGAAAGCCCTACCAAGGGTATACTGCGATGAATCGTTCGCCCGTTTCAGAGGAAAGTATCTCGTCGCATTCGCCGCAATCGGATAAGAAACCGTGAGATCAAAAGCCGAGTATGGGAGCATAATGTCGACTGTCTGCAAAGAAGTCAAAGTCCCAAGCGTAAATGTGATCTTTGGGTTTTGAGATTTCAGAGAAGTGTGTTGAGCATCTGTTAGCAGGTACAGCTGTGTATTGCTATCCCATGTAAGGCCGAATGTGCTTTCAAACATCGCACATGCGGCTTCGGGGAGATAGATATATGGTACTGTCGAGTCCAAAAATGTGGATATTGGTTGTTGAAGGAGTGAAGTTCCATCGTCGGTGGTTATTTTGTTCAGCTTGACGAGGAGTTCTCTATCATACTGTGGCCCGAAGTTGAAGGTTAAGTTGTTGGGGTTGAATCTGGAGGTATCGTATCCGCCCAGTACCAGACTACCATACACTTCATTCAATCCTGATATTGTTAGTTATTCTTGCCGTGACAGAAGTATTTCTATGCTCACGATATTTATTCCCAGCCGTATACGCCCAACTTAGACTCGGGATCATATTCTGTGTCCGCAAATTCTCCATGAAGCTGAGTATGGGGTCCGTCAAGCTTGTAAAGTTGCTTGCTTGAGGCTTCACTCCAAACAACCCCATATAAAAATCCTTCGCGGCGATAATTGCCACCGTTTGGTTCCCAAGTGAAGGTCCCCCACTTCCAAGATATCCCAGCGTTATGTCGTCGAATCCATATCTCCCTTTGCCCGAGTATCCTAAGTTGGATTCAAGTTCTAGATCGTATATCGTTGTAGTAATGTTGGATTTGTTTGGAATCCAACTGGTGGATGCAGTGTTATTGTAGAACCTCCCGCGCGAGGTTGAGCAAGTGGATGGGTCTGTCGAGGTACATCCTTTGGGATCGATCCCCCACGTTTGGTAAGAAGCTGTCGAGACGAGAACATTGACGCTTTGCGACGGCGTGCCAATTTCTATTGTGAAAGAAGACCAAGGTCCATCATTACCTTCCCTACCCATTTTCAGTTCCGTTTAGCAAGAAATCAATAATGGAGTGTCTTACCAATTATTGGACGCTGGCACGACGATGGGAGCAGGGACGGTGGGTTTTGGAGAGACCTGATCTGCACGCGCAGCGACTTGACAAAGAGTCCATATCAGCAATAACATTTGAAGCCATCGATGTGTATCTGCTGCTTCTCGCATCGAAGGCAGCATTTTATGGCCTGCTTAGCCTTCCATGACACATCGCGTTCAACAGCGGACTCGGAGTTTCATTCCCAGAAAACGCGGAAGTTGAGCACAATTCCCACCTCGGTCTGATCATCCACACCAATAAAAACAACAGTTACAAACGGCACAACGCTCCCGATGAGTAATTTGGAGAAGGGTGAAGCTTGACCCTTGATGTCCATGCGCTTCTGCCCATTACACCCAATGAAAGCTCAAATGCAGGAAATAGGAGCCGAATCCCGAGGCAAAACAAACTCATTGGGCAAAATCCCGACGTTCGAAAATCAGCCTTACAGACAAAGCTGAAAGTGGCTCCGAAGACCTGCAGATAGGTGCACGGGTGAACCTTGAAAAACGACGCTACTGAGCGAATCAGGGTTGAATACCGGCCCCTGATTTCCACCGATTAGGCTCGCTTAAGCAAAATCTGATTGTGGTCAGGCACGTTGTGAAATCAGGGGGAACATCAGTCTCTGTTTGGCAGTTGAGAGGGAAAGAGGCGCAACTTAAAGTTTGTGGCTGCGAGAACGGTGTCAACGTCAAACAGGCACCTGGCAGGGCTTTCAAATGTTCTGGTTCTCCCACTTGAATGCAAGCCAATAAACTGGTGAGGAACCTCGGCATGTGGAGAGGAATGGGGGGCTGGAATTTAACATTGAACGCCTTGCCAATCGACTCTTGGATACGGGATACGCAAGATTCGGGATGTGACTCTTCATCTCGTCCTCCATGCCCCTCCGCAGCTCGCTTCTGGACTCTGAAAGCTTAACGCGCTTCTGTGTATCCGAACCCCAGAACCGCCTGGTCCAAGGATGAAAAGCCTGGTTCCGCCATCCTTAATCCACTCCGAGAGGCTCACCTTCCGTCTTTCAACGTCTTTCTTTTAGTTATACCCACAGTCTTTACATTCGAATCTCACAATGGTTTCTAAAAGGTTTGCCATTCTTTTCGCCACGCTCATTACTTGCATTCGTTCAGATTATATTTCTCCAGGTATCTTCCTTGCATTCGTTTACACGTGCTCAGCTAACCCTCAAAGCACCAGCGCTCACTGCGGATCATTCAACGCCGCCAGATCCGCCCAAAGCGATTGATGATCCAACAAATTGTTGCTTCGTGATTCAAGAAACGGTTAGCGCTGAATACTGGCCAGTAGCGAATGTGACGTACACAACTAAGGAAGTAAACTTAACCTCAATTACCACTTTGATCACACCCTACCGAAATGGGACTTCCACAAATATTGTCACAAATGTGTATACCACGAATGTTTCATTCCCAGTCACTAAGACGCTGGGGAATCCCATTGCAGACTATCGAAATAATGGTTTTTACATGACGGAGTCCGACACATGGCTGAGAGGTACTGCTGTTACCACAGCTGGGATTACCATGTAGGATATAATTTCTATACCTAGAATGAGTGCTGATCTGAGGCAGACAATCCCCACAGGCATACTATGTCTACACAACAGTGAAAATCATCACCGCCAAGCCCGTCGTGGCCACAGATGGGCAAACAATGTGTGGCACCGTTTCCTCTTGGCCCAGGCCGAATTTCTATAAAGTCCAAGCCACGTTCGAAAACATAAATTCCAACGCAGAAGCATACTTTGGAGGCTCATCAATCGGTGGTGCGCTCGCACTCCCCACATTGACGGCCACGCACATCCATTTCAGCCTCTTCGGCTCTAAATCGGTCACCTACACAGCAACGGAAACCTCAATGGGACTGTATTTTACCGACCTCCGAGGCCACACCATGGAACCGACCATGGCTTCTTCTGGCATAGAAATCACACTAACAACGCCATTCATCTACCAACCTACCCGCGGTGCCAACCCTGGAATCAAAGACCCACGAGCCTGCTTCCAAGGAGGCGGAACCGAGAACTTCGGCTACATTCCTCAAACTCTCGTCGATTATCTTGCTCAAGATCCATATTACGTGTCCCTGTATCCAGACTTGACATCCTGCCTCCCGGCCGGACCATCGATCCTCCCGGTTTACAGAGACTGCGAAGTGCCTTTGCAAATTGTCATTCAGAGTGCTGTCGGAGGTGATTTGACGGAGAGCACTGTTTCTACTATTATTCCTTCGGGCGTGAATGCTGTTGAGATGATCCCGGATACTACTACACCGATTCCTTTCCCGCACGACACTCCGCCACCTGCTCCCCCCGTGAGCCCGATTATTGCACCTCCGGGGGGCGATTCAGTTGGCAGCACCACGACCGTGAACGGAACGCCTCTTATTGTGATTCCCCCAACTTTAATCCCAGTCCAGAACGCACCTCCAGGACTTACAGGAAGCACCAAAGTCGTCGACGGAACATCTTTCTTGGTGATTCCCAGTCAAACCACAATACCAGCTCTTCCAGGCAGCATAACAGTCGTCTCCGGTTCTACCTTCGCAGTCTTCACCGGTCCCACGACAGTTGCTGCAAATCCCAACCTAGCATTGGAAGGAAGTACAACCGTGATATCAGGCACGACAATGGTGGTTCTTTCTTCTGCGACTGCCGTGCCCGTCTTACCCGGAAGCTTGACGATGTTGTCCGGTTCTCTGTATGATGTTTTCACCGGCCCAACGACGGTTGCAGTCAATGGAGACTTCTCATTAAGTGGGAGGACCACGGTCATTGGAGGTGTGACGGAGGTAGTGCTTGATAAACCGACGACGGTTGCGGTTAACAAACCAACGGGGCAGAGCTTTGTGCAGGTGTCAGGAGCAATGAAGGGGAAGAACTCAATTTTTCGATTTGTGGTTGATGCGGCGAGAGATTTTGGGGCGAGGTTTCGATAGGAATTGAGGGAGAGATGCGGGTAGTTCGTAATGGATAATCTGAGATTAGCAAGGAGTTATAGGAAATAGAGTATCATAAAGGTATTTACCCAGGTGTGCTGTGTCCCTTTTCTTCCACACCGATTTGAACAACCGCCTCTTCGCTGTAACACGGTGTCATCTAGCACTTAACTTCTCTAGGTCAAATGTAAAGTCACATGACCTCTACACCATGGTTGGGTCGCATGGGGATGCAATACCCCTTTTTGGTCTAGCGGTGATGACGAGAACCGTGGCGATGAGAACCGTGGTACTCCTCCAAGCTTACATTGATGAAGTTAGCTTTACACGTGCTATTAACCTGGAATTAAATTTTTAATCTTATCTTGCTGCATCTCACGTTCCTTCTCTTCCCAGAACATCGAACAGAAACACGAAGTAATTCTTCGAGCTACAACACGTACAATCAAAAGCAACAGCTGGTTTACTCCTTAACACACACCTAATACAACAATTCACGCGAAACACTTCGGCCTTCGAACCAGCTTCTGTACAAACAAAATAGCAAACAGCAAACATGGCAGAACAAGCACGCCCAGGAGCTGTCTTCGACTTCGGCGATGTCCAGGAAGCTCTGGAACAATCAACCAATAATATACAGCAACCGCACGCACAACCGCCTTCAACTCTAGAACAAGCCCTTGGTAGAATCGCTGAGCTCGAGGCAACGAATGCCACCCTCCGCCAGAGTTTTGATGATCTTCACACGCAATATCATCGCCAAAAAGAAGACCATGAACGAGCAATAACCAATGAAGACGCAGTAGAAGAAGAGCTTGAGCGTGCTCGGGAGCATCACCAGGAGCTAGATGAAGAAAACCATGTGCTGCGAGGTCAGATTCGAGAGTTTCAAGGTTTGCTTGCTGCGCTAGAGAGGAATCCTAATCGGCAGGGAGCATATCATAGGGCAGTTATTCGATTCGCGCGTGCAAATCTGAGGATAGAAGAGCTTGAAGAGCGTAATCAGCAATTCCAGGAAATGACCGAGAGGTTGCAAGGAGAGGTTGCGCAGATGTCTGCTCGTTTGGAGTTGAACCATGAAGCATTTCTAGGTTTGCAGGAGATTCGTGAGCGTCTCGCGAGGGTGGTAACAGCATACTGGACCAACCGAGCATGAGGGATAGAGAACATATCTTTACTGGCCATTTTAGCAGAAATGAAATTCAGGTTTGAAAATCTGAGATTAGCATGTCGTTTAAGGAGCGCGACACAAGCGACAGTATTACACAGCTACTTAGGACACTTCATCTACCGTCGAATCATATCCTTTTTTGCTGTACAGCTCAAGATGCAACCTCATTTACACAATGAATCGCGCCCATCGGTATTCAATATATCTGCTCTCCTTGGGTTGTTCTCCATCGTTCGTGGTTGTTTCCCGAGCGCTGCACCAAAAGATCTTTTCTGCCGGTGTTTGGATTTTTTGAATGTGTAATGTTGGAGTGACATGCAGAACATCGTAATAGGCTTTCAGTAGTGTACCCGACTCACAGTCCGCCGGGTCGAGATTCCTTAGTTGTGGTTGCTCCCTTAGCCGAAAAGGGGCTCGCTTCGCTGGCACCACCAATCCGAAGCATTCAAATATCGAGCTAGCTGGATGAAGCTAGCTTTCTGTTATGAGAATTGAATTTGTGATGCATTTATGACATATGGCCTCTTCCACTATGTTAGCGCTCTCTACACTGAGTCATGCAGGTCTTGGCCAGAGACGGGATTTGGGTTGGCTTCGAAGTAGGTTCATACTTTCCGTCTCAGGAGCTGCCAGCCTTCGTGCTGGCTAGAAGATATCTCAAAATTGGAGCTCTGAGCCTCTTTTTTGAAACAGTGATACTAATATAGATATCAAATAATACTACGACAGAAGCAACATATGAGGATCCCTTCATGAAAAAGTTGCTCGGCTGATGATCGCTTCGATTTTCCTGCCAATTTGAGAACAGGCCCTTGGTTCTGGAATTCTCCCCGCCAACCAATCCCCAGTAAACAAATTCTCACAGAATATAACTTTTTGACCTTCTCAAATGTTCAGCGGCGGCCCATCTGTTGAACCCTCTCCCTTGTTGCCTCCATCCATTTAGGTAGGAGCTTATGCGCCAACATATCTTGGAACGTTTCTTGATCCTGCTGGTGGCGGATATCCTCATCAGTCATCCGCCTGTGACCAACGGGATCCCAGCAGCCCTCGCCTCATTCTGACCGCCCAGTCTTCGCACCATTTCTTCGAGCTCCCCAATTCGTTGTATATCTTGGCCCATCAAAACTTTGGTTCGATCAAACTCTTGTTCTTGCTGACGATAGGAAGTGTGAAGCTCGTCGTATCGTCGGCGGAGATAGACAGTTGAAGCTTCGAGTTGCTTGATTTTCTTGATTGCTTCTTCGAGATCAAATTTGACGCTGGGACGGGGTTGGTCGGCCATGATTGTTTCTTAAACTTGGTGACGTGGCTGTACGGAAGGAGGTTCAAAGATTTAAATTTCTTGTTTTGTCGATGTTCGTGGAGGAAGAAGACCTATGGGATCCGAACGGAAAAGGAACTGCCCTAGAGCCCTAAACGACTTACATCAAATCCTACACGGCACAAGATTATCGCGATGAATCATTTCGGCATGCAAGAACATATCTAGTCGATATCAAAATTACAGCGGACATCTTCAGGCTAAAAGCCGCTTCTAACAACGGTACACCTCAGGGAATTTTTCCGAACCACGTTCAAATGATCAAGCCCTAGGACTGGCACCGACACTAGCTCGATAGCAAAACCAACCACATGCAACCAAAGTTCAAAATGAGGGAAGTGGCGCTGCCTAGACCCTTTCACGGGAGACCCGAATTTTCGGTACCGTGTTAATGTCATCCTCACGGCAGAACACCCGAAGAATACGCCAGCAACCCTAAACCCACGGGAGCCAAAATGGTGTCCGCTGTGGCATCTGGACAGCGCGATTCTCCAGTCCAGATTGGAACCCTCGCGTACATCTCTTTCCTTGCAGGTCGCACCTGGAGCTCCTTCAAACAAAATCAGATAATTTCACAACCACAACTATTCCTCAATATTTCAAGATCGGACGATAACGCAAAAGTTCAGGCAAGCAATAAGTAACAATTAAACCCGTTCAAGCGCAAATAAGCATCGCAAACATCAACATGGAGCACATCAAGTGTGAGCAGCCTCTCGACAAGGAACCCCAGGGAATCAATCAACCAAGATGGGCTGGTTCAATGACACCGGCCGCCCCGGCTCATGACCAGCAAATGTCGCCTATACTCGCCGAACAATCCAGCGCCGCAACTACCCACAACCATCAACACAGCATCGCCGAGATGGAGGGACTCGTTCAACCAGCCATCAATCCAGTCTACCAGCAAGCCCAGCAGCTTGACATTGTACAAACCCGATCTATACAAGCACAAGACAACATCGACTCTGAATTGAAGTACGTCAAATGTGAGCAACCACTTAACGAAGGCTTCGACGCCGTCCCAAAACTCAACACCCAATACGAAACATCAATCCAAGGAAAGAACGCCAAGCTCAATCAAATGCAAGCTGAGAACGACAGCCAAGTCAAAGTCATCGACTGCCTCGGCAAGCAGAACGCGGCGCTCAGAGCAGAAATTCAGAACATCACTACATCTGGCCGGCGCAAGCTCAAGGAACTCCAAGAGGCGAGTGAAGAGAACGACAACCGATTCAAGATTTACGAGGCGAACATTCAGAAATCAGCACAAGACATCGTCAACCTAGCCAGCGTTATCGATAATCTTGTCAAGCAGAACACCACGCTTGAAGCTATAATCTTTCAGCTAAGAAACAACCCCGACACATTAGAGCTCCGTGAAGTCATCGACTACCTCTGCAAGAAAAACACCGCCCTGTGGACAGAGAACTCCGAGCTTCGAAATAACCTTACCGACATGTCTGCTCTTGCGGAACTAAGAGCGAACCTGCTCAACGAGGCGGCAGATGCCGAACAGCACCAGGTTGAAAGGAATGAATGGGACATCGAGCAAGACAATCTGCTCGAACTGGTCGACGACCTCAACGACGAGAATACGGCGCTGAAAGCAGAAAAAGGTAAGCTGCGAGAAGAGCTTCAATCCCAGACTAGAATTGCGGAGCAATTCGATCACGCGCAAGATGAAGCTCATGTGGAGATTGAGCGTCTTGGAGAAGAGCGCCGGGGGATAATTCGACAGTACCAACAACAAGCGCTCAATCAGATCGAATCCAGCAAACGCCAGTTCGAGGAAGAGATCCAGAGAAATACTGCTTCAGAGCAAGAACTGCGGGACAATATCACAGGTCTCGAGAACGAGAAGGCTCGTCTTGAAGAGCAGATTCGTGAGCTGAACGAAAGGTCGAGGGTTGCATGGGATATGATCCACGACAAGGATGTGAGGATCTATTGGGATAACAGACAATGGGAGGAGGAGAGGGAGAGTCATATGGATTATGAGCAAGACTTGGAGGAGGTGAATGAGAGGCTGAAGGAGCGGATTGCGGAGTTGGAGAAAGAGACGACGGAGAAGATCGACAAGCTTGTGGATGAGAAGATGGAGGTATATAGCCAGTGGAGGGAGGAAGTCGAGGATTTGAAGAAGGGTATCCAGGAGGGTGCGGATCCCAATAACGTGCTCAGGGAGCAGATTGGCATACTCCCGGCCCAGATCCGGGAGATGATCGCAGAGCGCATGGCAACCCCTACACAATCTCGAACGTTCCCGGCTTCTGCTTGGCCATTCTCGCAACTCTATCCTCCAGTCCCTCGCGATGAGAGAGAGGACCAGAACGATGATGCATCCGAAGCGGAAACCAAAAGCACCGACACACTGCAAGCATCCTCGCCTGTCTATAGCATTCCTGACCCTGAGCAGTACATGCTTGATGGGCTCGAAGATGACGAAGCTCGGTCCGAGCTCACCTCTGGCGACTCTGAGCACAACGATTCCGAGATCGACCATGCTGAGAATGACGATGCCAACAGCAAAGAACCCGAGCTTGACGATACATGCAATGGCATGTGGGCCGACAGCGATAATTCTGAGAACGACGACACCGATGATGGCGATACTGAGCACACCCACTCCGAGAACGGTGATGCTGACAACGAAGAATCCGAGCATGACAATTTCGAGAGCGACTATGAGGCGACCGGTCACACCGAAACCGACGATTTCGAGGGCAAAGACTCAGACAACATCAACGACATCAAGTCCTTCCTCGCGCACACCGCACGCCTCTACCTCTCCGGCCTAACCGCCCACAACGCCGTCAAAATGGGCAAGATCTCTGGCGAAGAACATGCCCAACAACAAGAAAATCTCTTCCTCAGGCTCGACACTATCAAGAGATCGCCCAGCCGCGACCGAGCACTCGAGATCTGGACGACGATGAGAGAAGGGATGCGGGGGATTGGGGATGCTGACCGACAGATGGAGTTCTTGAAGGAGACGATTAGGGTTATGGAGGAGAGGGAGGGCTGGGAGGAATCGATTGAGGAGGTGTTGGCGCGTCTTCCGAATACTAGGAAGCGGAGACGCAGGGAGGAGGATGAGAAGGTGGAGTCTTGGGCGGAGAAGGCCGTGAAGATTTCCCGACCGGAATTCAAACGCAGAAGAGTAGAACGCGATGTGGATTATTAGATTGATTGGGCACTTGCCTGAGGATACATGTAGGGGGTGGTAGGAGGTTAGATAGGGAACACACAAATTGACAGAAACCATCAGATGATCAGAAGCTCTCCGTATCTAATACCACTCGTGAAGTGAAGTAGTAGTGTACACGGCCTCAGCCATCTTATGCCCGTCCTTCCACCCATGCTTGCTATTGAGACATTCAAAGAAATCTTCCTCCGTCTATCCTATGTTCTTACACCAGCTCGCTTGTGACGTTCGAGAATTCGCCCTTCTCCAGCTTCGTCTTCCAGAAAATGGGATTCGTGTCGCTGAAGCCATGCTTGACCCACCCATCCTCCTTAACGTGATACAAATTGATGAAACCACCAGAGTACGCATCTCTGTGGGTTGCTGCAAGGATACTTCGGCTTCCCAACTCAAGTGCTTCTTGCTCGGTCAAATCATATCTGTATTCGGCGTCCAACACACCATATGCAAATGTCTGTCCAGATCCAACGCAGAACAAGTTCCCACTCAATCTTGTGCCATCAGAATCGATGTAGTAAAGAGCCGGCCCCTCGGAAGGAGTGACGCCAGCACACATTGTGCCCATAGATAGGCCCATTCCTTTGTAGGAGTAAACAAGATTGGCAAGGATTTTCGAGGCGGCTGCTACGGAGATGCGGCGTTTGTGTCGGAGTTCGTGCAGTCGACATTGCATGCCTAGGTATGCCAGCCAGTATTGACAGTCCTATCACCCAAATATCAGCAGCAATTCAGATTGGCATCCGCGGGGCTTCAGAGCCTGACTAGATGCCGTATTACGAGAATGAAACTCACAGCAGCACCACCAGCCATTGTACCCAATAAACAGTTGTTGATCTCGATGACCTTCTTAACCGTCTGACTTGCAATCCAGTTGCCCGCCGTTGCTCTGGAATCTGTCGCTACGATAATACCACCTTGGAATCTAAATGCTAGTGTTGTTGTACCGTGTGCGATCTTGATGGGGCAGTTTGGGTTGGCATGGTCGTCAGTTGCAGCTCGGAGCCAGGCTGAGGGCTGTCATGGTGAAAATCATCAGCAGACGCCCAAGACAGGGACCACCGAGCTCCAGGAGCTCTGGACGGGGCCTTAGATGATTGGCAGCAACTTACTTGAGCGATAGGTGGCATGGCAAACCTGAGGGACAGGCTCGGAGCCGGGTTGTAGAGGTCCACCTGGTCATCTTGGTTGTAGTTCTCCTTCTCAAACATCGGCTTGCTGTACTGTGCGACGAGGGTATCCATCTTGAAATATCGTGAATGAGTGTTATGAAGCAAGGAAAGGTCGTGGGGATGGAGTTGGGGAGGTGAGGTCTTCGGTGTTGATGGAGCTCCAGGCAAGCTTCGTCGCGCGTCAGCAGTTCCTGACGCTAGTCACCATGGCACGTGACCTTGTATACATCTTCAAACTTTCCCTCTCTTCCTCCCTCTCCTCCCTTCAACCTCTCGAGTGCTTGTTGCAAAACAGCCAATCTATATCCGCAGATAATGGAAATTTACTCTCTATCTTTTTTTTTTTGTTTTTTTTGGCATGCCTATCCATTATTTGCGTTGTCAACCATGTTCTAGGAGCCCCATTCTTGATGAATAGTGCCTGGTATTCGGGAGACAAGAACCCTTCCAACCGCATCAGTATGGCGTGATGGAGCTTCACTGCATCGCGGAAGTCTCTGTGTAGTCTCAGTAGCATCTCCATTTCGACTTTCTATGGCAAACCGATAGGTTGATCAGTGACCAAGTACACCTCTCAAGCCTCATCTCTCACCGCATCACCACGGGTGACTGTATTTATCCACTCATTCCTTACAGACTCTACAGACAAGAGTCCGCCAGTTCACCAAAGATCAGGTATGTGCACGCAGGTATGGCAGCATTCAGCTCAAGCAGCAACGCCGATGTCTCTAATTTGTGAGGCATTAGCTGATCTCGTGCTGAGGTGGAGTTTCACTACAGGTACTAAGCAGGTTATAGCTCGACTGTTGCCACTGCAGACGCTACAACTTGCTAATAAGAAGATCATCAACTCTTCTGTCACGTCTGTATTACCGTTTCTGTAACCATAGTCCTGACTTTGACTAGAACACTTCACACTTCACATACTGAGCCGACTGTTGATGGAACGTACATCGCTAACACCCTTGGCACTCCCTCCTTGGGGGCTGGTTCGACCCCGCTGACTTCATCATGTTAGCACGCAAGGTAACGAAGGATCCCAATTCACACAACTGGTGGCAACCCACTCCTCTGCCCTCAAAACCTACATGAAGATATACTTTCCGGCCGCAGACCCCTCCACTCATCAGCTATATCCCGCACACCCTTTACCCACCAATTTACGACGGCTTCCAACCATACTCACCCCATTCGCCCAGCTCCACCCCCTGATCTCAGAAACGGTGATTGTATGCAACAGCTGTTATATCAGCACAGCAAGGGAAATAACACCTACAACTACAGTTTCTCTGCTTGACTGGGCCATCGCTGCGGCGGTATTCCATATGCTTTCTAGACGCAAACAGCACGACTGATGTTCCTGTTGCAAATGTGGGCACAGCGCTGGATATGTAGAGATACACCACTGCTTTTATTGTCACCGGGGATCCGAATGCGTTCCAGAAACAGACCGGGTTGCCGACTTTCCCGAAATATGGGAGTGAGGCGAACGCGATGAGTTTTAATTTGACGTTTGTGCATGGCGTTGTTGATCCGATGAAGGATCCGAGGTATGTTTTCTCCTTGCCGAATTTGATTCTCGTTTCGTGGAAGCGTGCTGAAAGATGGAGTCTGCTGTTAACATCCATGGCTCTGCTAGATATGCTTGGTGGAAGCAGGGTCTATGCCTGTAAAGAAAGAATATCAGGCAACATGAAAAGGCTATGAATTAAGTCATCCCCGGCGGCGAAGGTATTTGTGCACCATCCCACTTCATTGTCATGCAAGGCTTTCTAATCAAGGACCTGAATACAATACATAATTTCACTAAACAAATCAAGGTATACAACACTCACGTGAGTAGAAATATGTTCCACGTAGTGACAGCTCTAATCGCGGCAGATCCCCCAACACTATTCCAACACATGCGAGTTCCCGAAGCCATTATCCCAGGCCCTGACAATAAAGCTCGTTGAACGACAAGCACATCAACTATCCACATTGAACAGCAGGACCAGTGGTGCCTCCTCTCAGAAGACACATCCTCAATGACAACAACCCCTAAGTTCCGTTCACCGCTCAACCCAGAGCCTTCTCCCGTAGCCTGGCTGTGATTAGTTTTTATGTTTAACGCTCGGAGGCTTGGAAAGTACCGGGGTCTCCAGGTTGAGGCTTTGGGTCTTCTTCCTCTCCTTTTTGAAGAGCCATGCCCTGTCCCAGCCGATGATTCGAGTTTCCTCGAGTGAGGGTGATAATAATTTCTCGACTTTTGGTGTGGGCGGCGGTGGTATACATGTTCTCGCGTGGCCTGTGGTTCCCGTTTTAGGTTTCTTGTGCAAGAGTTGACGACAGAGATTGTTCTTTCTGCGAAGAGGTGAAGAGATACGAAGGTGATTTCCACAATCTGGTGGGATTCCAATATGAAATATATACAGAGAATGGCACCGGGAAATGTTGCTTTGACTCATCTTCATGAACAGAGTCCGCACTTGCGCAGTTGAGTGGACTAGACATCACTCTCCCTTTCTGCACATTTGCGCAACTCTCACAGAGTAGACTGCTACCCTCTCTCCCGAATCGCGGTCCGAGTCGCAAGCCATCTCGGGATGCAAATGCGCAGAAAAAGTTGGTCTGGGCTCCGCTGGCGAAGCAGGGTTGCGTTGAGACATCGGGTTCGCACTTGCGCATTTCACGGACTTGACTCCTCTCCCAGCCTTCCTAGCCTTCCGCAGGCACGACAAAGCAAACACCTGCTCAAGCCGCCACTACACAACTCCGATTGTCCAAAGGATCACCTTATATTTACGTGCAGAAGGTCGGGTACTGCTATAGCTTTCCAGCCGCTGGCAGCTCGTTTGCGGGAACTCGGACAGAGCGGTTAAATGAAATGCCTCCCGTGCACGGTCCGAACAGTACTCAAGTTGTCCTCGCAAACGGGTGGAGAACATCGAATAAGGAGGCGGAGCCAACCTTCCACGCAAGACGCGAAATGGGGCCAGCGCTGGCGCTGCAGCTGGCAAACTATAAGCAGCTTGGCCTTGAGGTGCTCGGGAAAGTCTGCCTTGGAGAAAGTTGAGAAGTTCTGGGGCCTGCCTCATTTTCTAGAAATTATTTGTGCTCGATTGCGAGCGCGGTATCTCTCACAGGGATATCAACCCGAATTAGAGCTGGGCCGAAAGCCGAATCAGGGGTCAGCCAGTTGCAGTCCATCGCGGGATACCGTCTCTCCAATTTCCCACGACACAGCCCCCTAGGCTGCGCAAATGCGCACTCTGTTCCTGCGCATCAGCGTCATTTGTTTCGGGGCTTTTGGCGTCTCTTTGCCCCCATTCAGACACCGAAGTTTGTCTTCTTGCGCCGGCCATTGGCCAACTCCAATGTCATTTCGCCTCTGCACTCACTGCGCAAGGTTCGCATTCAGAGCCGCAAAGCGGGAGCATTGTGCTATTTGAAGGGTTGCTAGTACGGCGAGCGCCCCAGAATGCGTATATTTCTCGCAAAAGCTTTCAGTGAAGATCACGAGCCAGATTGTGTCTTGCCCCCCACACCTCGCTCCCTGTATTGAGGATGTCGGAACTCGTCTATGAAACGGACCCTGAGGGAAGGCTTGCAAGCATAAGCAATGCGATATTGGCGCGTACTTCCATATCTACCTCGCATGATTTCCCCTCCCACGCCGAGGATGGTCAAAATATTTCCGCCGAAATGGCAAGATCTCCCTCTCGACCACGGACAGCGACAGAAAGCGAAGCCCCAAAAAGCCAGAGGCCGAAGCCAGATTTTTCAAGTCTTCCTTCCCGCAAACCATCAGCAAATCAATACATTCTTTATTCATCTTACGAAGAATCTGGACTGGGACAAAGCCCAAGATCAGCAAGCAAACCACGATATGATGGAATCGACGATGGTTCAAATTCTAATGGGGATTTGGACTCACAACATGAAGCGATTCGAACCCCGCCATCAGAGTTAGGCTCAACTTCGTCAAAAGTGTTTCAATACCCCGAAGTCCTCATTAGCGTACGTCTGGAAAGAGACCACTTCTTGAATAGCGATGAAGACGATGAAAAGCTGCAGCAGCTCCTGCTAGAAATGCTAAGGGATTCGTCTGGGGCTACTCAAGGGGCTATGACAGGGGTTAAAATCCAGGATATCTACAAAGGCTTCTCAACCTTATTGATCCTCAGTATACCCATTGCGCTTTGGAATCTTATACGAGAAAACCCCGCCTTCTCCTTTATTGGCTTCGTGAATACGAGCAATCTTACTCTACAGTCTACTACGAAACGAGAGTGCCTCGTTGTCCCAGCTGCACCTCGAGCTATAGAGGAGACTACGAAAAGAAAAATCGTGATGACTGAGCACCATCAGCTCACCCCTTCAAATAACATCATATCAGAATGGTATGTTACAGGCTTCCATGGGAACGGATAGATTTCAATCATTGACTATCCCCAGCAGTGATGATGAATTTCAAAATCCCCCGACTTTTGGTAGTTCATGCAGCAAGGCATGGTGGAAGCTAGAAGAGCTTCCGAGCTATCCACACCAAGGCTCTGAAGTAGATGAGGAAGACGATTCCAAAATCAAAATGGATTCTCCGGAACGGAAGGCTACGTTCGCAGGATTTTCGGCTGACGAAGATGACGAACTCGACGATGAGGAGTCTTCTTTCGAGAGTGAAGAAGATTCTTTCGAAGAGCGCTGGATCCCCACGGACGAAGGCCTTGAGACTAGTGTTTTACGAGCCACTGGAAACAATCTCAGTCTAGCTGCTCGATTAATCCCTCCCCTCCATGAGATGTTTCAACAAGAAAAGTCTTCTGTCGTCGGATTTTGGGAGCCATGCTACCGACAAAAGGCAGGGAATTCTTATGACCAAGACTCAGGTGAACAAGGCGATGGAGGCGAACCTCTTAGTAGCTATACGGACCGGCATGCAAATAATCGAAAGAGACAGAGGGAAAACGATGAAGAGAATGACCAAGGAGCTGACAACAACCAGGACAGAGATAAGGATGGTGACGCGGGGAGCAACGAAGGTAGCAGTGGTGGAACTCCCAATTCCCGTCTTTTTGCATGCCCGTTCAACAAAAGGTATCCATCAATGTACAATGGGCTTTACAGATCTCCAAGCGCAAGGAAAGGGGAGTACAAAACTTGCGAGTCAGGATTTGACACCGAGCAACGTTTCAGGTAATTTTTAGCTTTCCCAACTTTCGGGATCCAACACTCATAAAGCCAGAGAACACCTGGACCGCATACATCGATGCGTTCAATGCGAAAAATGTTCTCGGAAATTTACGGCACCACAAAAACAACGAAAAGTGAACTTCCAAAAGCATCTGTCGAACCGAGAATGCAGCAATACTCCACCTCCTCTTCTTGAAGGTCTCACTGAGTTGCAATGGGCTGAGATCAAAGCCTTGCCGAGCCGGCCTCGATTCGCATCTAGCAACGGTAAACCCAAACTTACTCTGATGAGGTGGAACCTTTTCTGGAAAATTATTTTCCCGAGGGAGAACCCTCCAATGCCTTGTGAGTTCTGATTTTCGGACGATACGTTCAATTCATTCTAATGATTTCAGGGTGCATTGCAGTCACAACTCCAAATGAGCCACTCTCATCGACTCTGGAGGAAGATTTAACCGAATTCGAAATGTGTTATGATGCCGCCATGCTTGGCGTAAACGAAGACCTCGACCCCAGGGATAAGGCTGCTCACGCTTTTCGGTTCTGGTGGACGAAAAGAGATGTCGAAATGCAACAAGCCTTGCGCCAACCCCAGAAGGAAGTGAACCAAACTGTGTTGGATGCAAATGCAGCAATTCAACCTGCATGGAGTGAGAATGACTGGTCAAACCAGAAGGTCATCTTTCCAAACCAATACCCGGCCCAGAGACGAGATGAGACGCGGGGCTTTCCGTCAAACCAGCAATTTCTACAGAACACTCTTAGTAGACAAAATCTCCAGGACATATTTTCTACTCCTCGGCGTATTTTAACCGATCCTGATTTCAGCAACCAGGCTTACAGAGCGCTGCCGGTATCCCCCCAGCACCCCACAACTCCGCCCGGACCAAATGTCACACAAGCGTTGGGCCAACTGACCATGTATCAGCTTGGATACGCTGACCCAAAGATCAATTATCGTGGTAGCATACAACAGGCAAATGCCTTCTCGCAAACTTCAAGCTTGGCTTTAGAGTCTCAACCTGTCAACCCCCTGGACTTTGATGATATTGCAGACTTCAGCAGCAATTCAGCCAGTCACAGCCAATACAGTGTCAATGGAGCTTTCGATATAAATGGAGCTCCCCAATCTCAACAGCCGAGTCCAACTTCTCACCCAGCACAATCTTACAACCCACTTTACAATACAAATCAAATTCAACAACACAACATCCAGCAGCCACAGGGCTACGTTCCTCCGTCTGGTATAATGCATAATGCGGTTTCTGCCTATCAACCGACGCACCCGCAGCAGGACGCCATACCCTACCGGAGCCCAAATCCAGATCGAGACGTTCAGACCGGCGCGCCAACTTTTCATGATCCATACGCGGAACAGGATGCATACCGTCATGATTAAGTCAAATGGGGCAATGAGGCAGAGCGAAATACATTATACTTGCACAAAAAGGACAGGACTCTCAGCTTCGAGCATAGTAGTAATAGACTATAAAGATGAAACCCGCACCTTTTTAGGCTTGAATCTTTAGTCTTCGTTTCCAGGGTCTTTAAGAGCGATCTCAATTCAGCGATCTCCTTAGACGTCGCATAGTGAGGTATGCTGGTAAGAATTCCCCTCTGCGAGCGATTTCCCACAAATTTTGCGGCGGTCAAGACACATGTTCTCGTTTTCGATGCTAGAACGAGTAGACCCCGATGAGACCATGATCCGTGGATGTTCCTTAGTGGAACCGAGCATGGAAAAATATTAGGACCTTGGTTGATAATGAGATGAACAGTGTTTCTTATTAAGAGTTCTTGTCCTTAATTTCATACCAAAGCACATCGAGCAAGTAGACCATCAGCACTGCTCGCCGTTCTCGCTCTTTTTCTTAAAGTCTTTCTCAATCTTTTCTATCATGGATCTTCGATTCCTAAAGTTTTTGCCAGCCAGTGCGAGGCGTTTGTTCATGCTGCCTTTGCCCGAATAGTGAGTTTCAATCACGTGGCCACGATTGCTTCCTCGATCATGCTCACTAGGCTGAATTATTAATCCCCTAAAGAAACTTTTGTAATAGGCCCGAGAATTTCCCCAGGGGTAGAGACTCGCACTCTTCTCTAATGAATTAATGCAGTCTACTCATGAGTAGATTAATACTAAACAAGACGCCTTAGAAACCTGAGTGTTTAACCTCTATTTTCTAAGGGGATTTGTTTTATACTAATTGAATTAATTATCTTTTGCCTTCACGTCGCCTTACTTATTCTTTATTATAACTGATATATTCTCACTTTAAGTGTACTAATTTTATTTGCGCTTACTTCACCTTTGATTAATAGTTGTTTTATAATATATAAACCTATAATTATAACAGGTTTAATAATTATCTTTTAAAGAATAAACATTTAAGTTATCTTAGTAGAAATACTTCAATGAATGGCTTCTCAAACATTAATATAGTAAGTAGTATTTAAAAGATCAATTATTGTAAAGAGACACGTACTAGTAATAATTATCCAAGAATGACGTCCTCCTGAACCGAGCAATCCCTCATAAAAGCAATTCGTACAATCCTTCCCAAGCCTCTTCTATAAGCAGGTTTGCCTTTCTCTATCCAGAGCACATTAATATAGTCATACCTATCGCCGGGCAGATAACAACGCCCATCTATCGGAACATTAAAATCATTGTACAAATCGTCTCTTTGCTGGTGATCTCGGTTTTCAAACAAATATGCCGGCTCTGGCCAAAAATCATAATCGGCAGGATTATTGTCGTCCCTATCAGGTACGACACGTGATCCACAGCATACTTCCATTATTTGCAAGATTTCTCCCGGACTAGCTTTCTCACAGCTTGGTGGAAACATAATCAGCCCCACGATAAAGTCACTGCTTAGAGACTTAACCGTAGCAATAACTATATGCGGCGATCCATTATGAATGTTTTCAATTACATAGCACTGGCTGACCTGAAAGGCGCCCACATGGGCTCTCCCATGGAGGTAGTTGACGGAAGTCATGGTAGGCCTTGAAGAGGATTGTGGCCTTGGACTTGTTGACACCGAAAACGGAAATGCAAATGAGATTTGTTCTGTTGGCGTATTCTTCCATCCCGTCCTGGCACTACCGCGATACCAAAAGTGGTCATGCCGATAGCGTAACTGACCGGACACTGTACTTTTAGAAGCACTCCATCCTTCAGGAAGAGCAACATGTGTAGAGGTATTATTCCAGTATAAGAAGGCTGAAATACAGGGGTCATCCAGAATTGGAGTCGGAGTGTCATCGATCTTTGCGCTGATCGACCAATTGATACCATTTGTTTTGTTTACGTGTTTGAAGGGAACGACATCCTCATGTGGCTCGTCCCACCTGATTTTGCCTTTCCAACCCATACATGACCAGCTGGCTGGTTTTAGCGATGATGAAGATTCGGATGTTCGTCGTTCGAAGAGTGGGTCATCCGGTTGCCAGAGAAGGCACTCCGGAAAGAGAATCGCAGGCAAGCCTTGGATAAATCCTCCAGGATAGGTGATAGCTAGCGCTTCGGCTGTACCTGTGAAGGCATGAATCGCGTCCTCGTTATTCGTGAGAGAGCGATGAGTATAGTTACTAATGAGCCCTCGATAGAATTCGAAGCAGGGGAAAAGCGGATGGATCAGCCCTGCGGTACGAGTGAATCCAGAATTTGGAGATGCTCCGGCTCCCATTCGTGCCCAAGCCGAGGAGGAATGAGTGCAGGGTAAAGGTCAGGTTTCCTGTTGGAAAATGCTGTAAAACCAGGATTTGGTTCTCCCCAAGCAGCTGATGTGCTGCATTCCCATTTTATCTCATTCGTTCCCATCTTGATCTTGCGCGTGGAGAAAATATCCTCTTGAAAAGTCCAGCATCTTGTGAGCCACTTGCTTGTCATAGGACCTCCAGAACCGAGGCGATAATACCTTTTGGTTTGCCCCGAAAGCATTGGGAGACCATTCAAACCCGAATTTGAATCTTTGCTATCATAAGCGATGATGGTGCAATACGCCCGGGCATATATCCCAGCCATCTGTGCAATTTGGTCCAGTTTGCTAGCGGCATCGTCCTGAACGATGCAAAATCGATCACACCAAAGGTACTTTACCCCAAGAAAGCCAGTCAGAGCCATAGCATCCGCTACAGTCCTTGGAATTAAAACCACAGCGTCATCGCCGAGTAAAGATCCAGCATGTAGCAATGCCTGCAAATTCGCTTGATCTGTCTTTGTGCCGGTACAATCTCCAGGGCCCCACACGTAGCTCAGAGCCATGTACCGCATGGAAGGCTGGAATCTCACCAAACAGCGATTGGCAATATCAATTACAAAGAGAGGAATGCCGCGGTCGCCGTTGTCAAGGGTTTGGCAGCTTGGATACCGCTTGCGGTCGTGCTTCTTTTCACACGCCCGAAGCCACGCGCGGATGAGATAGATTGAGTTGTTTGAACCAGATCCAAAAATCGCGCCAGAGAAGCCGGCATAGATCAGCTTACACATTTCTCTGGCATTGTAAGGGTCGTTGGAAATCACTTTTGGAAACTTCGGTGTGCTCATGGCGAAGTGTGATATTGGGAAGAACGCAGGTCGTGACGAGTGCACTGATAGGCGTGTATCGTCAATCAAGAGAGTCAAACGCTGAGGGTAAATCTGGCTCGGATTCAGATGTCTACAGTGCAGATTTGCAGGAAATAGGCTGACTAAGCGCTCTCACCCCACCACCAGCACCAAAATGATCGCGCATTACGATTTCATTAAGTCGCACTGTAATTTTGCTGGCAATTAATGCGCGCGCCATTATCTGTATTAGCCTCTCTATTACTTTTACTAGCGCCTCCACACTTCCCCCTCCTGTTAAGAGGGGTACAAAACCTTGTAGTATGAAAACGCTGTAACTTATCGATGTGATTACTACAGCTTAGCAATACGATTACTGTAGCATCGGCAGCGATGTTAGCGCGTAGGTAGCTTACCTCGTTAGTGATGTGAGCGCTGTAACTTAGCGAGCTAGGCGCTACAGGCTAGGGATCCAATCGTGACCGAGCGACCATTTTAGTGCACCAGGTGCTGGTGGTGGGGTGGTGGTGCCTAGTCAGCCCTAAACTGACCCCATGGGGTCAGTGTATTGGGACCCGTTTCATTCGGTGATGTTTAGTCAGGGTTCATCACAGCCCCGAGGATCTGCCGTGGTAGAGACTTGCTGTTTGCGCAGATGGTTCGATACAATTTGCATTCATTACTAGCCCTTACGCTAATTCAGGGTGCTCTAATCCTCACTTCTATTACCTAAGGTAAGTATACTCTCCCTATTTTATACTCTATTAAACGACCAGATAAAGGAAAATCCCCACGCAAGTGAGCCTGGCTCAGGGGTTCAGACCAGGGGTTATTACCAAGCCGACAGGGTCTCAAGCCGGATATGTTACCTGCAGCGGCGGGACACCTCACTTCACCCCTCCTTCTATCCCATAAAACTCCCTGGCTTACTTTGAAGCCTCGCCGAATGCTTTCGATCAGTAGCGGACCCCTTCAAATAAATTTGAAGAATGTACCAGCGCACGCTCCTCAGAAGTAGAGTATTGCGGCAGTTTGCCAGCCCATCACATGGTATCACTAGATCGCGCCTCTCCTTTCCAACAAAACCCAACACTTTACACGCCGTCCGACAATCATCACAAAGTCCCATCGCAAGACGATTTTCCAGCGATCAAGCCATGATAATGGCAAAGACAGGAAATGTCATACCGAGCACTGGCAATTCAAGGCTCGATGCCAAGCTCCAGGGCGGTCATCGTATCATAAGAAAGGACATGACGTGTGCTGAGTTCCACGATTCTGTTTAGGACTTTGTTGTAAGATTACGTATTTATTTTCTTAATTTGAAGGCAACAAATTGATTGGCGCTTATAGATCTATCGCTGCGTGGAACAGCATTCTAGAGCAACTTCAAAGCCACATCCAGGAAAATCTCAAGGATGAGCAATGCCAGCATCTCTTGCCATTCCATCATTTACACGTCATTGACGACAGGTCGCTTTAGTAAGTCCTAACGGCTTTAGACATGCCGATACTCCGTATGCTAATGGCAAGTCATCAGCCCGGGCATCAATTGATGGAGTCAGAACCCATTTCCAAGCTTGGGTGCCAAAAAACCTGGAAGCAAGGCTTCGTCCAGACACCAAGTGCACGACTTCCGACGTAAGCTACCTAAGCGTAGATATCACACCTAGATACAAATACTGTCTCGTCGTAGACGAGATATGTCTGGAGTCATTGGAACATTTGGAAGGTCTAGGGCACTTGGTCAAGCTGGTCTGCCGAGACTGGGGGTGGTTTTGGCGTCCCGAGGAAAAGCTTCGGGGGGTGCACCCGCCGTTCTATGACGGGATCTCTGAGTATGACGACGAAGATGTGGGCTGGATGTACATGTCTCTTCTATTTCATATGGATAGATTACGAGAACTTCCATGATGGGTGGTGGGGTGACATGTATGTGAGACCACCGTTCATAGATGGGACCAAGGATGAGACCAATATGGTGGGCCACTGGAGACCAAAGAGGGATGTCATCTAGGAGGAGGAGGTCTCTGAAGCTTGATGCTGAAGTTGAATTGCGAAATGCAAACCTTGGCACACTGGGGCGAATGTGGCGCAGCCAAGGAGTCCACGATGCCGCTAATCGATCGTGTGGCACTTCCCCCTGAATCAGAGAGATGGCTAGATGGGAGCACCCTAGAGATGAGAGGCTTTGGGGCGTGGGGCTTGGGAATAGAGTTAGGACTATCTATTGTAATGGCGCTTGAGGAATGCTAGCGCATCCGCCTGGATAGCATAAAGGTCTGGTGCCATCTCCTTTCTGTGTTAGTCGGCTTGAGCCATATTTGAGTTGTGAGTTGGATTAGCTTGTGCATCTCAAACTCGTCCGCGCGTTGCATCGTGCCCATAAGCGAGAAGGCGCGGAGCATTGCCATGTCATCCTCAAAATCTATTACCTCTGCTTCGAGGCCTTGGTATAGTGAATTATCTTGGCCATCACTATCGTCGTTTAGATAATTGCGGATCATAAACTCGGGGATGCCTTGTCGATTGAAGAAACTCATGAACGAGAGGAGGCATGCCGCCGATGGCCGCTTGCTGCGTTTGTGCTTAAACGAGATTTGCCATATCGCAAGTACTGAGTTTAGCGCCTGTTTATCCTGACGCATATCCGGAGCCGCGTTGTGGAGTAGCTGCACACGTCTCTCGACTGCCCTGAGCTCGACGATATATTTCATGATGGGCATGTGTGGCCCTAATCGCTTTATGTGGGCTGCTGCTTGGATAATAGCAAGTGGCATATAATCGAGAGCCTTGATAAGCTGGGCTAGACCATCCTACTGAGCGTCTTACCTTCTTTTGTAGCAGCTGTGTTGCCTCGTTATTGATCATTGCACCAATTTCAATAATGTCCTGCTTGCGGACCACGAGCCGCCGTGTAACGTCTACACTTCGCGACGTGACGAGGATCGCCCTATTATCGCTCTGAGGCAAGAGGGATGATAAAGATAGCTTTTGGCTGTCCTTGAGCTCGACCGCGATCTCATTATTGACGTTGTCGATAATTAGTAGCTATTTCCCATTCGCTTCATCGCTTAGCCAACTTCGCACAAGCGGCAGAATATCTGCTGCTGTACTTGGCTTCAAAGTCAAGCCGGCTCTTTTTACAACATCGTTATAGGCCTCCTCAAGCCGCGCGGAGTTACTTACATGAACCCAGAATATCTACGTGTCCGGCGACTGCTGTCAGAAGCGAAGGGCGTATTCGATCACGAGCTGCGACTTCCTGCATAAGACAAGTTAGTAGAGGTCAGAGTCAGCATAGAGCTACTATACACCCGAAGCTTGTGGATGCACGCCAGAATGTCGCCATAGTCGACAAAGTTGTTGTCTTTACGGAATGGAACGTTCGAAGATGGGTTCGATTATGATCTGTAAGTCTTGCTGTTAGCGCATCGCCGTTGTGAGAGCGTAGGCAGGGGATATGCTGGCCCAGATACTTACGCCGTAATAGTTATAGATCACGCCTTAATTCTGCCTAACCTGTAATCCCTTGTTATGCGCACCTGGGAACATCGCATAGGCGCTCTACAATACCATGAATGCTTATGGTGTCAAAGTAAGGTCAGGAAGATAGACACATAGGTTACGAGGGTTGAATAAGCCACCATAGGCTCTCTCAGCGGTTCCGCAAGGCTACCGTAGGATGAGCTCACCGACCGGTGTAGACGTCGCTCCTTAGGCCAAGAACATACGTATTTATGTCTACCTATTTTGCTGTTTATGATGATATGAGGCGGAGCGCATATATTACAGATAGGCTAGTCAAAATTTCTACACTCTTTACTAGTCATTCCTAGCACAGCCTCGGCGCCCGTAACACTACTCATGTGTCTGAGGCTAGCCGGCGTTTTCTTCGGCAGAATCTTATATACTATATAAAAGGGTATTGTCGCTAGTAAAATTTATAGATAAAGATCTCGACTTCATCTAACTTATTCATAGCACGCTACGGCTCGACTCTTACCACGCTACCTAGTAGTACATATTTTATTTCTATTCCATCGTTATCATGGATATTACTAGTTTTGCAATCAATATCGCGGCCCTTTACACGACATGTCGGGACTGTTACAATTTCTTCACTACCGTGAAAATAGTAGAGGCAGAATCTTCAGCTCACCTACGCGAATTGGTGATTTAGCAGTCAATTCTCAAAGCCTAGGGCTTCCATTAGCAGATTTAAAATAAAGACGGGGGCGAGCCGGAACACTCCGATTACACTAGACGAAAGCGGACTAAACTTCACGAGTACCTCTTAAGTAACCAATTCAAGGCCAAAGGCGTCTTCAACACTCTTTCTACTCTTGCCGATATACTATCCAACCAGGAGAAACTCATCAAGCGCTATGGTATCCAGCTCCAACTAGCCCAGGCCATCCAAGATGGATCGCAGTCGACCAATAACGTCCAGTTAACCATCTCGAACACTATAATTAAGGATATCAAGCCGGTGATCAGTGAAGTCAAGAACCGTCTCTCCGTACTTAATAAGTTTAAATAGGCTTTGAAAGATAAGGATAACTTCAAGAAACTTATCGTCGACTTGAGATCTCATAGTAAATCGCTCTATCGTCTTTATCCCGAAAATGCATTCGAGTTAATGAACATCTATCTCACTATAGAATGCTTGGCCAGGCAGGAGTTACTAGCAGGTCTAAAGTGGACTTCAAGAATCGTAACTTAGTAAGCAGAAGTCGATGGAAGGTCGTTAGTGCGGGAAGGCTACGAATTGCTGGCTTCGGCGGCCACTTTGAAAGCATTGGTTAATGAAAACAGAGGCGGGGAGTAAGCGGATGACAGTACTCTCACTAGCGTTAACGAAGAGTAACATGAGATATAGTATTTAGGAAAAGGCCTTGCACTTTTCAAAGAGCAAGTCGTTTACGTGGAAATGCGAGACTACCGCGGACCGCCGCTAGAACTCACTCCAGAGCAGAAACAGCAAATGAAGCGTCGTCGAAACCGGGCGCGCCATTACAGCAAGGCTGACATGGGTCAGACCTACGAATACAGCAGCAGCGACGAGGCAGAAGAAGATGTTAAACCGATTAAGCCGGTTAGACTAGCCGATCCCAAGTTTCGCGCTCTTATTAGGAACTTCTTCAATACCTTTTAAGGCGTGAATATGAGGGAAAGCGTCTATGGTTTAGATATCGCCGGTATAATTGACCACACAGAAGGCGAGTATAAGGGTTATTGTAGCATTCTCTATAAGCTCCCCGGTACGATTGGCGTTCAGAGTCGTGAGCGGCCTACGGAAAACCTGAAGCTTCGCGTACCTGTGACGCTATAGTCACTCCTTGGAGCTAAGGAAAAACAAGGCATCTAATCTACTCTCGGTGCGCGTTTCGAGCTGGCTAGAAAGCTTGTGCGTGCCGTTTGCCTGCTTCACTCCAGTGGCTGGCTGTATAAGAACATATACGTAGAGTTAGTGATATTCTTTCCCGAACATGTGAATGCACTCTAGGAGGATCGATACGAAATCAAAATCGAGATCGATGTCTCAAAGCCTATTCTAATAGGCTACATCTTCTCATGGCCGGACGATATTATCATCCAAATAAATCCGCCATCTACGCCATAAATAAGAGAACATAATGACTCTTCTAGATCCCGTGGTCCTACAAGTTCCTATCTTTCTATGATATGGTATGACCCGCTAGATGAGGGAGTAAAGTCGAGACGTAGAAGTGGAGCTCCTCGAGTTAACGGTATATACGGTCGTAATATGCTAGGGAAGGTAGCCGCGCCCGAGTAGACGAAAGAGATAAATATTAGTGGCTTCACGCTTGACTATTATTAGCATCCTGCGAAGTACGTAGATCCAAAGCGCCTGTACCGTCACGCATATAATGTATACTCTCTTGGTATTCTTCTACTCGAAGTTGGGCTATGGGAGAAACTGAAGAACTACGAGGACTATGGCTCGAGGTATAATGAGAATTCCAATTATGACGAAGAGGATTATTATGAGCGAAGATGATGGATTTGTCGAGAGTATCTTAATCGCCTAAGATAGGCATGTGGAAACACTTATGCGGACGTTGTGCTTAGTTGTATCATGATTGATAGCAGCGATGACGAAGTAGCGAAGGCGAGCGAGAGGGAGCTTTGTGCTAGAATTGTAGCCGACCTGGAGGGCTGTCAAGCTTAGTTCCAGTCTTCCAAAAAGGTACGTTGCGGTACCAATAGTCAAGTGTTATAACCACCATGAGAGCCTGAGGCTCAGGTGCTTGGTGGGCATCACAGAGAAATCCATGGCATGTGACGAGGTCACCTGGTGGTCACGTGATGGGTCAGGGATCAGGAGTTGATCCATGGAGCTCACACAGGATCCACTGATCTAGTTCCGCGGATGGTCTATATAAACTCGTATGGTCCTTTACCTAGATAGAAGTTTCGTGCTTAACTCAAACAAACTATCTCGCCCAAACTTCAGTAACACCACGCAACTGCAACTCATTGTTATTTCTTGACAGCCTGAAGATATCTAATCTAATCCAATCATTTGATACACTGATTAGTAAACAGCTCTATAGAAAAGCAATTGATATATTAGAGGTTGACAATCTGTAGATTGACTAGACAAAAGAGAGTGAACAGTAAAAAAAGAGAGGAAAGTGTCTAAAGTACAGTTCTTATCTTATACCCATTAGTGGGTGGCGCTTTCCTCCGATATATTATAAATCAGATGACTATATATTAGTGAGCGTTCCATAAGCTTCCATAATAAACCATTATAAATGAGAGCGGCAGCTAAAGTAGTAGTTGAACCTGGTGTTGAAAGGATTAGTAAGCTAGCCAAGCTAGGTTGCCGATTCAACAAGCGCCTAGTGACATCCCTTAGGCCAGGTGAATCCCTCATATCAGGTGGCATTCCTCCAAAACTATAACATAGTCTGAGCAGCTTTTAGACGTTGTATGGACTAGGATAGAGATATTTGGGGCAAGCACGATCCCAAGGTGTTGGTCCTAGATTGCGGCCGGGGCAGAGAAGGGTAGCGTAGTGTCCAAGGTAGAAGCAAGAGTCATAGACGCCTAATTTTAAGGCGTTAGCAAATGCTGCTTCTAGTGCCTCTCTAAAATTCCTCACTGAAGAAATTAAATGAACTTACCATCAGCACCACAAGACTTGTCTGCGCCCTGACAGTCATTATTATTGCCCTGAATTAACGGCAAGTGGAGGTTGATATAACTCTTCGCACTGGTGCTACAGATATGGCCGTTGGCAGTTTGCTTGATCATCTGTTGCGTGCAAAAGGTTAGTTTCATTCTTCATTGTGGATTAAAAATAATTGGTATATATATGAAGAGGTGGCGCTTACTTGAGCTATCCCATTTGCAACGAAGATGTTAGGTCGGAAGGTCTCGATGAATGGGTGGCGTTGATTGGAGTCAGAAGAAGAGACCGTGTATGACGTAGCCTCAGCGTGGCTTTTAAAAGTGGTTAGCTAGAGTTAGAGCAAATGGGTAAATGGATGTCTACATGCCCCCAAGTGTAGGCAAAGCCTCCCCGAATACCAAACTTGTCGAGATAAGGGATTGGGATTTTCTGGTTTATGTTAACTTCTTACTACCGTTAGAGGCATAAAATTCATGGACTTACCAAGTCCGGACCGGCTTGTACAGAAAGCGAATAAGAGTATGAGTAGGTGTAAGATTTTGTAATACTCCCAGGAGGGCAGAGTGGATCCGAGATTTGGTGGGTGTTGCCAGCAACCTTGTTCCAGTTTTGAGTTGTCCATGTGTAGACTGTCTTAACATCGCATGAGCAAACGCTAGGACAAGGATTCGCTGGAGCAATTCGAGCTTCCAGACCTGATCTATGTTACACTATAGTTAGATATATGTTCTTGTGGAAGACCGAGTGGAGAAAACGTACCTTGTGGCATTGTCATTTGGTATCTCGATTTTACTACGCCCATCCCAGAATCCGGCTGGGAGCACTGTCCCTTCTGGGTATCTGTGGAACTTAATTCCGTCTTCGATGTAATAGTCATCCCAGTTTGGCTCAGGCAATGAGTTCTGGTATGAGAAGTTACCAACTTTGAGAATTTCAGGATTATCACCAAGGAGGTCTAGAATAGAGACTTCATTGGTCAGTTTAGCTGCTGGTGCAGGTACAGCTTGGATTCCAAGTGCATAGAAGGCCAAGCTGAGGCATGAGGCTTGAAGAAAGATTGAGATAGGCATTTTGTTTGCGAGTGGGTTTTTTGATTGAAAAGGTTAGTTTGGCTGATGAAGGTGGAACATGAAAAGATATCGTCATCCTATTTATATAAATGTACTATACATTTTGAATCTATCTTACTTAGCTTTTTGCAACTTCCAATTTAGAGACTGAGCTAGGGGTCGACGTGAAACTAGTATGGGTATGCTCCGAGATGAAAGTCAGCCCAGTATCAAGCAGCATTCCAACGTTATGCAATTGCAACATTTCTGAATTCATTGTACGATAGCTCAGCACGTGGGGGATTGATTGGTTTATTGTACGATAGTTCAACATGTGGGGGTTTGGTTGTTTTATTGTGTTGAAAATCAGGGCCTGTGCCACAATTTTAAGTGTGGAGACGTAATTTCCAGACTTTTAAGGGAGCTTGAGCTTTCCTAAAAACAACACACAACCAAGCATGACGCATTCAGTTCGACATATTGTGCGATAGCTCAACACGTCAGGTGGGGGATTGATTGGTCTATTGTATGATAGCTCAACACGTGGGGTTTTGGTGGTTGTATAACCGAAAGTTAAATAAATTCAACGACATACCTTACGAGTCAGGTATAGATGGTTCGTGTTTTTAGGGTATTTCGCTAACAAAAGGCCCTTGGAAGTAAACTTCGACATTTTTAACTTATATTTCAATTACTATGAGAAAGAGCTCTATTTATGCCTGTTGCCTGCGGGGGATCAATGGAGGGGTTGATAAAGCAAGCAAAAGTTGGGTTAAGGGATTAGTTGGAACCATTACGACTATTAAAAGTTCCGTCTGGACTTGGCTCGGCCCTTGCTCCAAGGATGGCACCATTTCTGAACGTCCTGAGACGCATACATACTAGGTGGTGCAGGGGCTTGCATGGGCAGACCCAATTATTGATTCGTGATCAAAGGAATGATATCGAGTTGATTTTCTACTTGAGGCGGAGGGCCTAAACTCTCTTAGTATTTTCCAAAGCTTCTCATGGGGTCTTCTGATCCTAAGTCACGCCCGACTCCTGGTGAGCCTGGGTGTAGGATCAAACATATTCCTGGGTTAATATCTTTGCGAAAGCGGAGATGAGGTTGTGAGGCTACTGAGAAGGAGGCAAGATGCAAAGCACTAGTCATGCACTCGTGGTTGGGATAAATACACCCTGACCCTGAAGCGTGCCCTTTCTAGCAGGTTCGCCCCATAAAACTTTGAATTCCAGCTGTCTTATTCGTTCTTATCCCTTGTTGCGGCGTCCGTGGATCCGGACAGGGCATGGGTTTATTTATCCTAGGTACCAAGTAGCCATGAAGTTGCCGGCTGCCTGGTTCGGTCTGCATCAAGACTCTGGGGCGGAATGTCGGGATGGCATAGCTTGGGGCCGGTTTTTTGCCCCACATTTTGCGCTAAAATTTGCCGAAAATCGAAACAAAAAGGGTGGTACTGGTTATTTACCCGCTGGTAACCGGTTGCCTGATTAGACTTAGCTAGCAATTAGAGTTCCAGATTACCAGGATATATCAATTCTATAGCTTCGTTGTTCCATTGCTCACCTGCCCCATCAATCCCATTTTTGGACTTTTCCGAGACGGACATGATTCCCTGATGGCCCCAGTATCCTCCGTGCTTGAATCTGTCTTTATATTGCAATGACTTGTCCGCCCAGATGTTCAATGGAACAATCCCGATTGCCATATGTCTTGCGAAGCAGAGGTTCTCGGACACGCCAGGCGGAGATACAGGATCCCAGTGCTTAACAGGGGCGTCTTTCGCTTGATCTTCGCACCAAGTCGGGCCAGGATTCCGTTCATAGAAGACCCATTTAACGGGCTTGTCACGAGCAACACCACTCTCAGATTCGTTTCGCGGTTAGCTGGAAATTTAGGCAGACCAGTTAAATTCGTGGGTTAAGTGGGCCTGTCAATCCTATCTTGCCGGTTTGAGCCAAGCATTGACAAGGGTTATACAATTATCATGTGACCAGAATAACGTGATCCTCTACAGCTACCGTATTGTGCTTCAGGTTGGACTGAATATCGATCTGGCCAGCAAAACAACGATGACGGGATACTGGAATTGGAGCAAAAGCCGCTCTGCACAGAGTCTTGTTTCCAAAATTCTATTGTGACTCTCCCGTTGATCCCGTATTTCAGATCGTTTTAGCCTCACGGATATTTATAGTTCAGGGGTAATCACGGGTATAGTCATGTGACAATGTAACTTCGGAGAGTTCAGCGTGATGCGCCTTCATGTCATATTGTAAGGTGCAACGGAGACGAAGATGCAACTGTAGGCAGGGGAAGTATTTGATGTCTTCTTCTAAGAAAATGTCCCAGCCGTTGGGTTCCATCACTCATCGCCTGTGCTGACCTCCATTCCCAAGAATCAACGTCCATTTCAGTAGACCAGATCAAAATGATCGATCAATGGCCCCGCATCATCGACTGTTTAGTTCCCCTCTTTCTCCTCTTCAAGTTCACACCCCAGTTCGTCCTATAATTCCTTGCTTTTGCTCGTTCCCTCAATCCTCTGTCAACTTCTCCAGGAAACACCCACGGTTCTCCACGCTTCACCCTAGCCAGTGCCTCATCAGCTTCCACGCATTCTATCTCGTCCAGGAAGTCATCCTCGGCGTGAACCGTAGTTTTGAAAATCCATACCGCCCTCTCATAAGCATCTTCCGCCCTCTTATCACTTGGATCCAGTCGCTCATACAACCAGCCCAACTTCATCCAATTCCTACCCTCACTTCGATGCAAATATTCATCCTCAAAAGCCAGCTCTTCGCCATGACGAACAAGCATCTTACTAACTTGGCCCTCTGCATGAGGAAGTGCTTTCTGAAAACAAGCGAGAGCTTGTTCCTGGCGAGAGAGCCGTTCATAGGCCATCCCAAGATCAATGTACCAATCTCTGACGTACTTGTCAAAAGCAGTTGGCCAATGAGAGTGGGCCCGCATCCGTTCTACAGCCCAACTCTCTTGCGAGCGGATTGCTGTCTTGTATGGCTTAATGGCTTTGGATGGCGCACCAGTTAAGAGATAAATCTCTCCGACCGCAGCGTTTCCGCTCGCGGACGAAGCATCCTTTTCAATTTTCTTGTTGAACACTGCCAGAGCTTCCTCGTATCGGCCACAACACATGTAAGCGTCGCCGAGATTACTGTACTCGTAGCTCGGGGGACTTTTCTGCCTATGTCTAAAAGAATCTTCAAGGGATGAGACAGCTGATTCCCATTTCGCCATAGCACAGAATGTCTCTCCCAGCGCGAATTCGAATCTTGCTCGTGTTTCAGTGGCAGCTTTGGTCTTCATTTGTGACGTTGTTTCAATCCCATACTCAAGCATCTCCACGGCCAGTTCAAAGTATTGATATTCCTTCACCTTCGTCGCCTTTGACACCCAACAGTGCAAGTGAGAATGAGCTCGAGATGGATCCAATACTGCGGCTTCCGCCAGAGCATCACAATAGCCACGCCAGTTGAATTGTCTTGTCTCTTCGAACACCTCCTTGTCAATATACGTTTCGGCAAGGTCTTCCCAATGCGAATTCCAGCTTGGGTCGAAGTGAAAATTGGCCCTGTAAGTCCGCCGAGCTCCCTCAAGATCGCCTTTCTTCTTGTACATGGTAGCCATCTGATGAAACCACCTAGAATTCGCATTGCCAGGATCTTCTCTGATAGCTTCCTCAAGGACTGCTATTGCCGCGTCATAATCCGGTGTGGTGCATCCATAATCATCCCTTGTGAGCTTATACACTTTCAGCTGGTAAAATTCTTCCCGCAAGCAAGTCTCATTGTCCGGATCGAGGGAGATTCCCCTTTTCCACGCCGCGAGTGCTTCGTCCTCCTTGTCGTCTCGAGTGTAGAGATGTCCCAAATGTTCATAGTATCGAGGGTTGCCATCAGGATCTTCATCCAAAGCATCAAGTATATTTGCCATGGCTTGGGACCGGGCTTGCTCCTTATCAGTGGCTCCGGCGCGCCCAGCAAGAAAGTTCAAAGCAACAGAGATATTGGCCTGACAGACACCAGACATCTCATCATTGTCGCCTGCAGTGAGAATAGCTTTAAGATGGTCTCGACTACCAAGTTCCTTCTGAAGAATCAGATAGAAATTTGCATATCGCAAGCTCAAGTTGCCGTATAACTTGCCAGAGGATTTAGATCCCATCCTGTTTTTCTCGTTTGCTTCCACGATCTTTGCTTCTTCTTTTAGGAGTCCAGTGGCCTCATTGTTAGGAACCAGTATGTCTGGATGATTGATCCATATATCCAGTTCAACCAGCCTCTCATATCCGTGATAAACTACCCTCCAAACTTTCCATGTATTGTGGATCCAGACGTGACAAGCTCTCGGCCAGAGTCGATCGGCAATACATTGAAGATCAGGAAGTCCCTCACACCAGGCTAGAAGGGACAGAGTGTTAATACCATGTTTCTCAAAAGCCTTCCCGTCCTCCAAATGGTGTTTGTTGACTCTGTACCAAGCTGATAACTCGATGCAGGTGTGGTACACTTCGTTGAACAACTGTTTCTCCCAATAATACTTCTCGCAAAAGTAATGTTCGAGCCATGGATCAACTTTGCTTGATCTTAAAAACTGATAGAGCGTCACAATAATCTCCTGCGCAACGTCAGATGGCAGTGGGCTTCCGCCTTCAAGCGCTGGAAGAGGCTCTGCAAAGCCGCGCTCTTTCAGACCCATGCTTGCTCTCAGATGCCATCTCCACCTCGTAACCGCATACAGCTTGAACTTTTCGTCTTTCACAGGTTTCTCGGCGATAAGATACCGAAGGCAAGCAAGAGCAGCTTTTCCGTGGGCGATGTTGGAGTTGAACAAGTCCCCGTGTGAATTTGTTGGATTCATGAGATATGCTTGGAAAGTCTCGTGGCCAATGTGAATTTCAAAGTCCTGGTTGGATCCGAGAACGGGAACTAAATCCAGGAGGGAACCGCATTCGCTCCGTAGCAAGTCTTCCATATCATACACGTCATCATTGAGGGATAAGTCCACGGCAGTTTTCATTTGCTGGATAGCGAATGGGGATGGCAAAATCAGCGTCCATCCTAGAATCTCTTTAATCCATGCGTAGTTTCCGCTTCGGACAGTACGTTCTAGAATCTGGTCGTAGACATCGCTCATAGTTGGCGGTACTTGCTCGAGCGCAAGCGCAAAAGCATTGCTGGAAACGGTGCGTTCGAGCATGTCGAGGACTAAAGCCGCCCAGAGGAATATTCCATTTGCCCTTTCAAAAAACTCAACCGGATCTTTTCCGATTTGTTGAAATCGACTGGTCATTTTAGGAGATTTGTCGACTCGAGCTTTGACATATCTTTTGATATCCTCCGTGTTGTCTCGCCAAGAGATAGCTCGTGTAGTACCAGCTTGGTCGAGAATTTTCTTTAGTTCTGGGGATGATCGGCTCGTTATGAGAATTTTCGCCTTGGGAATCTGGACCAGCTCTTCAAGCAGAGCCTCGATCTCGGTCTTACTGGCGTAGGAGGGCTGCCCGGCTTGAGACGACGTGTCTTCCAATTCATCAAGACCGTCAAGAAGAATGAAGACATCAGATTCTTGAGGTCCCTTCGAAATTGGATCTTTGATCAGCGTGTTGAACAGCAATATCAGGTTTTCGAGTCGTCCAGGACTTGGCAGATTCTCCTTTTTCTGCAGATACCGTTGATAGAATGGATCTTTCTGTGTAAGCTGATAACACAGAGTTCTCACAATATTGTGAGCAGTCGTCAATCCAGGCGTCCCGCTTTTGCAAAAGAAATGCAGAATCGTAGCGTCTGGGTATTGGTGAAGTAGTAGATCATATATATAAGCAGAGATGGTGGACTTCCCAGTTCCTGGGAGGCCATTGAGCCATAAGGTCTGGGCCGGTGTTGATTTAGAATTCTCAAGATTTCCAACACGCCATTTCCGGAACTCCTCGAGTTTAAGCACCCAGCCTAATGTACCCTCTGCCCTCTGCGATCGATTTGCAAGAAACTGAGCTTCGACTTCCCATACTGATGGCGAGAGCCACCCAAAGAATGCGTCGTCCTTCAATTCAAGCGAAGCTTCTCGGTGCTGAGTCTGCTGCTCGCTAATGGTGCGGGCAATTTGCAGAAGCAAAGCTTGATCGTATTCTTCATAGGCAAGATGAAGGGCCTTCATAGATTTCTGCCAGATCTCTGGCCCAAGGACCAACGATTTAGCGACCTTCATAAAGAATCCATGCTTCATAAACTGCATCGATGCAGCCAAGAAATTGATAATTTCCGCCATGAGGTCGAGGCTCTTTTCCAGCAAGAGCGGATTCAAGGATTCTCGAGGCTGCTTCTGGATTTCGAAAACCCTCCTAGATTGATAAGAGATTCGATCAAGCTCCAAAATGAACTCTTCTCCGCGGTCCTTTTCCTTCTGACATAGCTGGAGGACTAGAGCGGTCCCATTTGCAATTGTTTTCAATGGAAGTGCTACAATAGAAGCATCTCCCACCGTGGCGGTGACTCCGCAGGCAAAAATAGCCAGAGGAAGTAATTTGCCAATAAAGTCTCCGACTTTACTGACGCATTTGCTGAATGAGTCTTTGGCAGCTTTGACCTTCTTTCGAAGCTCGGTGCTCGGCAGAGGTTCCTCCCCAACACTCGCCAGCAGCAGTTGCTCAACCGCTCTGCCGAAGTTGTCTCCTCTTTGTGAGACGTCGTTGTTTGCTGCCGTCACCTCGTAACTGCAGGCGATCTGTTGGAGCGTGATATTTGGGATGGGAGAGGATTTTCCCTTGGGTGCTAGCAAGGCAGAGTAGCTCTCCTCAAATTCCTTTACCGCAGCATCCAACCTCGCTTTGGCTGCCCCAATTGGTGCAGCATCGTGGCCTAAGAAGTTTGTCAACATCCACCAGGGGCTGCAGGAATTCGCGGTGGGATGCCTATCAGATGCACCATAATTTGAGGAACATTCGAACAAACAACAAGGTTATCTAGCTTTGAACATTCCTAGAATTATGGTATATTCTAGGAAATTGCAAGGTCGTCTAGCTCTAAATGTTCTTCAAAGTGTAGTACAATTAGAAACGGCGTTCAGCCACGAATTCCTGCACGCCTTGTGGATCTTGATCTATGTTTTTGTTGGACTCACTTACCAGAACTCGTCACGAGAGACAGCTTCGAGATTGTAGACTCCATTTTCCTCCGTTGTTCTGGTTGAAAGTCTTCACAAGCACGGAAGGTGGAATCAGAGAGGAAGGTATAATAAAGAGCGTGGGCAGCTGCCGCCTGCAGCTGAACTTCATCAGGGGGTCATGTTGTTTGAGGATGTTTGGCGTCCAGTCAGAATTTGTAGTTGTGAAGGGGTGATAAATCCGATGGGTTACATAAGATTTTGCTTGTCGGATTGGATGGAACTAAGCGCGTGTGGCTGAATGAACCCAACCACCCTTGCCCCACTAGTGCAACGCCCTCAATGTTCAATGTGAACGTTTCATATTGAATCCTACCTCAATCATGGCCCCCAAACTCCGATGCCTGGCCCGTCTCACGTCGAGGAACGTACGGAGCTCACGTTCGGTCGGCACTGGTCTTCAGACCAGATCCTTCTCCGCCTGTTCACGATGGGGGACCGATGGGGTCTACCGGGACTGCTGAGGGCTGCGTGCACAGCCTCAATGTACGGCGCGCCGTTTTCTGCGATTAGTGAGACGGCGGCCTATTACCGAGGCCGATAGCCCCTGTACTGCCAAAACCCCAGTTTGCACGTTGCACTTGACATTGCGCACAGCACACTTTGCATAGCGTATTGACGCTATAGCGTTGATTTAAGGCTAACTAAATACCCATACCTCACCAAAATAATAGTATATCGTAATCGTATTAACTCCCGCTATATTTTTGCTAGTAATTAATATACGCCCGACTAACTTATATTATAAGTATAGATATTTAACTCTCTATATTAGTCTCACCACTACTACGAGTATTACTTTCGCTATCGCCTAAGCTAGCGGAGGCCCCTCCCTACCCTATATCTATACTACTACCTCCTAAAGCTATCTATAGCTCTAAAGAAGAGCTATATAGAGCTATTTAAGTATTTATATCTTAGTACTCCTATACCTTCTATATTAGATAATTAACTAAAATAAATAATAGTATTAAATTAAAGATTATATATAACTATAATTGTTATAGAGAGGGACACCTATAAAACCGACTATATAACCGTTAATAATATATATCTACTCGCAAGATAGGCTATTAGTTCTTAGTACTAGCTATAGAGTATAGTAGTTCCTAATAGGAGCTCTACTATAGGCCTAGTAGAGAATATAGTATATATAACTACCCTCTAAGTTAATTAATTAGCTCCTATCTAGCGTACCGAAAGCTAGTATAAGCAGAGATAAACTAGGCTAGATCTCTATATAATATAGGTAGGTTTAATATATTATATATTAAAAGTAATAGAACTAATATATCTATAGGAATTAGGCTAGGCCAAGTAATTATATACCTCCACGAGATAATAATAACCCTACTTTAACTATATAATATATATAACCTTAATACCTCTTTTAAAAGGGAGTAAATATATAGTTTATCTACTAATAATACCTTAATCTAATACCTAAAGGATAAGGGAATATACTTTAAGATTAATATTATAGTTAAGAATTAGACTCGTTACCTCTTTATTACTTATCTAGAATTAATTTAACTAGTATAAACTAATTAAGATATTATACTAGTCGATAATATATATAAAACTAATAAGTTTAATATATTATTCCTCTATATAATTAGTAAGTAGCTAGATTTTCCAAATACTTAAGCTTATACTAATATATATCTAATTTACTTTATAGGTATTATAAGCTTAGGGATAATATTCTTAATTAGCTTTTGCTTCCTTCTAGGCGAAATAATATAAGACTTTATATAGGTATTCTAGTGTTTTTAAGAGCTTAGAATTAACCCTATAGTTATAGTTATAGATAGAGATTAAGCTTAGAAGAATATATTAGAAGAGGTATTTCCCTCTATACCTATACTCCTTTGTATTTAGTATATTAATTAATATGTTCTTACTAAGTATAAGAATATAGTTAGAGACGATAATTAGGAGGTATTTAATACTATATAGCGCGCCGTTATTTAAGCATATATAATAGAGTAATTTAATAACCGTTAGCTTATATTTAAGACTTAATATTCAAATATAAAGACATAGGGATATATTTCTTACCTTTAAAATAAGTAGCTAAGGGAAGGCTAAAGAGAGCGTCTTATACTAGCCTAGATAGATTAATACCTATACTTTAGTATATGAGCTACCTCTTAAGCTAAAGGTATATATGCTTATATTAAATACTACCTTAGAGGTAAGGAGAGTAGAGGAGATCTATACTTATTATAGTTATATATTGAAGTAGTAGTAATTAACTAGATTACTATAGTTTTAACCCTTATAATAATATAACGAGACCATATACCCTTGGATATAGATAAGAAGCTATATCGGGGCTATTTTAGAGTAGTTACTTAGTATATACTCCGGCTTATATAATATTATCTCGAGTCTATTTCTCTACTACTCTAACCTTATATAAGTAGCTTTATATATACTATAGGGTTACCTTATATATATATATATAATATAAAGAGGGCTACTAGAGGCCTTATTCCCTCGGACTTCTATAAGTACTAGTACTAGGAGTATAAGAGTACTATATAGCTAGTCCTTAATCTACTATAGGCTAGTAGATAGCGTATAGTAAACGTACGAGTATCTTATATAGGCCGTATTCTATCTATAGGGGAAGAGTAACCTAAAAGGCAACTACCCATATACTTAGTATACTATATATAGGGCTATACTAGGAGTAGTTATAATTACCCCTTGAAACTATAAGTATTAATTACTTCCTAAAGTTAAAGACTTCTCGATATAGAAGTAGGATTAAGCCAATGACTACTACTTATAGTACCTATAATAATGGTCTTAATTATAGTATTAATTCCTACTTCTATACCCCTTATAGCTATATATATACCTACTATTCCATATATAGGTTCACAAATATTAATTAACGTATAACTAACTCTACTAACCGTCTCCCCTATATAGCTAGAACTTTGGCCTTAACTACTAAGGTAGTTATTACCAGAAATTGATATATAACTAACTCTACTAACTATCTCCCCTATATAGCCAGAACTTTGGCCTTAACTACTAAGGCAGTTATTACCAGAAATCGATATATAACTAACTCCACTAATTGTCTCCCCTATATAGCTAGAACTTTGGCCTCAACTACTAAGGCGGCTATTACTAGATAGACTAGAGGTCCTTATATAAGCTTACCTAGCTAAAAAGGTAACCTAATTAACTTACTACCCTACTATATAACTAAGTAAATATCGTAAGGTATAGAGATAGGAAATACTACCCCTAAAGATCTTGAAAGAGTACGTGTTTTATATACCCAGGGAATGACGTGACCTTATAGGTACTATTATAGCTGAGAAAGCTAATTAGTTAAATAAGGAGATTATAGTATAGCTAGATAATAAGGAAAGGCGAGAAGAGGAAGAGTTTAATACTCTCTAGGATAAGTTTAATACTAATAGTTAGAGGTATACTAAGAATACACGGGGGGAGCTATAGGAGAGACTTAAGAGGGAGTATACTAGAGATACTAAGCGATATATCCTATAGCTATATATAAAGTTACTAAAAGCTTTAAATCTAATATTAGACCCGCATGGTCACGTGACTTTATAGAATCAGCTAGCTATAAAAATGCCCTAGGGCCCGAGACTTACGAAGAGTCTTAAGGGATACCCGGGGTATCTAGACTATTACTAGTACCCGGTACTCTTCTTTAGGGTAAGAGTATAATATATTCCATAATAGGTAACCTATTATAGACTACTTAACCCGAAGTTAAGCGGGAATCTAAGGGCTAGGCCCGCGATTTAAGACCTATTAAGGTTATTAAAGTTCGCTAGCTAGTATTATAGATTAGGAAACCTAAAATCTATTTAGGGGGACTTATATAGTATATCTCCTTATTCGTTCCGACGTTTATATAAGATTCCCGAGAGCCTAACTATTACCTAGAAAGCCCCTAAAGGGAATAGGGAGTAAGAAAGCTAGACTAATACCTTTGAGACTAAGGCTTTAATAAGCCTAAAAAGCTTACTAATTCTTCTAAAGATACCTAAGCTCCTAGGATCTCCTTAGTAATAAAGCTAAGTCGAAGCCTAGGACAGAAAATTTGAAGTAAGAGTTTATATAGTATTACCTATATAACTCGAGCTAATAACTACTGAGAGTTTATATGGTATTACCCGCGTAACTCGAGCTAACGACTACTAATAGTAAGTACTAATTTTCATTATATAGCGCTACCTATATAACTATATAGCTAATAAGTTCCTTAGCTATTAGCTAAGACTTATTAACTAGTGAGACGAGATCACAAAACAGGTACCCCTCTCTAGACTACCCTATAAGGTATTAGGCTATAGAGTACTTATTGAATATAATAAGTCTCCTAAGTTTAGTATAAGAGAAGAGAGTATTAGTACTATAGTCTAGCCTAAAGGCGCCTATTATCCTTTTATACCTAATTTAATAAGAATTAGGAGTACCTATACTTTAACTCGAGGGATAATTAGGACATTTATATAGACTTTAGGTAGCAGTTTTCTCTATAGAGAGAGAATATACTAGCTTACCTACGCTATAATTTAATCTATAGGAAGACTTATAGTAGCTACTATAAAGAGTATAGAAGTACCTAAGGTAGATATTATTTAAGTCCTAACCCAAAATAATAAAAGAGAAGTTTAATAAAAGGGAAGTAATATAAAATAAAATACCCGGGTATTAAATAAAAAGAAAGCCTAACTATAGGTTATAAGAACTAGTACTAACTAGGCATATATATAAGGAGGTTAAGTCGAAGTTAAAGTCGAAGTCGGAAGTAAAGAGAGGGGAGGAGAACTAAAGACTAAGTTAGTATATATTTTAAATTAATAATGAATAGGGGTACTTAGTAGTAGCCTAAAGGTGTATAAGGAAGTCGAAGTTAGAGGTAAGGTAAGGAAAGGAGAACTAAAGACTAAGTTAGTATATATTCCAAATTAATAAAGAATAGGGGTACTTAGTAATAGCCCAAAGGTATATAAGGTTATAAGGGAAAAGAAAGAGAGGAGGACTATTTCCTATAAGAATAAGTTAGTATATATTCTAAGACGAGGAATAAGGGGTATTTAGTAATAGCCTAAAGGCGTATAAGGAAGTCGAAGTTAGAGGTAAGGTAAGGAGAGGAGAACTAAAGACTAAGTTAATATATATTCCAAATTAATAATAAATAGGGTACTTAGTAATAGCCAAAGGCTTATGAGTATTAGAGAGGAAGGAGGAGTTATTAAAATTAGAGAGAGGATAGCTATTTCCTATAAGAATAAGTTAGTAGATATTCTAAACTAATAAAGAGTAGAGGTACTTAGTAATAGCCCAAAGGCTTATGAGTATTAGAGAGGGAGGAGGAGTTATTAAATTAGAGAGAGGATAGCTATTTCCTATAAGAATAAGTTAGTAGATATTCTAAACTAATAAAGAGTAGAGGTACTTAGTAATAGCCTAAAGACTTATAAGGTTATAAGGTAAAGGAGGAGAGGAGGGCTATTTCCTACGAGAATAAGTTAGGAGATAAGGAATAAGGGTACTTAGTAATAGCCCAAAGGCTTATGAGTATTAGAGAGAGAAGAGGAGTTATTAAAACTAGAGAGAGGAGAGCTATTTCCTATAAGAATAAGTTAGTAGATATTCCAAATTAATAAAGAGTAGGGGTACTTAGTAATAGCCCGAAGACTTACGAGGATATGAGGTAAAGGAGAGGATCTACTTATAATATTATTTAGCTTTCTAAGGAGTAAGTAGGTTAAAGACTTATAATATAGGAGGTAGAGTATTCTAGGTAAAGTGAACTAGGAGTAGTAGTTAGGTACTAGCTCTCCCTCCTCCTCCTCTTCTAAACCCTCCTCTTTCGACTCCCTCCTCCTTTGAACTTGAATTCAAAGGGAAGGGCTTAAAGGAGAGGTATTTAGAGGAGGAGGAGGGGTTAAAGGAGGAGATTTTCGAAGGAGGAGGAGGAGGAGGAAAGGAAGGTTAGAGGGTAATTAGATACTAGCTCTTGAGGTTACTAGAGGGTAGTTAGATACTAGCTCTTAGTATTAATAGCGAAGTAGTATTAATAGTAAAGTGGTATTAATAGCGAAGTAGTATTAATAGCGAAGTAGTATTAATAGCGAAGTAGTATTATAGAAGTTAATAAGAATTAAAAATATATAGAAATAGAGGTTTTAAAGTAAAGATAAATAGAGTTATACTTTTATAGAAAATTAAAGGAGCTAGTATAGGGTAATTATATTATTACGGATTTCTATATTTACTTTTATTATTTTTAAGGATATATACCCCTTAGGAGAAAGTATTACTTATTATTCTTAGGAAATTATAATCTAAGAATAATATATTCGAAAAAACTAATTCTAATATCTTAAATATACTAAAATAAGGTAATTCTTTTATTTTAAAAGTAAAAGTATAATATTACTAGATATAGAGTTATTTCGGTTTATAGACTATATTATATATAGAAATTCAAGGATATTAAGCTAACTCGATCGCTTATAGATTAGCTATACCTAATAGCTAGTAATATAACGAGGTAGTATACGCCTTACCTAATTAGGTCAATAATTAACCCCTCTATACAAGGGATATATATACCTATATATAATTATTAA